>JARQSW010000008.1:1334885-1491536 GCA_030142375.1 Calameuta pallipes
TACTTTCGGCTGGGGATCAAGAAAAATAGTATACACCACACGGGCAGTAAACTGAGCACCCGGAACTGCCGAAAGCTTAGTTTTCTGCCCTTGTAGTGTAATATACTATTGAATTAATGTCCTTGATAAGAATATCAACGACTCCTAATTTTAGCCATTCAGGAGCAACTCGACGCAAAATGACACATTGTAAAAATAATGTGGAACATCCAAAACTATAAATGTTAAATGTAAGACTGGAACTATAAATGTAATTTACTACGCGTGTTACGTCTAAATAACAATTGTAATTCTATAATAGAGTTACAGCTGAAAATGAAATAGATTAGCATGATGACACACAGGAAGCGTTATATGACTTACGAATAAAGATATAAAACTATTTGTAAAAACAGATTGATAAGGATGAAGAGATCTAAGATTGGGTCATATCTTTTTGAAGTTAATTAGTTTTTTTTTAGAAATTCTTTCTCAATTGATTGCCATGGAAGAGGCGTTCTCTTTCTTGTGACTTTTTTTGGTCCTTTTACTATTATTCATCCCTCCAGAATCCATATAACATTCATTCCTTAATTGAAAATGAATGACTATAAGAGAAACGTAATGCGTATATAAATAGAATGATTGTTAAATAAAAAAAAGTTCATTCTGCAAGTAATATGAATCCTCTTAATTACTTGCAGTTTAGGTATCGCGTGCGGGAAGAATGAATGAATGACTTCTTTTTGTATCGCCCAATAGTTTCGGTTACAGTTTTTGTTTTGCCAATTTCAAGTTTCAAGGTATACTTACTAGTATACTTACTAGTAGTCGGTATGTATACTTCCCGTTGCACGACTATACCTAAGAACCAAACCAAGGGTGCGTGGATCCGTTCTAATGGATGAAACAACGTACAGGGGTAGGTACTGTTCTCTTGGATAATTCTGTATGAACCCTGACCTATTGGCTAGTGCATGCACGATGCTCCAGACTTTTCTCATGTAGTGGAATGGGCTGTAAGGTATGAGCTGAAATCCTCATATCATCTGCATCGGTCATTTGTTCGAGTAAAGAATCATAAATGGGCATGCATAGGATGCCATCGTTAACGTGGGGAATATTAGGCATTATTTTTCCATTTGCCCACAAGAACCATCATTCCTTCCTTACTTAGTGTCACTTCCAGCGAACGTGATGTTTCATTCTTTTTTCTCTTTTACTTCTTTCTTTTCTTTTTCTTTTGCTCTCTTTAGAAAAACAGAATCAAACCTGTCGTCAAGGCTGGCGTCCATTCCTGTTCACCAGTGGCGCCCCATAAGAGTGTCAGACTCTTGTTTGGTGCTGCTAAAGCGCCTTGATTGCAGTTCTTGTCGCTGTTGCTTAATGCGAGACTCGGTCGTTGCGACTTTCCTTTTGTATCTATGAAAGAGAAAATGAATGAAACTTAAAATCTTTCAATAATAAAGATTCGTTTGATTACTTACGATCTTGAAAACCGACTTGGGAGGCAGATCTTGACATTTGAAAATTATTTAACGGACCTGATGATGCTATCTGTTCCACTGGCGAACTGCTTAATATTGAAGTGGCATCACTCTGTTGGTCTGAACTTGATTGAGTTGGTACTGCTTGATAGTGATGTTGTTGTATTAGTACTCCAGTGGGTCCTGCAAACATTTGATTTGAATAAATTTTCACAATACAATTAATAAAATTATTTTATTGTTACCTTTTGGGAATATATGAGTCCATCGACGTCTGTTACTGGTCAGTTTTATTGTAACGTGGGATGGATCAAAAGGATTAATCAATGCTCGTCCAGGTCGGAGAGCGCTTGTCGGTTGAGCAGCTGTATTTGTTGGACTACCAGCACTGCCTACGACTGGTCTGAACGGTGGTGATATTTCTGTGTTTACGTGATCACTCTTCAAAGATGTCCGGGATTTATCTTAGGGATAATCATGATTAATTAAACCGTACAGATATATAATTGATCTTTAAGATGATTGCATACCATTTAAATTTACATTAGAAACGTTACCAATGGAATCGTCAGTTCTATGTGGAATGGTAATAGCTGCACTTCGTGCCCCGACTGTTGGTGGAGAATGCGTTTCCGGCGGAGGATGATGAATATCCGGATCGGACATTTTACGTTTTAGTAATTTCAATGCCTGGGCATTATTATGCGTTTCCATACACGCCACACTAGTTTTCTTTGTTCTCGTGGAGACCCTTTGTAAACTAATTCACAGTTTCAAAATTAGATAATTGTTCAGTAATAAAATTAAAGGTTTTTTTTAATCACCTAGCCGTATGAACCAATGGTAGTTGAAAGACTTGAGCGTCATAAGCATCGTAATCAAATAATGTATTGTGCAAACACTCTCTGGTATCTTCTTGTAGAAGTTTTGGTTTGAATGAGAGTTTACCGTTTTCGGTTTGCTGTTTTGACACTCTTTGTGGTAATTTTATTCGCGGAATAAACGTTGAGTATGGAATCTTCTTGTTTGTTGAATAAAAACTTAGATTAATCCAATGGGGCATACTGTAGTCATCTGCTGCGTTAATGGAAGTGTCCTTATTGTGGAACTAAAATAGATTTATTAATGTTAGCTAATAACGTTTATAATTTTATCTTTCTTTTTTATTTAAAAATATACCTTTAATAAAGGAACTGCATGCAATGGCTGTTCGCCGACGCATACTAAATCGCTACCAACGCCATTATCGATAATTCTTTGTTTAGTAACGTTTGTCAATTCTCTGTCAACCTCGAACACTCCTACGCCAGGTGTTATGACAACTGAGAGTTGTCCAGTTCTATCAAAACTACGATCCAAGTAGTGTTTTTCGAAAACTGTTTGATATAGATTCGCTAATTACTTTTAGGATATAGTAAATTTCATGCTAGTAAATATTGACTGTGCATGTTACGTACCATTTAGAGACATGTTAAGAACTTCAAGAAAGTTTCCTTGAGCAGCAGTTGAGTTTGTGGCCTTTGGCATCGGGATGCCTGGTTTTTGATGATACTCTAACACAATCTTTTGATAGTCAGTGAAGAGCTTGCGCAGTTGAACCAGGACGTTGCTCCAATCTTCATATCTTTCATTCTGTACAGCAACCCTATAGAAGTCTTCATAAAATCTACCCCTATAATCGTGTTGCAAACATTCGCGCATGTGATTTGGAAATTCTTCTAAACTATTAGCTTTGTAAAATGTTCTTGAAAACAAAACGATGGTAACTTCATGGTTGCTCCCATTTTTCTTCCATTTTTGAAAAAGATCTGCCAGGAAACCATTAACAGCTTTTTCAAAATAAAGGTCACCATGGATATCGAAATCCCACATCTCAGAACTCATTTGGATAAATAAATAGACCATGCTTGTCGATGAGCGAAATACAACCTGTTGTAAAAAATATAATTATACCGACATTCATTCAATTAGTTAAAAATGAAAGAATCTTTTAAACACCTTTGTATCATCTGTTATTACCCCACAAGCAACACGATCTCCTTGTGACCACATTTCATGAACTTGACATCTTATGCTACCACCACAAAATTCGATTTTTTTATTGAGGTAAACACATGTGTTGACCTGCAAGAAAAGTAAAACATTATGTTACATTATTTTTCATTTAAATACAATAACTTTTCATATTCTTAATATTACAGACCAAACTGTTTTTTAATCTCCACATTTCACTACGGCCCATGTATTGATCTTTGAATGTGAGTTCCACCGAATCCAGTGCCACATCAGCAGGATTTACAATATTCATATATACATCTGCAAACGTTCGTAATTGAAACATTGTAGCTATATTATTCTCCACACTAATTGTTTCTCGGCCTTGAAGATCTTCTTTAAATGCTGTAACTTGAAGAAGCAATCGACTGAATTCATCTTCCAAATGATAAATCTCAACAACATCTCCTTTCTTGATGCCTGGATAATCTTTTGGATTAATTATGAGATCCTCCCCACTGAAATTCTTTTGGTGTACGATCAACTTGAACAGCTTCATCGTTAACCCATTCTCCTATCACTGACTGATTCGAGACTGAATTACTTAAAGGAACGTGATAACATTATCTAGAAAAAAAAATAATAATACATTAATATACATTATTGCTTCTGGCAAATATAGATTTGCAGTGAACAAAGAATCGTCAATAGGTACCCCTTTCCCTGAGAGTCATAAAAGTTATTGTAAATCAATTCAGAGTCATGAATCATAAAAATATTGATCTATTTGAATTCATGAAAAAATATATTTAACCCTGACTGTTGTTTTTTCCGTCTAATAAGTCTCAGCCTATTGCATTCCAGCAACGTAATTACTCAATATTCAATAAAACTAAACTTACATCTCCCTTCAGGAATATTTCTAACAATACATTACATTGAAAATACGCTCAGACCCCAGAAATTCAAACAACAATAAATTTATTTCCAACAATATATGCACACATTTTGAAATCCATTTTATCAAGTTTCCACCATTTCTGATCTATGCATATAGTTTTAACCACCCTCTATTATCATCGATTATTATCAATGCACTATTAACATCAATGACGGAGGCGATGATCATAAAATCCTAGTTCCGGACTTGCCGCTACGATTTAGCGACATGCTTTTGGTATCGCCTAAAATCGTAGCGTTGAGCATCTCCAAATTCATCTCTGTTTCTACTTGTAAGGAATATTTGGGATTGATCATCAATTCCTTTAGATCAGTATTAACTGTCGAAGGTATTAACTAAACTGGTTTAAGAAAACCAACGTAGTCACTCTGTTAACTCTGGAAGTACTTACATTGTATTCATACAAATAACTATGCATTAATCTTAACCCTGGAGGTCGATTGTGTAAATCAAATGTAGTGAAAATGCTGAAATCGAATAGCTGTTAGCCAATCGCTGTGCTTGTCTTCTTATGACTCTAACACGCGATTAGCTAACAGCTATTCATTTTTCGTATTTTCACTACGTTTGAGTTACACAATCGATCCCCTGAACTAAATTCTGCAATTTAATTTAATCCAATGAAAAGGACTTTTAGATATAAGATGAGTCAACTCGCATTGCTATTGGTCTAATGTATTTCTACATTTTTATGATTATGACCTTAAAAACAATCTAAACAATTTTCTTGCCTGGTTTACACAGTAGCCTAAAATAGTCTATGGTCGAAAGCTAAGCAATTGGTTTTCGTCCCTTGAAATCTGGCACATCTCCTCATTGGAGGAGTCAGCCATAAGGAAAGGAAGGAAGGAGGTTCCTTGAAAATTGTCCGTAACGCATACTGTAAGTGTATCAAACGAATTTTTCCAAGTTTCCTGTTACTTGGTCTTGTAATTAAAAATCTGATCAACTACGCATTAGTATAGTAACATTGAAACAAAGTGCGTGTATCAGGATTTCGTATATAATACCCACAAATGCATTTCTTTTTGATTATTTGGTTCTTCTGTTTTTTAAGAGGTTGTAGATCGGCAAAGATCCTTCAACATCTTTCAGAAGCCTTAAAATAAGGAATAACATCGCCTTGGTAACGTAATGTATCAGAAATTTCTTTTTTAAAAATACTAAATGATTTCAAGGATAAATGCGTAACCAAAATTAGAAGTATTAATATAGGATAGTACGTACAGAACGACTTGTTCCTTGTTTAAAAAAATGACTGCTAAGTTATGACAAGTGGCCTCTAAAAAAGTGGCTTTTCATACTTGTTCAAGGGATAACATGTTTATAAGATTTAATTGAACATAGTATGTGAAACAGGTGATACCAAATATCTCATACATACCAGTCTTATTTCAATTTCGTAAAGTTGATTGAATTCGTCGTTTTTCCATCGACGTCAGTGAACAGTGCTTACATAGACCAACTCTTATGCTAAAATGGTTTAATTGTCATACATACGCGGAACAATTCTTGACAGTTATAAAAGCTAGTCCAGCAAATAAAAAATTGGTAAAATACATGTCAGGTATTTCTTCGAGAAATATATATTCTACCGTTGATTGTGCATTTTCATTTTGACGTTAGTGTCAAAGGGTTCTAAAAGATGGTGGGTAATAGGAATGTTATATCTTCACATCGCTAAACGATGTTAATATCATTATCGCCAGATGGTAGTACTAGTGCTTGAAAAGGGTGCGGTACTCATGGTAGCCATACTGGCTGAACGTTACCGAAGACATAGCGAAAATGAGTGCCAGAGTGTATGTCACATCGAGATTATTTCGTTCATAACAGAGGTTTTATTTTGACAGCGTGTTTCGTGAATAGCTTGTGCGGTGTCCAGCATGCCGTACCGCTCCTGAGGAAAGTCAATAACAGTAGATCCGACGGCGGGACCGTGTAAGATCAGAAATATTGCCCCTCGGGTCGGTACGAGTTGCTGCATGTGTCATTTCGCGAGACTTACAGTTTAACGCACGTTCCGAGTCTTACGCTGTACTGTGTATCACTGGACAAATGCAAGATTGAGACTGTTTTTTTACCAATGAATTTGGCCGTGTCGGTCCATACGGTGTTAAGTGTGCTCTTTTAATTATCGCGTGTGTGATGCCTGGGAGTCGCTCCAGCACCGATCCAGAACACAAGTCACCGCGGGAAAGTGGTGAGGATTCCGAGGATGAGAGTGAGATCCTGGAAGAAAGCCCCTGTGGGCGCTGGCTGAAACGTCGGGAGGAGGTATGGACCATTTATTTATTCATCTACGCAGAGTATCTTGTGTACTGTTTGGTACTGCACTCATTATTTGGAGCTATGGCCTTTTACGATGAATTTCATTTTAATTCTTAACACTATCGATGGCTATAGATGTCTGTTAATTCATACACTAAGGATTTTAAGGATTTTGTAAAGACATATTATTTATACATATTAGGATGCTGTTAATCTTATTTCTATAACGATTCATGCTTTTAAATCCTGATAATTCATTCATATTTTTCACATGAAATCAATAGAGTCCCAATTTTATGAATAAAAATGCAAGTTTTCCTAAATTTTAAATTGATTATGCTGTATATTCAATATGTGTCTACTTGGTACTTAAGCTTATTTTTAATATTTATATGTTGGATACTATTTCTTTGTATTGTAGACTGGTTGCAAATTAGTGAAATTTATGGTAAAACTTTTAAGTTTGGAATATAATATTATTTCTGTGCCATAATGTTTCACCTTAAATATTATTATACTTTCTCCAATGTATATTTCAGAAGTGAATAATGAAAGCTCTTCATTATAATTTAATATAATTTCTCAATACTTAATCAATCGTATTAAATTAGTTTCAATTATTTATCTATCATAAACGTTTCTGTTTCTAATAATAATATCAATATCTTTAGTTTATCTCTATCATGCTGCTTTTGTGGTCAGAAACGAGTAAAGTAATAGAAGTAACCATTCTTGTACTTTCATTCTTAAGAATATAAATGTGTCCATAAAAAAGTATTTGCGTTTAACCACAAATCAGTATACAGACACACATTATGAAGTCAAAGACAACGATAGTCTAGACTGTTTGAGGAATATAATATTACTTCAAGGTATAATAATCATTATAACAATTCTGCCAACTTTTCTTTTAACAAACTTATTCAAAAGTCAAGTATGGCACAGTAATAGACACCTCGAGTGATCAGAGTCCTTGGACAGTGTCCAGTCAAAGTTCATTTCACCAGACACTATATAAATTATCCTCTCCATTATTAGGAACAAACTCACAACCAACAGTTTAGAATTATCTGGACCAAGTTCTTGGCACAAGTATTTCACCGACATTAGGCTGTTTCATATTTTAAGCTATTAATATACTCTGGCTAGGTTTGGCTAATGAGTTGTGTCTGTGGGACACAAGCGTCTTGACGTTCCTTTAACTTATTCACATGCACCACAGTGGCTATTAATACAAATTAATAGTCGTCCCGTTCCTCTCACGTGTGCCGATTTTACATACAGTCCACCATTGTACTCAAACTGACAAAAGGATGCAATAAAGTTCGTAACGCGCCATTCTACGAGCCTTGACGAATAATGAATTTCAATAGATTAAAATCAGCAAGCGAGTCATACGCAGGAGTGCGTTGCAGAAGGAAAATATATTTAAATAATTTCATATTCGAAAATGGTCCTTGCGACGTGATCGTACAATGCTCGATCGAGGAAAGCAAGAGATCGTATTGAAGAAAGGCAGAAAAAATTTCTAAACAGTGTAACGACACGTGCCCGTAACTAGTCGCCCTTGGGCATTAACTATTTTCTAATTCCCGTTTGCGTTCGCAGGTGTACGTCGGTACGAAATCGGCGATGGCTGAAGGTACGAATTTCGGAGCGGCTTCCAGAAGCGGTGAAAACGAAATCACTGAGACGGAGGTGAGGGAATTAATTTATTGGAATTTTAAGGAGTCAGTTTTAAAAATTAACACCTTTATTTGTATATCACCCGAGATATTCATGCCTGGGGAATCTATGAATTCATAACGATTCCCATTACAGGAAGTATTGGTAGCAGCTTTAATGGCCACGATTATTAACTCGATTCGTTGAGTGATCAATGAGATTTCGTAATATATATATTGATTCAGCAAAAAAATCCTATAGATTTAATCACGGTAGCGGAATTGATATATACTTATGCCAGTTTATGTCACAGGTTTACAAGACCGCTGCTATCGTGGTTGTTAGTGGTTACGGCAGAATGTCGTCGTGAACCTCTCCCACTTTCCCCTCCTTAAATTCTTGACAAGGTCACATCTATGTAATGGCAAATAGGCATGAAATCGTTTCAACTGGCTTTAAAGCAGACTTAAATGAATGATTACCCAATATTCGCCAATCTATGCCTCCCTAATGGATTTACATTATTTGCTGAGAAATTTTTGCAACATGTACGATTCGTCATATGATATAAAATCCAAGACATTTTATGACTTCGAAATGCATTCAAGGATTTCTGGTTAAACGCTTGCTTCCGTTCATGAGCCAGATCCCTGTACTCTATTAACACTGTTTTCAATAGTAGATAAGAAAATTATCGCGTAGATATTGTTTTCTGTCAGGTCAAGTTCTTATCGTTGCGATTAGACTATATACACAGTTTAGATGGAGTTGAATAAATGAATCTTCTGATCATTAACTCTCTGACTTCTTTGTCTTTGAAGGAACCTACAGAATAACTTTATTCCATTATTTGTTGTCTGCCAGATGGAACAACGTGATCTTCCTGGCATCGATTGTGCGTACCTCGCGATGGACACTGAAGAAGGTGTTGAGGTCGTTTGGAACGAAGTTCAGTTCTCTGAGCGTAAAAATTTCAAAGCTCAGGAAGAGAAGATACAACTGGTGTTCGAGAATCTCACTCAATTGGAGCATCCAAACATCGTCAAGTTTCACAGATACTGGACGGATACGCATAATGACAAGCCTCGGGTGAGTCATCGGCATCTTCCTCCATGGTTCCGATAACGCATGCCGTCTGGTTGCTCAATTGCCTCGTGATGAATCTTGAGAAGGAGAGAGAGCGAGAGCGAGAGAGAGAGAGAGAGTGACGTGCAGTGATCATGAAAGTGAGAGGAAACTAAATGTATTGTATAATTGATTCGATGTTATATTGTCTGTTATAGGTTATATTTATAACGGAGTACATGTCCTCCGGGTCCTTAAAACAGTTCCTAAAACGAACGAAGCGCAACGTGAAGAAGTTGCCGTTGCAAGCGTGGAAACGATGGTGCACGCAAATACTCTCAGCGTTGAGGTAATTGATAGGACTATGTTGAAATATTCATTTTCCGAAGCATGTAACATTCTTTTGGTGGCGTGTGGGTTTAAAAGAAAAGTAAAAAAAAAAAAGAAAAATTGAAACATTGAACGTAATGGAAGAAAGAAACTTTGATTGGAATGCAATTTTGTGTAACGAGCTCTCCGTCACGCTTCGTTCCGTATCGTGTCTTTTTGTTTTCAGCTATCTACATTCCTGCTCGCCGCCCATTATCCATGGGAATCTGACCTGTGACACGATATTTATCCAGCACAATGGACTCGTAAAGATTGGCTCAGGTGGGTAATCGTGCGTGGACGCATTCAGAAGTCCCTTCGCTGCATAGAAATAAATGAACACGCACGCGTGGGCTTGCCGTACAATGAATGAGAATTAGCTACTGGAAGGGTATTGTTCCCTGTGAGTCGCCGATCCTACCGCCAGCAATACGCCGTTCTCGTCGCCTGATACGTATTATTATTATGTGGGGAAGACCTTCGCGCACTAGAGTGTCGCACATGTGGTACGAGAATGTGCGAAAAGAAAAAGGATAGACCTAGGTCGTTATTCCCTCGTCATCTGAGAACGATGTCAAATAAAATACTAGGTGAAATCACCTTACGGCACCAGCGAGGACGAAGATTCTCGAGAAGCACTTTGCGTGCAAAATTATTCGCTCTATGATTACTTTGCTGGTGCGTTCTCTGGATTCTCTGAAGCTCGTAAAACGTTAATTACACAAGATAAACCGAGAGAAAATAACAGATTTAACTTGTCTCGTAATTATTTATCGAGTCGCTCGAGCCTTCTGATACTGTTGGATAAGTTTCGCTGGTCTCGGAATTTTCAATAGAAATTCCTGGCATCTGGATTGTGCGATTCAAGCCAAAAGTCTGACCAGGTCCGAAATACAATTTGTCCGGACGCTAACAAAATACAGATACCACGAATACATATGCTCTACGTCACAGAGGAGGGACGTGTGTAAATAATGTCGCTGAGATTTATAGCTTTGAAACTTTTACTTTAAATTTCATCGAATTTATAACCGCCAACGAGCATTCGGACTTTTCCAATCTGTGGCGCATATTTCAATGCTTTATGTCAGGAACGAAATAGTACACCGGCCTCAGCCGATGCGATAGAAATAGGCCGCACGTATAATATATCAAGCCAATAGCAGTTTGATGTAGAATCTACATGTGGATATAATGACGCAAATGGGATCAGGCGCCGTATTGTATTATACATAACACGATATGAGTCCGGATATGCGTAGAGAATTGTCATTAGTAATATTGTGTCAGTTCCATCGAATGTAAAGGGGAGGTGAAATTGCACGAGCCTCTGTCGTCTATTTTACTTTGTAATGACGACTCCACGAATTCTCTGTATTGCCGTAAATATACGGTAACGATTCTATCCACGGCCACAGGCAAATGATGTTATTAAGTAATGCGAGAACTCTCGCGTCAATCTTCTAGAAAGAAAGTGCGCTTCCTTCTACAATATTAATATTGTCCAATTCACATGTGTGCCGAAGGTGATATTACAATTAAATAGCTACGCGGGCCTGAAAGTCGTACGGATATTGTATGAATAGTCGATGACTCGTTTCCATTGGCATTGACTGTGCACTGAGTCATATAAATAGTACATTAACCATGTTTAGATCTGATCGGCAAAGGAGCGGGAATTATGATTTTCGCGATTCGATTTTTTTTTGTTTATTTTTTTTAATTACTCCTCATTCTTCCCCCGTTCACCCTTTATGTATACCTATTTATACGAAGGATTAAATGCCGCCGATAATACGACGTTATTACTATATGCAATGTCGTCCATTAGAAAGATTGTGATCACGCTTATGTTTCATATTGGGAGTAACTTGAGTCCTCATTTTTAATTGTAGCAAATAGGCTAAATCTAGATAATGAACAAAAACACAGCAAAGCCTTCCACGAAGAGTGTTTCCGAAATACGGAATAAACGCACTTCCTCTTCCTCGTCCGGATGGCTTAGTGAGCGTCGAACGTCGAAATGCTCCTCGTCGTCGTCATCGTCGTCATCGTCATCGTCGTCGTCGTCGTAGTCGTCACAGTCATCGACTCACTGAACGACGCATTCGCCAAATAAGGTGCGACGTCAGACTCGAAGAGAATTAATGCGATTTGGCTGTTGTTGTCCGACGACTATCGCCAGCTAAGTAAATTAAGCGTAAAGAGGTAAACATTAAATATTTATACATTAATTTGTAAGACGTAGACTGACTTTCATGTATCGAGTTTATCTTTCATATATATATATGTACACGTACATATATTTTTATTATTTTCATATATTTCTATCGTTTTTCTCTATCTCTCACTTTCTCTTCTAGTTGCTCTCATCCTCATCACCGCACTCATCACCATTTCAATAATTAATTGTATGTACCTAACAGACTAGTGGACCAGATGATGCTGTATTTATCGCTTGGTCCATCCTAGTCGCATCTGGCGCTCGCTATAATTTTCAAAGGAGTTATGAGGAACAAAAAAAGTATAACTAATCTTTTTATCTCATTAGTCCTAAATCAAGAACACATATCACTCTTGCACTCTTCTTGCATCGTAGTCACGTCTTCGTTACTTCCTCATATTAAGAAGCGAATAATCATCCTCATGTACTTCTGTGCTACTTTCATCTCGTTACCCTCTCACTGGTTTTTTTTTTTTTATTTTATTTTATTTCCAGAGACATTCTTAAACGATAGACGTGCGAATAAACGATTATCTATATGAGGGCTCAAGTTACTCTTAGGACAATTATTTTTTTTTTTTCAAGTCGACACACAATTTTTCTAAAGGTCCAAACGAAAAATCCTCTCATTAGCTCGTTACGCGCGATATGGACGGCCGACATACAGAATGCATCGTGACAATGTTTTATTGGCTCGTTGTAGCGTTTGTCGGTAACGATTAAGAGAGTCGTTTTTATGTTGGTTGTACAATAATGTCAATAAATTCTGTCTGTTAGTCGTCGCTGTACCAAGCGAGTCCCCTAACACACTGCCCGTCGAATGATTTCACATTAATAATGTCATTTTTGTGTTCATGCTTAAAAAAAAAAAACGCGTGTGATTGATTTGAGCCACGTGCTCGATTAATGATGTAATTCTTTTGTAATTTTTTACAGTGGCACCGGATGCGATACATCAGCACGTGAAAACTTGCCGAGTAAATATGAAGAACATGCATTTTGTTGCCCCCGAATACGGAAGTGAGTAGAACGTTAGTCATGAATGCAATATATCATATTAGAACAATGACAAAAGATAATGATACTATGACTTTTTTTTTTTTTTTTTTTTTTATTGTACGCAGATCAATTGACGCCCGCAATAGATATATACTCTTTTGGAATGTGCGCCCTGGAGATGGCTGCGTTAGAGATTCAAGGAAATGGTGACTCTGGTACAGTCGTTACCGAAGAGCACATCAAGAAGACAATAGAATCATTAGATGATGCACAGCAGAAAGACTTTATACGGAAATGTCTTCAGGTGGACCCGCTCAGCCGACCTAGTGCGAGGGAACTTCTATTTCATCCCGTCCTCTTCGAAGTCCATTCGCTCAAGTTACTTGCGGCTCATGCGCTGGTCAATTCAGCCAGTAAGCATCCCAGTATAGTCGTTTTATGTAAATAGATTCTTGAACTGTCTTGTTGCATCTGTTAAACGATTAATAAGAGTAACAAGAAATATCAGGCGTTATACGCTGCTCGGAGTAAGGAAGAACAAAAGATTTTCTCGACGTAGATTTTCATGTTTTTATGCCAATTTCTTCGTTAACTTTGCTTCTTGCACTTGCAGCTAATATCTCGGAAACTATAACGGACGAGGTGCTGCAAAGGTTATATGGTCCGGACACTGTTGTAGCTGAAATTAAATATCAGGGTCGATCTCCGCAACAGATCCGGCTGAGCGACATACCGGTTGCTGAGAAGCTGGAGAAATTTGTGGAGGATGTCAAGTGAGTTTTCATATGCGATAATGGTTATTCGCGACTCATACGTATTGATGGAATTTACATAGTTTATTTTTTATTTATTAATTTTCCGGTACCAGTGACTATACCAATGACGCTTGTGTTACTTCTTTAGGTATGGAATATATCCGTTAACGGCATTTATGGCGAAATTACCGCCGCCTGCTCGTCCCAGAGCGATATCACCCGAAGTGACCGAATCTGTGAAGTCGGTGACACCAGAACCGGTCGACGTAGAGTCTCGTAGAGTAGTTAATATGATGTGTAACGTTAAACCTAGGGAAGAAAGTAGCGAGCTACTTGTGAGTATGCAACATGAATTACACTTACTATAATCAGATTATCGTATAAATTGACCGGTCAGGAAGAATTTATTTATTTGTATAATTAAAAGATTTAAAATTTTGTATCTATATATTCGTCAATTATTTTCAGATGACAATATTATTACGTATGGATGATAAAATGAATAGGCAATTAACGTGCCCAGTTACACAGACAGATACGTCGATGCTCCTCGCCCAGGAACTTGTACATTTTGGATTTATTAACGAGGTACGTATTGGAATTTGAGCATGTTTTTTTTTTATCATCTAGCTCCATTTTAATTGACAATCAATGCTTGCAGAATGATCGCGACAAAATAGGGAATTTAATTGAGGAGGCGCTGAGAAGCTGTTTAAACAAGCAAATGATAAATCCGAGTATGGTGTCCCTGACTAATCTTCCTTCGCAAACGACGTTGTTATTATCCGGCTCGGAGTTTCCGTGCGTGTCGCATCTGAACAATTCTCTGGGTAACGTTACAACGTCAAGCAGTGATAGCGTGACGAGTCAGCTGCCAAAAAATTCTTCGGTTGGACCTTCCGGTTCGAATAGCAGCAAACCCTGCATAAATAACGAGGAACCAGAACCGCCGATGATCACTGAGAGCGTCAGTTAACCATCCAGGATTTCTGGTAATTCAGTTCACTGTGCCACTTTGCACGCTCTATGTATAGACTGGCTATGTATTTTTATATTTAAGTAAAGAAAGCGCAACGGACGGTTATGCGATTATACAGTATACAAGGGAGTTTAATTAGATTGGCAGGGACAGATCGTGAGAGGAGGGTGCCGTGGCTGATAACCATAAGTAGAAATATCAATGCGATAAAACTATGTGCCGATTTTTTAATTAAAACTATTTAAGGAACAAGCGAAAGAAAATGAGCGTAGGTAATCTTAACGAAAACGTGGCAATTGCGATGGCTCACATTTCGAAGGTTTGCGTTTGCGAAAATTCTCTCGACTGGTTCACTCGCTGCTCTCGCTCTTGCTGTTATATATTTTCACGATAACTGCGACGAATGCCAATCGTTTTCTTTTCTTCTTCTTTGCTTGCGCGTCGTTGTTAATCTTTACCGGATCTTTTAATGTCGGATTGGACGTAACGCTAATCATTCGGCGACGCGACGCATCGAGTGCGAGAATCATTTGTCACATTAAAGCAGCGAGAATCAGTTGATACACGATATTAATATAGGAATACTTAGTCGTCAAGTAGATGAACAGAGAGTGGGGTAGGTCCGGATATGAAAGAATGCGGCGAGTGTCTCGATCAGCGTAAATTGTGCGACATTCTAATGGAATATGCAGATGACTGACAGACGACCGGAAGTAAGGATATCATTGTTTAGCTGGAAAAAGGCAACATATATAATTGACTGTTAGTTTATTTATTGTCTAAAGCAGAGGAATGTAATTTTTTTTTTAAAATTGACTTTGAAAAAATTAAAAACACCGTTGGCAAAGAGTATATCGCATTATACTGAACAACGACGTTGTGTAGACGTAAAAAAATATGAAAGATGAGAAAACGTAAAAATAATAAGGGCGGGGTGGGGGGTACGTTAAAGTCACTACTTGTACGCCTAAATATCTGCTAAAGTATTTCCATGAGTGGGCTTTCGAGCGACTTTCGTTACTTTGAAGGATCAATAAATATCGTCATTCCGCACCTACCGTAGACTCTCTTGATGTGCACAATGTTTTTGTTTTTTATGATACAAAAAAAAAAGGAAAGTGCTGCCTGTGTGAAGCGAAGAAGGCTACAATAGCAGCAAAAGAATGTCAAAGTAGTGGGATTTCTTGATTATCTATGCGTTCCTGCATGCGTCGGAGTTGACGTGTGAGGTGACGGCTATGAACGGTGCTTATTGTAATTTTTAAATCTTTTTTTTTCCTTTTTTTCCTCGTTACGGTAGTTACATGCGTCTGCATGGTCTGCATCGAGAGTGAAGGAGAAACAGAAAGAGAGAGAGAGAGTGAGAGTAAGTAAACTAGCCACGGCCCTGCTGTTCTTGGGGTATTATTGATGTGATTCAACCAAGGTTATTAAAAAATCTCGATATAAAAATTAGCTGAAATCCTTGTAAATAATTTATATTTTTAAGAAAAATCTGTTGACACAGAAAACTAGTCATATAGGTATATTCGAGTGCTAACGAACTAACACCGACCTTGTTACGTCTTTTGCATTTATAACACCCGCTTAGACCATGAGAAAAGAAAAAACAAAAAAAATTGCTGCTCCCATTTCGTACCTCCGTTAAATCAAGTTCAGTGGCGCATTTTTTCGACTAAGCGAACGACTAACCATATTAGCGGTAATTATTACCAACAACATAAACTTCGACCTTAAGTATGTAAGTAGGTTATGACATTAAATTCAATGTATAGCTTTATAATAATTGAAATTATAATGACAAAAAAGCGACGACTGAATTATGGATATTATGAAAGGGCTGTATGATAACAGTGATAAATAAATACTGTAACGCGGAGGACGTACGTACATCCCACTCCTTACTATGTCATTTTCACGAAACACATACTGAGCCACTTTTTAGCATATAATAGAGGAAAAATTAATAATGACATGTACAATTCATCAGGACATTGTTGAAGAACGTCCGAATCGTTTCTAAAGAACGATTAAACGCTTATTACTTGTCATTGCTCTTGATTTATTACGCGTGACATTTGCGGATATTGTTAATGGCGAATAAAATACTGACTGAAAGCAGTTACAAAATTTGCAGTGAAAAAAAAAAAAGAATTAGAAATTTATTAATAAATGGTACGTTCTAAATGCAACTCGATAAAGATTAAATTATTCTTTCCTGAATTTACATCTTCATTCGATTCCAGTAACTTTAATCTGTTGTACTATCTTAAGGGTCATCTACGAACAATTCCAGCTTCGACATTGTACGCCTATAAAAAACGTTTATTTGTATACCTTAACAAACGGGAGAGAATAATGATCTCTTATAATTTCAAGACATAGACTCTCTTGCGACAGGGAAAACTGAGCTTCTAAAGAGTCTTGAAAATTTTCCCTGTTACGCCATTAATCAGCGCACACTGTAATCAACAATATCTACGAGGACCATTCTCCCCGATTCATGGAAGTCAGGAGTTACCGGTACCGGTAGAAGAGGGAGGTTTTATTTTCTTCCGAAAGATGTCTCTAGCCGTCCTCCTTCGTGTGTGTACGGTTAAGAAGATAATCAAGATCGTGAGATATACGATCAAGCATATCAGTGCTTGTATTTTCACAATCAGTTATCAGAATTTCTGGTGCCTTCTCTTCGCCATCCGGTTGCTTCCGTTCTGTGGTATTTGCAATATCCGGCATGGCACCACTGTGCTCTCTACTTTTCGATTCAATAATGGTTAACAATTCTACGTCACTCTTTTTAATAGCTAGAGTGACGTCAGGCATGGTACCGCTACCGATGCCTATTCGAGACTCCACTTCCGCACTGCACAACACTTTGGCTGATGACGCTTCCGGTATTATGCCCTGGGACATAGAAGATGGTAGTTGCCGACGCTCCAGGCTACTCGTACCAAATTTCGAGTAGTCCCCAAAGCTGGACCGTTCGCCCATCCCATACGAATCTGGAGTATAGTGTCCGCTACTTCTGCCAGGATAGACGGTCTCGAAGGCCATAGTTTCCTGATATTTACGTGGACTAGTACTGTAATTCTCAAGGTTAATATCGTCCGAATTATCGATTCGTATTTTCGGCAAAAATCTACTCGGCGCTGGATCGGAAGTCTTCGAATATGACAAAGTCGATTCTGTTATATATTCACGCATGTCTATACTGCCAGCTGCTACTCCTCGCACTTCTAAATACGGTTCGTTCATCAGTGAAGATGGTGCCGCGTCATTCTCAACCTCACCGCCAATATTTGAGCACACTGCATTCAGGAGAGAAATAATTATTTTTCCTTATTGTCAAAGCTTTTTCTTAAATACCTTTTATAGGCTCCGTTGTTCGCTCGTCCTCGACGTCTGGTCTCCATTTGAGTTTTTGAAATAGTGGAGCCACTAACATTATCTCACCATTCACCACGTATGCAACGATCACTATGAAACCCTGTGATAATTGTAAATTTAAAAAAAAATTACACAAACCCACAAGCATCCTTACGCATTTGTTTTTGTCCAAAATGGGATTTCTGCCTGTGCTCAAATTTCATCGTTTCAAAAGATTCAGACCAAAAATAGATAACCGTAAATCACATTGCCTCGTTTACGTCTACATTTTTTGCATACACGCAATATATCCCATGTTCACAATTATGAATACGTGAGTTACAATTATTGCGTATCTTGTAGTGCGTAAACCGCTAATTTCTTCATATCTATATTATACTCACTAATAAAGATGAAAACGATGCGAATACGTAATGATACACAGCCGATGATGAATTTATGTAAAAGATGGATGAAGCCTCCATCGCTATTATGCCGCATATTATTACAGCGGCACGATGCAATATACGTACTCTATGTAAACAAGAAAGTTTTGCGTTTACAACAATACACGTAAGCAACCGGAAGAAATCGCGTAATTGTCATAAATCGAAAACAAATTTACCTGATTTCTATAGTTTCTTTTTTCATGACATTTTCTTCGACCAGTGCTCGAGTCTTGTGAAGTACGCCGACATACAGTAACATGAAGATCATTAACATCATTGTGGCGCACGTGACGAATATATTGAAGACTCCACTTCCGGATATTAACCACCAAGACTCGTGTCTCCATCCGGTACTCTTGTGAGTCAATTCCGTTGCCAATACAGCCAATATCGGAACACCTATTGATAAGAATTCTTATATCTATTTGCATAATTTTTCTTTACTTTCAATCAAAGTCATTTATTACCTGTTATCACAGCAATTACCGTAGGCTGAAAATGTTGACGCGGTCGCATGTGTGTTAATTCAGCATAAACAATAAGTGCCTGCGATATGGGGGCGGACATGCCAACCAGGAGTAAAGCTTCAAGACAAATGGCCACCAGAGAGAATGAATTCTAGATAAAATTATATTATTAATTCTAATAATTATCTGAGAAAATTACGTATTCGATTAATCGTTACGCTGCTTCTTCTCTACCTCAGGCAAATTACTGTGCACGGCATAAATAAAGATTCCCATCGAGAATACAAGCGCGCCGCAGCATTGTATTTTCAAAAAATTTAACCAGGTACGATTTTTCCACCAATAGAAGCCAAGTATCAAACACGACGCTAGGCACTGTAACAAACAGCTACCGCAGCCTAATATCACGACAAACGTAGCTCTTTCTTTTGTCGCCAGAACCACCTGAAAAAATTTTCACAACTTTTTAATTTCTATAACCAGATATATATACGTATATGTATACACACACGTAATACCTCATCTTGGAAGAATAAACTTACTCTTACTGCACGTGCTGTAAGGAACAAAGCGAATGTTCCTGTAGAGGAACACAAACAATTCGTATAAGAACCTCCTGGTATAGTATTTGCTACGCATTTATCCAAATCCCAAGAACCCATAAGGTTCAAGACTCCACATGATATATTCCAGGATGCTGAATAATTGTTCAAATGTTGCATCTGCAGGTCCACCCAAACGTTGATTTCTTCACTAGCTGACACGGCTATGGTAACTACTCTTGAATTAATTCTATACTCAAGATCCGTCCCGTCGCTAATAAAAATAAGAGAACAGTGAAAATATTTTTTTTTTTACTTTTTTTATTAGACTTCATAAAACTCGTAAAACACTTACTTCAGTTCCTTACTATAGGCGCGTGGAAGGAATCGTGATAAATTTCTATAAACTACTATAATTCCACCTAAGGTATTGTTACTGTTATTATTGTTAACCACGTAGTGTCTTTTGCGTAAACGAATCGATATTCTGTCGTTGTACCACATGGGATAACTGTATAAAAATATCATAAATGATCAGTGTTTACACCGTGTATTAATTGTTTAATGAAAAAATTCTTAAGAATTATATATATTGTCATGCATACGTATAGTCACTGTCTGGGATGTAATATTTTTTTGTTGACCCGTCATTTTTATCATTATCCATTTGCAACGGTCTAACGTCCACGACGAGTGACGAGAGCCAGAGATGCTTGCAATGATTATTTAATCGGTTCGTCCAATAAATTAAATTACGTCTTGCGAGTTGCTGGAGCAGCAACACTTTCTGAAAACATTGACGTTTCATTAAATAATTATTACAGGTATTGTGATCAAGGTTTAATATTATTTATAGGTTATCTGCAATACCTGCTGATTCAAGATCGAGTACTCATCGTGCAGAATTCGATCGATGATCTGAATGAATGCTTCGGCTGAATTATGAAGATTAGCAAGATCACCGATAGTGTACTGATAGTGTTCGATTTCTGCGAGGATATTTATAATCCGATCTCCTTCTCCAGGGTACAGAGTTAATAAACGTGAATTTAATATATTCCAAAGTGCAATGACAATCGTCGAACTCGTCGTATTCTGATATCCCATGGTCAGACTTTGAAACTGTATTTTAAAAGAAAGCGGAAACAATTTTTCATCTAAATTCGAACTTGAAATTAAGGCAATTAGGTAAAGTCGTGAAACTACTAACGTTATTGTAAGGACTGAAAAATGGCTCGTATAAACATAACGAGAAATCTGGTAACTGCCATTCGGGAGTTGTCGCATCTTTCATAGAACAAAGTCTAGAAACACGCCGACCCACGAACTGATAAGGACAATCCAATAGTGCTTCAGATCCTGGTCCGGTATCCGGCCAATACAACCCCCAGGCCTTTTCACTAGCACATACAGGAACCATTGTACGATTAACTACCTCCACCCGAACCGCTGCTGATTTGTGAGCAACGTTACAGGTGTAAATGGCTGATTTCTAAAAAGGACAAAAAACGGTATTTCAGTAACATCATTTTTTGTCCAGCCAATCGTACAAGCCTGTTTACCTGAGCATTAGAAATTTTTAGTATACTCCCAGCTGGGTAAAGATCCTCCCATACTTCACTACCCGGCTCGAGCTTCAATAGTGCACGATTTTTACTCCATCCAAAACCAATTCCTATGCTACGCATATTAGGGGTCATACACATCAATTGTATGTCGCTACCCTGTTGAAAATTTTTTATTAGTTTTTTAGATTTTCTTTATTTTATATATATACATGTACACATGTATGTATCTTGATACCTTCTCTATGGTAACACTCATGGGGATAATCTTTACATCAGGCTCGTCCCTAACTTCTATATAAATGCTTTTACATTGCTGCACTCCCCAATCGATAACCTGACATGTATATTCGCCGGCGTCCAAAAGCGTTGCTTTATCTATCATCAGAAGGGACGTATGTTGATCGGAACCATCATTTGGTAGATGTCGATACCAAATTTCTCTATAACGATTGGAAGAGTATTCATCATTTTTAAATGGTACAGTACACGGTGTATTGATTTGTATAATATTTATCGCACCTGGTAGCTTTGCTCATATTGACCAACATGTTATCCTTGTACCACGTGAAGTTTAGATTATAACTTCCTTGGGCGACACAAGATAGAATGAACTGATCGCCCAAGCGAACTTCTCGTTCGTTTATTTGATTCATTCGCAAAGTCTGGAAAATATATATATAGTTTAGTTTTGGATCTTTTACTTTTTTTTTTAATAATATTATCTGATCATGGATTCAGGAATGCTGGGTATACGAAAGATGACTATACCTGTAACTTCAATGCTGGTTTTTGTTGGAACGTAAAGTGCGTTGATTCTAATGCTATGTCGCCGAGTCGACGTTGTTGCACCAGACGATTAAGAGATTCGCGAATTTTATCGCCGTCTTCGGAATTTGCGAAAAAGTGAAAAGTCACTTCGGAGGTGGGTCTGCTTGAATAAAATATACGAAAGATTGATAACGAGTAGTTTAATGATGTTGCAAGCGATCCAATAAAAAATATTGCGGTATAAAGAATTTTGAAAATTTATACAAAATTAACAATTAGCCTATACCTTTCTATTAACCAGGTTTTCATGTCCTTTAATGGTACTAATTCTATTATTGCTCTAATGTACCTACTCACGTCACATTCTGGATTTTCAGATCCTCCACGGACGAGATATTACAATTCTTCAAGTACTTCGCAAGCTGCAGGAGAAAAATTGCCGACGATTAATCGTCGAGAAGAATTTTCATGAATAAAAGATGTAAAACTAGGAAACTTGGAGAAACTGATATTTTGCCCCCAAGTGAAGGTATAGCCGATTATTCGGAAGAAGAAGAGATTCAGGGAATAAGCAGGTTGATAAATTAAAATTGGGCAGGTAAGTAATGGTAATAATAATTTATTTTGCTCCCACATCAATTGCCTTTATGCTGTTCTCAGCATATACAGCATTACAATAAACAACATTTTCATTAAGACAAACAAAGAAACGTTTTAATAAAATATTTTTCCATCTCTCACAACGCTGCAGATTAAAAACTTTAAAGCCCTCCAATCTCGAGACAAATCTTCATAGAGGCTACATCATCCAACAATGATCCACAGCCTCTGACCTCCACAACGTGAACCTGAGTCTAACCCCAATCTCCAGTACCGTTAGCATAACACGGTTTTTTATTTTACAAAGTAACGAGATTTTAGCGCAGGGTCCTTATAATCAGATTCGTTCGTCCACTTCGAATTGAATAAGTTTCGCCATAGTCCGGCGTATGGCTTAGAATTTCAAATTTTCTTTTCAAGATCCAATATGGCGAACAAATCACTCAGGAGTCTCTAAGAAATAGGAGTTGTCGTCAGTTGTGACCAAGACACATGACAAGTCTTGCTCTTCTGTTCCAACGGCGGTTCTCAGGGCGTCTTCTGTCACTCGCACTACTTCAATTCCAACCTCTCTGCAATATGCTTCCAGTAAGGTCATCTGCAGATGACTTGCAGAATCCATTTCAGGGTTGAGTGGCACCAGACAGAAGCCTTTGCTGTTGCAACCCTTCGATGCCAATACTCGTAACGTTGGCAGCATGCCGCAAGTGATTTGGTTACCCCATTGACACCTCAGTTCTTTTTGTAAATGCCACGGCAATTTACCGCTAAAAGTAATACAAAAAAATCGAGATTATTAATCACATTCAGTAAGCTTGAAACTAATCAGGATAATATGGATATCTCTTAAAAATTCAAAGTCGCAGATAACTTTAAATCAATATAAAGTGAATTTACGTTTTGAATAAAAAATGCGCCTACCGAACGGCAACCGGATTTACAAGGTTATTCTCCAATGCAAAGATATAGCAATTCCAAATGATGTGTCATCATTGTATCACATATACGTATATATATTTTACAGTTGTCTGTACACGACCTAGTAGCATTTCGAATAGTCGGTAATTACATTTTTCAATAATTTCGATCATTTTCCAGACTTTTTACCGACAGTCGATCATAGCACATGCCATAGTGAACACGAGTGTCGGTGCTCGTTAATTAATCAGACACATCAGACTTATTAATCAGGTAATTAAACATATAGATCTCATTAACTCGTATAGATCTAAAGTACTCATAGAAAATTTCAAATAGAAAGAATGAATTCAAATCAGGACTAGAGTTCGAAAGAAAGAAGCTCTCCTTACCTGTCCATAGCTGCTGGAGGAAGTACGGCTTGAAGTCCTTCACAAGTCATATTATCGTTGATTTCCTTTCTTCTCTGTAATTGATTTTTGACACCTCGACACACTTCACTGAACGTAGGATTAATTTTTGAAAATATCTCTTTTTAATGCCCAGACTCTCCTCGGCCACTCGTTATAGTTATCCTTGCTTTATCGTTCGAGATAATGATTTAGACTCGTGGACGATTATCGATTGTTCACGATTAAAAGATAATAAACCCACAAAGCCCAAGTTGTCACACTAACCACTTGTGGTTATCACACAACTGTCCGTTTTGCGTTTGGCTTGCGCAATCTTGTGAAACACTTCTGTATATCGCACATGTATTGCAAGTATCACTGTAGCGTATCCTAACTGCTTGGCTGTCTGGCATCGAATGACCCCACCAAGCAGCTCGTTCCTTTTATAGCCACTTCCCACTATGCCTCCCATGCGAGGGTTATTCCAGATAAGCCGTCTGTTGCGTTAGCAGAATATCTTTTTAACTGAAGCCACGCATTATAGCTTCTTGACGGCATTCCCTGCCCCGAAGTCGCTTTCACGGGGAAGGCCGTAAGGAATGGAACAATTTCTCAGTAACGCAATACGCCAACTTCCGGCGTCTTGATAACCAGGATCTTTACTCTAGGGTTGAGGGTAGATTGCTGGAGATAATGCTCTCTTAACGGATGCATAAAATATTTTCTTAATTAAAACTGATAATTGGTACAAGATCAAAGTACACTCCGTACAGAGTTGCTGATTCATTTTAAGCCACGTTTTCGATAACACGTTCTTGGTACTCCTAGTGTTATCTCTTAAATACTCCTTAATTTTTGTCTACTATCAAAAACGGTACCACAACCTTAAACAACACATCAGACTGTTTATCACTCATAATCTTCTTATATGAACAAATTTTGTTTGCGTCTATCTTCGATGAGAAAATTTATGTCAGTTATTCCCACGAAATGCTTGTACATACACGAGCAAATATATTGAATACATTGAATTGAAGATACATATATTTGTATGATATTTGCTACGTACTTAGGTTTTGAAAAAGGAATGTTATTCTTTTTAAATAAACAAGTATTTCGAGGGAATAACTGACATAAATTTTTTTCATGAAGATAGACGTAAACAAAATTTATTTGCATAAGGAGATTATGAGTGATAAGCAGTCTGATGTCTTATTTACAGTCGTACCGTTTTTGGTAGTAAGATAACTACGAAATATTTAAAAGATAACACCGAAAGTAGCAGAAAGAAGTTAACAAAAATGTTGTTTAAAAAAATCGGGAAGTCCGTAGAACACAGAAAAAGCCAGTAGCAGTCTACGTACCAAAAACATAAGGAGAGAAAATTCGCAAAAAAAAATCATTTATTCATCGGACAGCTAATAGAGCAAGATACATCGGTGTCCAAACAGCTGTAAAGGTTCTTAGAAACGGCCTTAAGAAATATATAACCCGTGCGTAAGTCCGGATGACTTTTGAAACAGCTCGGCGGACGAAGAGGAAACAAAAACCTGTTTCAGGAAATTTTCAGTCCCAGAACACCGTCATAGTCAGAATGCGGGTACCAGGTACAAAGAAGTAAAACTGAACGCAAAATTCAACTGCGTGTTTTCCGAACTAAAATGATAGAAACCTCAAAAAAGATACGTGGACAAGAATTCTCATCGTAACAATATATCCTCGCGAAAACTGATTTAATATTTCGCAAGTCACGGAACGCACTTTACTCGCTAACAAAGTACGAACGGATCGTGCGCGAATGGAATGTCGTATCTGCAACGCCGTAAGAAGGCTGCCATATGTATACATATACATAAGTATATAAATATGTATACAGTTAGCATATACGTGGTACACGTGGCTACCAGGAATTGTTGTATGTATGTACATACATAGAACATTCCTCAAGGAATCTAGATTCGTGGCAGCTAAATATCGTAATGCCAACAAAGGTCAAATCAGACAATTAAATCCCATATTATGTGTGCATATATATATATATTATATACAACGTTCTGCGTGTAAATACTGGCCAACACTTACAGTGAGAATGTATATAGGTAATACAGAAGGTAGGTTGAGAGTTCAAAAGCCTGGCAATTCGTTAGACCATTACGGTTATAATTGCCAGCAGAGTAAAAGCCCTTGCTAATTTGTACATTTAAAAAAGGGTGAATCCTCTGAGCATCCTCGTGAAACCATGAAATTCTTAATCACTGTTAAATCATCATTTAGCACAGCATTTACCGCTGAATGCATTTTCTCTTGAATTAGAGTCCAGATAATTTCCTGATATTTGTTGGTCTGTCGGTAACGACGGGTATGAAAGAATCAAAAGCATTTCGTCAACTCTGTTGTATCCGACGTCAAGTTGGGCACAATTGGGCGTTATAACGTTCGAGCAATTTCATTTCCAGAATGGTTCAAGGGATCGTTCTATTGTGTCCTTAGTGTGTATAGTTATAGACCGAGTACTACTCGACAAGGGGATGATGCAACCCCACTGAACTTTCAGAGGTTTCGTCAGCTGATTGATCGAAGTGGCGGGTTCTAGTATTCCTGTCAACAATCAAACCTAACCTAACTCTTAGCTGATCGTAACTGCGAATAAAGCGCAATAAAGGTCCTTAAGCGTCAGGTTACGCCAGATGCAAAGTCAAGCATCAATAATCATTTTTATTTTTAAGTTAAACTTTGAAATGCTATCGCGATTACTCTAGATTGCGGCTACCAGGAAAATGGATGCTTTGGTGATTATCATACGTTGTGTCTCGTTATATCAGTTGATGTTACGTTGTGGTTTCTTGGCAGAGTCGCCTTTGCCGTGAAACCCGGAGAAGAACGATGTAAAAGGATTTTAGTATATGGAGTTCATGGATCGAAGTTTTAATTACGTATTCAGATTGCGTAAATAATTAGATAAAATTGAATAGTGAATTCGTGTCGATTCTGTGGATAAAAATAGTACTGTATATGGGTTATATTATTTTATATATTAAATTCTTGAGGATGACAATTTATAATATTTGCATCTACGATGACTCGGTAGATGCGAAAATGTGTTAAGTATATACAAAGCGATTAATTTTTTGTCGTCCTCTGCGATGATACGGAAAGAGTTGAGTCATGGGAGAGGAAATCGATGTCATTAGTGAGGGAATCGTATTTGATCAGAAAAAGAAGGGGGAAAAAATATTCAGCTAAGAATGGACTGTCATTAATTGCGAGACGAATAGATGGCGTTTGATTAACGATACAGATTCTACCGATTTGCTTCACTGGTTCTGTCGAGTGGATACGCATTGTAGAGTGTTAATAGACTAGAAATAGTAACCGGCGAAAAGCTTTGATAAGACACTAGATAAGATTGATAAGGTTCAAGGGTACGTCGTCGCATTCATTGGAATTTCCCTGAGTGGTTTTGATTAATTTTCAAGTTTCCTGTTTTTCTGATAGATTATTAAAAAATCGATTTCTCCGTTTCAGATAATGATCGGAAGATTTGTCCACTCGAGTAGGATCTTACGATCTATACTGATCGAGACAAAATCATGGATCGAAGTTGCTCGGCGTAAGGGGACTGTCGCCAGTCCAAGCGATGAGGAAGACGTGGCGGAAGTAAAGAAAGCAATTTTGAAGAACACGGAAATAACACAGGACCATTTGACACCGGAATTGAAGTTGTATCTGCTGACACCAAACTGTCCACTGTACCACGCACCGAACGAAGATCAATCAAGATCGATGGGAATACCCTGGCCTTATCAAGATCCATTTTGGTCCATATACTGGCCAGGTGGGCAGGCGTTGACCAGATTCATCTTGGACGAGGGAAATAAAATTTTTACATCTTCTTCAAGCGGAACTTCCGCTTTGCATAAGGATGAAATAACTGTGCTTGACCTTGGTGCCGGATGTGGCGCGTCGGCCATTGCATCTAAGCTGATAGGAGCCTCGAGTGTCTTGGCTAACGACATAGATCCTGGTACGTTCTATAAATAGATGAAAATTACGAGAAATAGTACTTAAGGATATACTGACAAAAGCTGAGTGTCTATGTGTAAAAATTTTTTATCTCTCGGCTGACTCATCCACAACACAAGTTATTGAATGTCATCCTGACCCTTCTTTATCATTGGATCGTACCGATACGCAACTCTTTCGCGTTTCGCGTTTATCGGTTTGTTTACTCCATTGTCATTCGAGTGAAATTTCAACCGGGGATTTCCCTGTTTCCAATGAACGAATTTTTCATCTATCGGCAGACATGTTTGTCAAAAAGACAAGTATGAGTAAACACGGGAAATACTGTGTATCTTTTATACGATGAAACATATGGCTATTGACGTTGTTTCCCACCTCGTTTGGGGTGTGCGCATGCGCGTACGATCGTAGGAGCTAACGAGGATAAAAGTCACGACGAGCAAGACAATAACAAATTCCCGAGTGAATCAGCGGGATTCATTCCACTTTATCGGCTCGCACGTGACACGTGATTGACGTAATATTACAATATAGTATTTACCACAACAGTCACAAAGACACTGTAGTTATAAGAGTTTTATAAAGTATATAGATTTTCGATCAACTAAGCAGGATAAAGATCTTAAAAAAATATCAAGGCCGTTGACAGTACCACCTGGTGGCAGACGACTGTATCAACTATCGGTATCCCGTCTACCTGTGTAAAAGGGGATTTCCCTTGGAGAAAAGCTGCCCCAAGGCAATGGATCGTGCGTCAGTGAAAGGCATTAGCGTAATTCTCAGTAATGCCAGTTACATAATAAAAAAGTAATAGTACAAGTTTATAGGCGTACTATACCTATAATTAGACAGGATACGTGCCAATTCGAATGGCAGCCGAATTCCATAGTACTAAAAAGTCAATGGAATTCCGTGAGTGAGGTCAGAGGCACGTCTGCTTGGTAACAGTAAGGCAACGTTAGAAAAAAAAAAATAAAGCATGTCAGAGTTAATCTATCTCCAAACGTATATACATATTTATAGATTTCATGACTGATATACATATATCTGATGATTTCGTGGAAGAATGTTTCAATGCCCGTATGAGTCATTAGCAAGATTACCGCTCTTGGTTATCATGACGTTAATCCGATTGGGAAATTTAAATTAAAAGACTTAATGGTTCAGCGAATGATTACTAGTTATCGGAATTCAATTATTTAATATATTATTGTAAAGAACCCCCAAGTATAGCAATGATTGTGCGTATATATTAATTGGATCAAATAGACTGGACAAGTAGTTGATGAATCTGATGTTGCTCCGTGTAAAATTAATTTTCAATTCTGGAAATATAAACACGTATTGTCAGTCTCATATGCTCGTATGTGTCTCTGCGTCAAATTAGAATTAGAATTTTGAAGTTACAAATGCACGTTGTACGAACTTCGTGGCACGTAGACATAAGATACCTAACGGTTGAAGCCTTCGAGCGGACGTAAAAAAAAATTAACATGGCCGACCAGACATGGCTGGTTAAAGAAGGGCACGACCTACTGACTGTGATCGACGACCCACTTTGGGTAATTCCACTTTCCCTATCTATGTTCATATTGTAAATTATTTCAGCATAGTCGATCACATTGCGCGACGTTTTTCCGGAATCCTGTGATTTTCGAGGTCGACTTTTTTTAATAAAATTCACATTTTCGCATAATTAACTTGACGCACGTGCGGACAGACTTCCACATTCGGGAATATGATTTTTCGAGAAAATTTTGCTACCGGAAGTTAGACATTTGGGAATATGAATTTTCGGTAAAAGAACGGGTGTTTTTTCACTAAGGCATACCGATTTAGTACTGTTTGTGTTTTTGTTTATTTTACTTTACTGCTCATTAGTATTCAGAGATTCATTTAACTATAGACGGGGGAACCCCGGGTGGTTCTTGTTTTGCAGCGACGTTGGGCGTCGTATATTTCACTTAGCAGATGTTAATCAAAAAGACCGGATGAGCCTTTTGTCAAATTAAAATTTTTTTAAATTTACATGAATTTCCCGAGTATTTCCTATTGTTCCTTTTCTGTGTTTCGCGAGCATAACTTACTGTCTCTTTTCCCTTGGACGTTGAATTCCCGTTAGCCGTGTTACGTAAACGTTCATAAATCATATATACGCACTATAGCTCTATTTGAAATTTTCAGCGCTTACCATAGCAATACTGCGAATTCTATTCACCTGGCTTATTTTATGCTTTAACGAAAGTCTGCTGATGCCGAGGAAGTCTGAGTACATATAATTAAACGGTTTTTAAAATTCTATATTTTCATTCGAACATTTAACTTCGTTTCGTGTCATAAAAATCTTTATGCAAATATTTGGGAGGCAAGATAAACCTGGAGTTGCTCATGTTCAACGATTACAAATTGTGATATTTACTTTTTTGCAGTTGCATGCGTGGCAATGAATATGAACGCGGCTTTGAATAGCGTGAAAATTTCAATTTCCAAAGAGAATTTAATTGTGCAGCCGTACAATGGTAATTTTCACGTTATTCTCGTTGGGGATCTTCTCTACGACGAGGTTATAGCAAGATCACTTATGGTCTGGCTCGACGAAGCCCTTGCTGCTGGTTCACAAATATACCTTGGTGATCCCGGAAGACACGGCCTCACGGATACCTTACGTAGACGTTTGAAGATACTGCGGGAATATCCACTTCCGGAAAATGTCCGTAGGGAGAATCGTGGTTTCGACACAGCCTGTGTGTGGCAGTTTTCATGAATAAAATTGGCGGAAAGCACATGTGGGAGATATTTACACTTACGTTGAATGACACGGGCAAATGTTTATTTTCTTGTATTTTTCAGAAAATCCATGAACTTTCGCATATGTAGGTTCACCCGTCTACCACACCTGACGTGAGTGTACCTAGTGTGTAAAGTCCAAAAAATTGTGCAACTATAAAAATCGTCTGTGGCCAATCAAAATATTTGTGATTAAATAAAATTATCGCGGTAAGCGTACCAGGATTTACTTGGCACACTTATGTGAAAAGTTGCGATTGGCCTTCTGCTTTCGCCAATTGACGATATCTCTGCCAATTCTCTAAGAACGACCTTCGATCCGGCCATTTCTCCCAGCAGTTTCTACACGCTTGAACAATGGTCGTAGATCAAGGTTCATGGATCTAGTAGAGCGAAGATCTTCTAGACGGTTATTACTCATGAAATAATTATTCAAATTAAATACTTACTTTTTTACTCAGCATAGTATCCAGACTCCCATGAAGCACAAGACTAGCGCGCAGTGACGTAACGTTGGACAATTTTATTCTGCATTCGTATGTGGATCTATCTGTAACTGTATAAAAAAAAAAAACTTCAGAATTCTTCAATCGATTCATTTAGTCGCCGATAAGATAGGGATTTCAAAAAATAAAACTGATACTGTTATCACGTTTGTTTTTTTACGAAACTTACCATTACAGATCTTTGCACCATTCGCGCAATTGCAAGGTTGTTCATTTGGGTTGACCAACGGACATTGAATCACGCAACCTTCTCCAGAATAATCTGTAATAATTAATCGCTTAGAGATGAAGGAGTTGCTCCTTGAATTACTACAGCAAATACTGATTCGTTATCACGCGTCGTTGGAGTTATCCTCCAATTACCGCTTTTCGAACAAGCATCAGGAAGTTTGTACTGGATTGCGCAACGTCTTGGAAAATTTCAGGCCAAACAAGCTACTTACAAATTATATGGAACTATTAATTGAATATTAAAACTTTTCCTAGACGAGTATCACGTTCAGAACGTTTGTGGACACTGTTATCAGATTTTTTCATGAGGTCTATGTATAATCAGACGCTTCAAAACGGATAAAACGGTTAAACAGAGAAAAGAAAGCGTAGAGAAATATTATAGTATAGTATTCAAAATTTGACCTCTTGAATTATATTTTACGTAAAATCCACAATTTAACTGCCGATGATTCATTATAATACGCAATAACGATCTTACCAGGATCTGATGAATTAGTAACACGAATCTCGCAACGATTTCCAGAAAATCCATGAGGACAGTGGCATCGAATAGCTTCAGCTCCGACATGTCTAAAAGAAAAGAACAAATAAAATTGGCCAGTTCATAAATCACAGTGTCTGATAGTAAATATTTATTCGATTTTCATTATTAAAGCTTTATTATATTTTTAAGATTATTCTTCGTACACAGGCGACGGAAGCAGATCGATGCCATACGACAGTAAAGAAAGTCATAACAATGAAAAGAAATTGAAGTTTGGCATAATTGTATTAAAGTTTGCATATAAGTCTTTTTTTATTTATTCATTAAAGCGAAAATTTTTTATGAAATATCCTAAGGTTAATTGACCATTTACTTTCTTTGATACAATTTTATTTTATTTTCGTTACCTGCACGTTCCACCATTTTGACAGACGGGATTTTTACTGTCATCCGTGCATAAGCGGCCATTGCCACAATTATCACCGTCAAATCCATCAAAGCAAGCACAGTGGAATGTCCTGGGGCAAGAAAACAAGACGTTAAAATGAATCCTAGACGACCATTCCAAAGAGAGATTGCACTTCATGGGGATGACTTGTCGATAATGGTGGATATATAGGCAACTTATACATATATATGCATATATATATATATGTATATTATGTACTATGAAGAACAGCCTGGTAGTCTCTACAGAATAAATCGAAACTCCTCGCGGATGCCATTAATGATTCATGAGTTGGCAAAAAAGCTTTTCCCTTCTGGTGGACCTCGCAATTCCTGAAAACCTCTTCATCGGAGGGTTAGGGTCTGACGCGGTAATTTTGTAGGCTCTACATGAATTCACCGTGTTAAAGGGGCTTCGTGATTTTCATGATTTATTATGCAACTCGTAAACATTACGAAACGGTATACCCGTCTGGCTAGAAAAGTTAGTGAGAGTAAACAAGGGAGATAAGAAATGTCTAACATAAGTAAAGAAGTACTTGGTGCATTATTTTATAAAAATTTTCAGTCTAAACAAAAAACTACTATTTATCTAGAACGTATTCAAGAAAGGTTACTACCGGAATCTCGGATTCAAAAAAATATAATCATTCTCGTAACCTTGATCCTTCAAGAGAGTCAAAATCTTTGAGAAAAATAATAGTATAATAGAATTGAAAAAGATCAACTAACCTGTAATCTGCGCCGAGTATACAGTGTCCAGTATAGGAACAATCGCGAACAGAACAAGAATCATTTTTAGGTTCGTCGCCGGTGATTTCATAGGTTATGTTGAATCCATAAACGTCTAGTAGATTATCGAGGACTCTGACGTGATTACCCTCGAGTCTGTCTAGTTCGAAATCGATGACCAAGAAAGGCCGAAAGGTCTTGAACCATCGGAACTCGAAAACGTTGCCTTCCGTGACTTCCTTGATGATAGTGGCGCCCAAATTCGACGTGTCAGTTTCATAGTACGCGTACTCCGTAAAGGTTAGTCCCTTGTAGACGAATAATTGCGTAAGGTAGACGATGATGGATCCGTTACTGGGTGGTTGGTCCGAGGAGTCGATCACCCATCGACATTTTAATGGCACCTCGAAAGGTCCAGGAAAATTAGGAGTGTGAATTACTCCTTTGATATTCGTTAAGTGTTCTCCACAGGGTGACTTCTCTCGGGAACCCCTCGAAGGGTCAAACAACGACCACCAGGATAAGAAAACAAGCCATACATAGCGTCGCCCTAGCATCTTTTTCTTAGTATCCTTCAGGTAACGTACCTGAATTTAAAAAATAATATATTTCAAAATTATTTTTAAATATATATATGGGAAAAGAAGTATTTAATGAAAACAATTAATCAGAATAATTATAATTCCGGAAATCATAGACTTATGATACTTTATTAATATATTGAAATGTTATTTCATTGACTAATGAATATGAAAATTAATTTTGCTCCACTAATAAAGTTACTGATACGTTTTTGTCTAGTTCATTTAAAAAATAATAACTGTGTTTGATGTTTTATTGTTTTGAAAATCGTCTAATTTTAATTTCATCGACTAAATAGAATTAAGTGACAATCATAAGTACATTTTTTAGATAAAATGCAATACTCGTTTAATTTCACTCATTTCATCCATCTCTTAATCCAATCGCTCAATTCTTTGCGATTACGCAGCTTTTCAGTAATAGACGAATGACGAATTACTCTCATGGTCAAGACTCGAGAAAATCCATTTGACATCATTAATTTCTTGTCAGCTTAACTGAAGCTTTTCCTGATTTCCTTCAATCCGTTCCAACCACGAAGATTAGCATCGGCAATAAATCGGCCGTCGAAAGGTACGAATTCTGTGTTTACTTCCTTTTCATTTTTTCAGCTCTTTTTTTTTCTCACCTTTTTTTCCCCATTGCTCAGGCCATTTCGTTAATTGCCTACCGTTCGACCCGCGTTTTATTTATCTCCGTGTAGAATCATGGGGTCAGTCAATTGCGATTAAATGGCCGGTAAAGATTGTTCGTAGAGACATGAACGAAAAAGAAATGAATAAAAATAAAAGCTCAAACGCAAAATGCTAGAAGTATCGAACGTAAGAGAAATGACAAAGTGAGTCGTTGGCGCCAGTCAGAATAAAAACATGGAGCATACAAATTTCTCAAGCGTTACGTATCTCATTGTTCTATTATTGAAGCAACGCAAATATCGAGTTTTCTTCATTCTAATAATTTCAGAATACATACGTCGCTATTGACGTCACGATCAAACGACACTTAATAACAGAAAACATAAAGGACGACTATAATTAAAAGAAGGAAAAGAGACATTAAAAACTTACATGTTACTGTAAACATTCTTCTTAACAATTTTTATTCTTCACTTATTCGTTTCTCACTAACACACATTCTAAAGTCATTCCGACGATAATAACACGCAGTGTCATTCACAACAAATTCCATGGGATTCGCAAGCCGACATACGTATAGTACCTTTGCTTATTTCATTCCATGACATATTGTCACCAGCCGTTAAGGATGCAATTTTAAAACGCTCTATAAAAATGTTTAATGGAATTTTAAAAACTGGTAATACCACGTTTAGAAGTGGCTGTTGCCTGGTCGCGAGAGCCTAAGCAATAAGGGTGGCTCCGTGCGGCTGGAAAGCGAGGCTGTATCTGGTTTGGGAATGGCAAGCCAGATATAAACCTTTCGCGAGGGCTGAGATCGAACTGAAATTCGCGTGGTGGTGGTATTCGCAGGGATACATAAACTGCCGGGCAGCAGCAGCAGCAGTTGGGCGTTAGCCTCTTCCGCACCAGTGATCTTTCTGTGCGCACCCTCAGTACGACCACCCACACAGAGATATGATCCTAAGGGGCGATAAGGGATGATGCTGTGAATAAAACAAAAAATTCTTCTACCCAAACCAGGGTTGTAATGATCAATTGGTATTTACAATTTTTACAGATTCTAAGAAAATTTCTAAGCGGATAACATAACTCGTACGTATGAATCAGTTGGCCAGACAAAACTACCCTTGACACGAATTCACATTGATGGTCAACCCTCGACAAACTCACCTATAGAATCTTATCGTCCCATCTTACGAATCGAAAGGAACCGACGGATGATAAGTCATTTTGGTATCTAACTTTATCGCCCTTTCGAATTTGTATTTACTACGTCAGGATCAGTTCGCGATCCCGTAAATTTGAGGGGTGCCAAAGTGAAGGTATCGAAGATTCTCATCCCTTCGAAGATTTCTAAGGAAACATTAAATGTATGTGATGCGTCACTCTGTGATCCCTTGACACGTGTCGTGTATTGACTTGTAGATAGGTCCTTTATAATGGAAAGGTATTGTATATATATATATATTTCGACTTCAGTAGGAGTCACTTTACAGGTTTCTGTTATAGTTTATATACAGTTTCAAAGATAAGGGAAGTGGTAACTGATGTATCTTTTCCTTCATATAAGAAGTGAATGCATTACTGTCTATATAGTGGGCATATATGGTGTCTTCGCTGGGGGTTGAATCCGTCGAGGTCGAGTGCGAATTGTAAAGGCGTTTGAATGACTTGCTGGTCGTTATATCCGACAAGTCAACGTCCATTGCGTCGCTAGTGTCTGTACCATCAGCGACGTCAGAGTCTGATTGATTTGTCGGAGAACTTAAGCCACCATTCTCATTGGTGACGTTAACATCTTCGAGTATTCCACTATCTAACTTTGCGTGTTTCATTGGTTTCTTACATTGTAATGGCGCATTGTCTTCTTCGAGATCACTGTCGCTGTCGCTTATGGCGCAGTTTTTTTGGGAACACTTGACACGAGCACGGGCTGCACTATCCTGACGCTCCTGCTGTCGTTCTCGCTGTCGCTGTCGCTGTTGCTGAGTACCAGCTGAGGATCGTGTACTTGTCGCGTCTGAACTACTTTCTGTGTTTCTGTGGGCGTCCGCACTATTCTGAGGTCGCTCCGGTTCCTCAACTTGCTCTAATCTAGCCTCCTGATTATTATCCGAGTTTAAATTCACCGTCTCCACGTGATAATGATTAATATTAGCTGAACCCCTGATTTGCACCTGCCAATCTTCGTGAATTTCATCTCGGGTATTCTGAAAGGCGGCTCTAACTAACTGCAATGTCGTTACGATGGATTCTCTTGAGTGGGCGTCAACATTCAGCAGCAGTTGTGCTCTATCTATAAAGTCATCGTCTTCGTCGGATAGGCCTTCGTCGGACTCCTCGAAGATGGGTATATCGAAACATCGAGTCCGTTGAGGTGGTGATTGTCTGAGACGATTATGCGTTACGGGTTTTCTCGTTTCTACATCGGAACGCTCCAACCATACGTTTTCACGCAATCTGCGCCGGATTCTTCCACGACAGATTTCTTGAAGTGATAACGGATCACAGTCGGCTATGGTAAAGAAAAAAGATACTCTTAGGAACCAAATATGAAATATATAAATTATTATGCACAATTTACTTACGTAATTGATACAAATTTTGTTCAGCTGCAGATGGTAAGACAAGGGTGGCAAACGACACTGGCAACATCGTCTTATGCATCCATGTAATCTCGTCGATTCTTTCTATGCGGAGTAAGTTTGCTTTGTATGGCATTACTAAGATACCTCCAACTTTAACAAACTGTTTCACAAAAGTTTCGTGACTTTCTGGGCACGCAGCACCACAATAAACCCTGTCGTACTGTCTGCTGGGTGTAACACTCAGACAGTTACCTTTGAAATAAAAACTAAGTATAATTATTGATATTTAAAAAGTAAAAAAAAAATGGGTAGAAACCTGAAATGTTACCTTGGACAAAAACAGGCTCGCAGAAATCAAATTCGTCCAATGCTGATGCCTTCCGTTTAAATTCTTCTAAACGATCATAAGAATATTTTACACAATCTTGATGCAACTCAATACCATGATTGATTCCATTTTGTTCTGTAAAAAAAAAGAAATTATAGTATTATGATAATTAGGAGTTTAATGTTCTTTTACTTTTATAGCGTGCCTACTTAATATGAGGCCTGCCATGGTACTGAGATAGCCAGTTCCAGAGCCAAGATTTAAGAAACTTAATCCTGGTGCCAAAGAAAGGCCCTCCATTGCTTCGCTGTAGACACATGGTGCAGAGAGATGGATGTTACCATGCTTCCAAGCCATGTCTTTATAGGCCGATTCTCGATGAGAGGGTAGAATATATTCTGCTCTGTCGACAGCTCTGAACACTTGCTCGACCCGTTTAGTTTTGATATATCCAGACTCCAGGAGATTATCCACTAGTTCGTTATTATCTTTCCCACTGCTCACAGCCCCACCCATGTTAACTGGTTTAACTTGCAATCTGTAAAAAATTATTTGAGAATAATTAAAGTCATAGTCATAATTAGAATAAAATGAATAATTACAACAACTGAGAATCTATTTGACCATATTAAGAAGATATTGAATATAGTGTTAAATTAACAAGCTTCTATATATACCAAGATATATCTCCATGGTAAAACATATTAATGTCGACAACCTAGAAATTTCCTTACGACTCTACATAGTATTAATAAACAAATAACACTAAGGTAATATTACGTAAAAAAAACTTACAAAATAGAATTCCTAAATTAAACCCTATGGAGTATCACAAAAGTTAAATTATAAATTCCACCAATTACTCCACATTTACAAAAATAGAATACACAGTCAAAGATACATGTTGACAGTAGCAATGGTTTATCTGCAGGCAGTTGATAAACAACTCAATACGTTTCGACGAATACAACAACGTAATATTCGGAATAAAAAAAATTCCAAGTGGCTATTATCTAACACAATGATAAAGCTCCTGTAAAAGTGTTCCTTGCATTACACATAGAAATGCGCGTAAATATTTATTTAAGTAATTACACAACCGAAATAATGTCGTATATTCAAAATCGATTAAATTCTCAGCCAAATGTGTCATAAACACTAATGAAATGTCGAATTGACCCAACAATGACAGTTGTGCTCGTTTCGCACAGAAACAATGCAAAAACGTATCGAAAACATTATAGAACGTACGAGACGGCAACAGGAAAAGCCCAAATAAAAAGAAGATCGAGAAAATTCAATAAGAAGTCATGAAAATAAGACAAAATAATACATGATAGTACTAAATGAAGCGATCCTTTTTTTTAAAAATAGCTTACCAGGTCAAAATATAATTCAATCTCAATGAGCAACAATGGAGTCGGTCACAACGACGACAATCGTTGAAGTTCAACGGAAAAAAGAAAGAAAAATAAATGTAAAACCAGCACGACACTTTTAGCCTCAAATTGCAGAGCGTCGCGCAGCAATGCGCTAATATATTCGCATCTCAACGAAGTCGCGATTCGAGAATCGCACGATACATCCGCGGATAACAATACAACACAGCTTCTTTGTTTTGATAAATGTAAGGTGCATCAAGTCCACCGACTGATACGGTCTTTCAATCAGAATATCCAAATCCTACGCCATTGCGCGCTCATCGAAGATACTTATTAACGTTTACTATAATCATAGTCGCATTAGTACAAAATAAAAAACATATATTGATTTATTGTTTGTCCTGCAATCTGAGATGGAAAAATAAAAATTTCTTATGGTTATCATCATTTTACCATTACGGTTTGCGAGACGATGCAACTATGTTAATTGGACTTCAAGCAAGCTGACTGTTACATGTAACTAAATATGTATATATACATATATAAATATATAGCTTAAATGCGATCGTGCGCATGCGCACTAACCGCCACCAGTCCTACGCGTGATGGCCGACCAACTTTGAAACGTAAGTTTTCGATCGCATTTGTATATACTGTAAGTAACGGTTTGACAATGAAACAACTATGTAGTCATTTCTAAACTATTGTCTGTTATATCGAGATTCAAGATACAATCTTTTTTTGGTATAAAAATAATAACGAGAGCGAGGCTATAGATATTTCCACAGTTGAACACGAGTTCCATAGATTTCAAGAAGTTCACAGTATAGCTAAGGATGAGAGTCCCTATTAATGATTTTGTCTCTGGAGGAGTTTGACAATTTTCTCGCCACTCAAGTACGTTCTGAATTATAAATTATTCCTAAAAATATAGATTAGATATACGTGTAAATTTAATTTTACATTTTACAGGTATTGATCAGCATTCTTGTAGAATTGATTTATATCACTCAAATCACCGTACAGAGTCTTAACGGTAATTCTATTATAAAGCTAATGTTAATAATGAATTGTAATAGGTTGCGCCATTGCATACTCTTCCTACTTCAGCGTTTCAGATTCTTTTTCCAATTTCTCGTATATTGTAATATCGATGGATACTATAGTTATTCCATCGACTCTTTTTGCTCCCTCCCATTAGTTCACAGCCAAAATCGTTATTGTTTATATATATCACACATGCTATACGTACATAGAGAATTCTATAAGCACGATTTTATGTATATCCATACCTGGAGAATGTATACCTATGTGTTTTTATACTTTCTCGCGTTGTACCAACAGGATACCAATGTGAACGCGACTTTACAGCAGAAGCAATATAGTACAACGTGCATGCGCACTGAAGAATGATATCTTCTCTACTCGTATGATGGCGACTGACAACTTTAAAACGTGAGTTTATAATGATATTATTTCTTATGCATGGAATGCGCACCGATCGTACAAAAATGTGTGACTCCTATTACGAAATATCGTGAAACTTATAAGAGTAGAAAGAGTCTCCTGTATCCACGGGCTAAAGCGTTTAATTATTTAAACTCTCAATCAGAATACGTTAGAGCAACATTCGTTTATTGCAGTAAGTATATGTATAAAAGCCTCCCGCAACTTCGTACCGTGTACTTGAAAAATTCGTTATACTAGATCGTCCATCGTGACCTGCCCACTTATACAATCTGATAATGTAATTGATTGTAATACACTTTTTCAATATTTTTTAACGTTATCGTGTTTAGTTTAATTGTAAATTTACGTTTAACAGTAGTGAACACCGTGTAGAGCCGTAACAGATACTCAATCCTTATGTTCATGTTTCGTATATTCTTAGATAATTAATATATTCTGTGATATGTTTTTTTTTCTATTAGGATATAGTGGTAGTATATGAGCGATAAAATAATTTGTTATGTGGAAGCAAACGTAAGATGATTTATTAGCGCGTTACTTCTTTTTATTTGCATACTGACAATTTATATATATTCTTAAAAAGAAGTAAGAAATTCAATGATTGTGAAAGATAGCTAAAAATATCGATACGCTTTATTGTGGTGTCCGAAATTGTATTAGGTTAACGTCGGTATTCCCCAGTTATGTGCTAATTTAATTCCATATTGATCATGATTATTTTTACATGTAAAGTACACGGTTTCTCGGTTTATCACTGAAATTGATTGGTTTGTAGAGTGTATTCTAATTATAGTATACAAATGTTACGGGATTATTGTTTCGATTACAGCTTTCCATTTTGTTGTTAATTGTATCACATTTGTCGGACAGTATTTATTATCGATACAGGTTACAAACGTTAAGGCTGACTAATCGATAAAAATCGTATCTCATGGTGGTCCTGTTTTACAAATTTGGAGGTTATTGCTCGATATGTTTGGAGCATGTAAGAATATACGGGGTACACGCAAGTCTTGAAAGAATTTGAAATTTTTGTTATTCTTTGCGTTATCAACTTAAAACAAGTTTTCCAATTAATATACTAATTTTTCTACGCGTAAAAAACTATGCAAAACAGTGAATATTAGTAATTCGCGTTTCAAAGAGAAGTTCGTTCCCTACGATTCTGTAAATGCTAAATTAGACCAATGAGGAAGCGATGACAATAGTACGTCATACCGTGTACGATTTTCTATTGGTTAATTTTCAACGCGAAACACTGATTTTACACGCCCTTTACGTCCCAACAATAAAACGAAAACGATACCATTTAGGTCTCGTACACAACGAATCTTAGGCGCACATAGAAGATTATAGAATCCATGAATGCTTTTAAAAGATCCAAGTAAAATAATTCCGTTAGAGCGCAGTTGCAGCGCACTGAACGTTACTTTACATTATGCTTTACATAGTACAGTTCGAATATCCGCCATTTTGTTCGAACACAAACTAAGGAAGGACAAAGTGAAATCAACTGAAAATATCCTACAAATATATCCACTGTTTCTACAGTTAAAAAATTAGTATGAGTATGCCATGATGCTGCAGCATTGGTAATAAAGTTTCCACTAATATTATGTGATAGGTGAATTCCGGAAATGAATTTCACGACGCCATGTCCGACAACCAATCACAGTAATTTCTGTCGCGCCGTCGCTACCGCAACCCGGACCTATGAGGACTGAGCTGTAGCGTGCAGACAGCAAGACTCGAATGCTCTAAAGGCATAGGCGAATTTTTGTTCTAAACTCGTTATTATTGTTGCGCTCTGGGTGTCAATTGTCGCCCGGCAATTGGCCAAGGGACGATTTATTTAGTTGTGTTCTGTAGGGTTTCTTTCGGAGTGAAAAATTCGGGTTTTACCAGTGAAAACTGTAAGTGCGGACGGTGCTGTCGAGTGGTTCGTGATGCGCGACGAACGATTTGCAAAAGCGTTTGAACGAAGACACCTTAAATTTGCGTTCCTTACTTGCATTGAGTTTTCAATTGAACGTCGATTTTTTGTTATTCAGAACAAGTTTTCACAGAATCTTATTGTTTCTGTGTGCCAAATGCAATAACGTAATCGTTAGCTATTCGATTATCGGTTGGCGCGCCTTTTAAATCCTAGTTAGCTATTGCCATTATCGCTCTGCTTTGAAGTAATTGGCTTTACTCCTGTTGTACTGGTCAATTTAGTGGATAATTAATATCGTGGAAAATTGAGGCATTGAATTGTCGTCACTCTGTGTTATGGAGTTCTTATATTAATTTGATTTAATCGACCTGATTTATACATTAAATATAGGTTTGTTTGTGTATTGCTTTGTACCTAATATGATAATCAATACATACTTATATGGGAATATTTATATTCTTTTTTTATTTAAAATTGTTTGAAGTTTGAACAAATTTGAGATACTTCAATAGATATTGGAACACTTTCTTATTATTTTTAAAGTTTTGTTATAATTCTTTTGGATAGTGGTGTGAATTCTGCAATTCTCGAAAACTTTAAATTTTCTTCTCAGAATGGATGACGAAATAGTGGTGGATGATATGGAAGAGAATAGTAATAATGCGGAGACATCACAATCTGAAGACTCAGCTACGCATGTTATGCCTTTGCTATACATACAGCAAGGTAAACTGCGTTCAGGTCAATCATCAACTAATAATCAGACTATCGTTTCACCAGCTACGACACAACTTGCCGCCATAATCAATCCAGTTAATAATCAAGTAAGACCGAAAAGCTATTGTATGACTCATATTCTTAACTATATGTTATTATTAATATTATTATTATTATTACTATAATAATTATGTATTCTTATTCTTCAACAAATTATTTCAGACTATCGATTTGTTTTGTACTAGATAGTACTTGATGTGATAGACAGTTACTTTGGTAGTACAATTTAATATTTAATATACCGTATTACTCAAAATAGATGTATTATTAGTATCGAAAATGACAGGAGTTTTGATATAAGCATATTATCACTATTTGATGCATATTTGTATTTCCTGTAGTTGTCATAATTATTTATTTTCAGATATTCAGTAGAAACAAATATTAATTAAACAATATTATGAATTTCTTCCAATCACATATCTATCGTTTGCCTCAGTTTTCTTTTTTGCTCCCTCTTTAATTATGCATCGTAATTATTCCTGAGACATATAATCATATATTTTTACTGATATGTTTCTAATAAGTATAATATCAGGAATTTTTAATTTATAGATAAACTTAGTCCTTTACATTCTATTGAATTATGCATTATATCGCAACTAATAGCAAGTAGTTCGTGTTTAAACTTTCAGCTACAAACATAAACATTAATTTGACAAACACAAATGTACCCTACAACAAAGAATTTAACCAATCGCCCACTATAAAGTGATTTTATCGTTCTTTCACGTCCCAGGAGTTTCTCAGCTGCTTCACGAATTGTGAGAGACTGTCAGGGCTTCTAGTAACTTCTACACTTTCTCTCGAGAGCGAAAAAAGAAGCGGCGAAAAGAAATGTATAAAAGATTGTCATGGTTCGTTCCACAAGACGATATCAAAGAAAACCTGTCATCCTTTTGTTCCAGATTGTTACAGGACAAAACAAAGTGTTTATACAAAGTCCGGGACAGGTAACTACGTCACAGAGTAAGCAACAACACATTGTCATTCATCGTCCAATTAGTAGCGGGAATACGACGGCCACTACGCAAGGCCAGAAGCACATACTCCTACGAAAGTCGAACACCTCGACAGCTCAGATTGTGCCACTTAATACATCCCAAGGGACTCAGGCCCACGCTCAGGCAGGAAAACACACCTTCGCCTATCTTGGTACTCTTATCAAGCCGAATAAGTCCAGAGAATCAGTTGTCATACCTGCAGGTGATAAGCGCACGCCACTTATAATATTTTTACACGACACTCAAATGCTCATTAGTATTAGACACTCGAACGAGAACGGGTTACATAAATTGTTCGCGAAGAAATATAATTAAAAAAACTAAAAAATAGCATCGAATAAAGAATCATTCAGGTTGTCCTAATCGATGGCGTTGTGTTGCGTCATTTGATTTATGTACTTGCAACAGTTCAAGATTCTTTATTGCGTGTCTAGTGCATGTAATAACAATGGACGACTTATAACAGTGATTTTAATATTCTAATGTAGCAATTGCCCAGTTTCTTGTGGTCGCAGCTAGTTACGCATGCAATACAAATTCTGTTTATCGAATTTCACATTTATACAGTTATTCGCTTTTTCGATTACTACGAAAAAGTCCATAAGTGATAACAATAATCATGTATTTCAATGACTTTTTATTTTCATCAGGTGCACTGTCTACCACACAAATTACTAAACCGAAACTTGTGATCACACCGGTGATATCGCAATTGGCGCAGACGTCGACGAGTACAACTTCGGGCTCTCAGAGTCAACCTGGTAAACACATGGCAAATTTGTTACTACCCGTCAGCATTCCGCAACAGAGCGGTCCTACGAAACAAGGAATGTTCAATCTTAAGATCAATAATGGTCAGATCAGTACAGACAGTAAAGGAACTATAACGGGTGAGTCAATCAGAAAAATAACATTCTGGTGCGATTCTCCTTTGCGTAGAGAAGAACGTAGAATGGTTACCAATGATTACACGATAAATATATATTTACATTTTGTTTAATACCCTTTATTTTTGATTGATAAAAGTCTTGCGAGAGTCAAAAACAACGAATTCTACGACTCATCCGCCGCCACTGCATCCTATCACCAAAATGAGTTTACTTACCGCCGGCAAGGGCGGCAACAATTCTTCGGACAGTATAAAGATAACAGAAAATCCTGACTCAGCTGTTATTACACCAATTCCAAAAAAAGACGACGGAGGAAATCCGCCTGAAAAACGAAAGAAAACTATTAGTAATATACTGCGAGGTTCGAGTGAAAAACGTATAAAGAAACAGAGTATACCGAAATCATCACAGGAAGGTATTGTCGACGTTAGTTACGCACTGAGCAGTCCTGAATCTGAACAGGACAAGGATAAGAAATCGCAGAATGACGACGACATAACGTTGATAAAGGTGATACAAAGCGAGGATAAATCGTCAAAATTAAATTCATCGATGGACGATGAAATAAAGATTGAGATTATTAAGACAGCAACGTCCAGCGGGGTCGAAGTCATATCCGAGAGCAATGGTGACGCCAAAGTTAATACACGTGATGAGTCCAAGGAGCATACGAATACGGCGCATCAAAACGATCCGAATTTCGATGCCACCAAGGTCTTGGATTGGAAGGATGGCGTGGGAACTTTACCTGGCAGTACTTTGAAGGTGCGTGCCAGTTGGCAAGATACTCTTGTACCTAAATAAATGTAAATGACGTTAATTCGTAATAAGCATTAATTGTGTTAATTATAGTTCTGCATGAACGAGTTTGGTTTAATGGAAGTTGTCGATGAGGATGACAATAATAAGCAAGATAAAGATTCCAATATTGGCGATAAAGAAAATGTGTGTTTAACTCAAAATACTTCGAAGTCAAGTCCTGCCACTGTCAGTACTGAGAAAAAATGTAAGGCTTTTAATCAGTGTTGTAATTCTAACGTTTCCCATTATTTCTTTGTTTTATTTAAAATAAATTATTGCTAATAGCCGAGGACAGAAAGAACCGGGCTGTTTCGGCCGACACAATATATTGCTGTGAGAGTTGCGGCTGCTACGGTTTGGCTGCGGAATTCGAAAGTCCAATTTCGTGCAGTCCATCCTGTACCGAGATAATAGAAGCCAAGAAATTGCAGATGATGCGCAAGGAAAAGGATCTCAAGTAAGTTGGCAAAGGGATAGGACAACATTTTTTTTAATCTGATTAACGCGTAATTGATTCTCAACAATTTTTTTTTTAAACTTTCCAAATCAGAGATTTGCGTGCCAAACGAAAACGTAAGAGATTGCTGCAGGAGCAGCAGCAGTCTAAAGACGCGGAAGAAAAGCCAGAGGAAAAATCATCTGAGAAACCGAAATCCGAAACTGACGAAGACACTAAAGATATGTCGATAACAGGAATCGAAGATGAGAGTCAAGGAGAATCCTCGGAATCCAAGGTAAGAAGTGGTATATTCTCTTACGAATTGAAAAATGTTCATAATATCAAATGTCCTTGGCGTAAATACTTACTTAGTAATTAATTTCAGTATCCATGGCAAACAGGGAAACTAGGTTTCTCCTGGGCAAAATACTTGGAGCACACAAAAGCAAAAGCAGCACCTGTCAAGTTGTTCAAGAACGCATTCCCCTATAGTAAAAACCAGTTTAAGGTTGGCATGAAGCTAGAAGGTATAGATCCGGAGCATCCATCACGATACTGCGTCCTTAGTGTGGTGGAAGTTATGGGATACCGGATACGTCTTCACTTTGATGGTTATCCGGAAAATAACGATTTCTGGGTAAACGCAGACAGCATGGATATCTTTCCCGTCGGTTGGTCGGAAAAGAATGGTCATCGTTTAGATCCACCACGGGGATATGTAGCGAATAATTTCAATTGGAATGCGTATCTAAAAATATGCAAGGCCACAGCAGCACCGAAGATAATTTTTGCAAATAAGAACGTCACGACGGTAATTATTTTGATGTATCTTCATTCTGTTTAACTCGCGTTACGAAAATAGTGGGATTGATTGTCCAATTTCAATTCCAGGCACTCTTCCCAACTGGTTTCCGGGTTGGAATGAAATTAGAGGCTGTAGATAGGAAACACTCATCTCTGGTGTGTGTCGCTAGTATAGCTGGATTAATGGACTCGCGTATTTTGGTTCATTTTGACTCCTGGGACGAGGTATATGATTATTGGGCAGATGCAAGTTCGCCATATATTCATCCAGTAGGGTGGTGTCTTCATCATGGTCATAGCTTAACGCCTCCAAACGGTACATGAAATTCCTTCAATACTTAATATTCTCCTATTCTCTGTAAACTCAGAATGTCTCAGTGTGTATTTCTGTTAGATTATAAAGATCCCAAGTCGTTCACCTGGGAAACCTATCTTAAGGAGACCGATTCGAGTGCTGCACCTGCGCGAGCATTCAAGCAGAGGCCACCATGCGGTTTTAAGCGCGGCATGAAACTTGAAGCCGTTGACAAACGAGTTCCTCAGCTTATCAGAGTAGCAACTGTGGAAGATGTTAAAGACCACATGTATGTGTCCTAATTTCTTATCATGCCTGATACTAACTACACAACTAGTAATCGACTAACTTTTGAAGAGTTCAGTGTCTATAGTGTCTTGGGACGTTTTATTTAAAGCGACATTGTTTTTTGTCTATTTGTTGTAGGATTAAAATACGATTTGACGGTTGGCCAGAGAATCACGCCTATTGGGTCGATGATGATTCCTTGGATATCTATCCCATGGGATGGTGCCTCAAGACTGGGCATCCATTAGAACCGCCATTAAGTGAGTAAAATTGTTAACTTTTTAACTAAATTGTCTTTAAGAAAATCTTTGCGCTGTTTTTTTTTTGTTTAGCGCGATCCGTAGAGATTAATTTTTTTGTTTTTGCGTAGCGGCTGAACAGTTAAATGAACGGCCTGAGTGTGGAACACCTGGATGTAGGGGTATAGGTCACATAAAAGGCCCAAAATTCGCCACACACAATTCCGCATCAGGTTGTCCATATTCGTCACAAAATCTTCATAAAGTCAGAGCGATACCGGATAGACTGAATGTCAAGCACGAGGCGTGCGAGTTCGACGACGACTCATTGGAAAGGTCAAGGACAGAGAGAATAAAAGCTGAGAAGTCGGACAGATGTGAGAAGCCATTACCAACAGAAGAAAAGCCAATAAAAACGGAGAAGGATATAAAGCAAGAGGATGCCGAATACTCGGATAAAAATGAAGAAAGGTCAGTAATTATTAAAACATAATAATCATATAGATAGAGAAATGTAATAAAAACTGCATAATTTCAGACCGTCGACAAAATGGCGGAATCATCATAGCGACGGACAAACGGATGACGACGAGTTGGGAAAGAAACGGAAAAAGCGGTAAGTTAAAAACTTTCTCTTATTACATGCAACATTTTATTATCAATGGTTGGTCTCTCTGAATTTACCGTATCGCCTTTCACCTACTTGCAATTCGGCATATTTATTGAGCGAAATAGTGCGCGTGTCGTTCATCAGTTAGTTAGCGTCCTTCCGCCATGAGCATTCGTTATTTGCATACGACATGCCATACTGTACGGTGAACTAATTACCATTATTAACAATTACAGGCGACAAGTATACGAGGACTCCAATATGTCACTGTCCAATTCTGCTTTCGGTGATTCTCCTGTCATAAGCGTTCCTTACGCAGTAAATATGCCAGATAAACAACTCAGAACGGAACTCTATCATTCCGTATATAATCCGGGATACAATCCATTGCCGGATGCTCCACATATATGGGCCAAGCACAGTAACGCCCTTAACAGAGTGGTAGCCAGACAGAATACTAATCCACGGAGATGGTCGAACGAGGAGGTAATAAAATTCATTCAGAGCGTTCCAAATTGCAAGGAGATTGGAAGTATATTTCGAAAGCAGGTAAGCATAATTATTTTCATTAATAATACAACAATATTTCCTGTACGAAAGTGCAACGCGGGGTGTCTGACTTTTATTTCTTTGTTCTCAGAGTATCGACGGCGAAGCATTTTTAATGCTAACTCAGGAAGATTTAGTATCCTTGTTGGGTTTGCGACTCGGACCTGCGATAAAGCTGTACAATAGTATAGTGTTGCTGCGTCGAAGAGCGACGTGAATAGGAGTGCGATGAACGTACCGGAAATAATGCATCGTGATTGGCGTCGCAATTGCGACAGCCGTTCCGTGGGAGTGACGTCGATTATATATTTATTTGTGGAAAATTTTGCGGAGGAACGTTCGGTGATAGTGAGCGATAACTGGTCGCGTTATTCGCGGATATTTATTATGCGATTCTTCGATCGGTCGTACGTAAGGATGTGTGACGCATCGTTTTTAAGAGGCAATGATTTATATGTCGAGAGGAAATATGCCTGAAAGAGGAAGGTACGCAGTCTCACTTTTCTAGCGTCACAAGTTTCTTTACGAGTTTATACGTATACGCGGCTGAGGTACCGATAATCGACTGCTGTAATTCTTTTTCTTACGTGATAAAATGCACTCAATCATGTACAAATGTAAATATAACAATCTCAATAATTAAAATGTAATAATATTTCTAATGCGGATTCATTCACGATTGATTTAGCATTGTTGTCCTTGTCTGTTGATTTTTTTGTTTAATTAAATATCGTTAAGGTATGCATGTAATAAAAAGATGACTGTTCGGTGAATGACGGTCTAATGGAATTGTAGAGAATGACCTTATCGACATTCATTTATGTAGGATGTGTAGGAATCAGCAGTGTTTTGTAACATGGTTTAAAATGGTTTATTAGCGACATATCTTTAATTATCTACATGCGGACAAGTAGAAAACTAAAGTGGGTTTGTTTGCAAAAGAAACCAACTGATATAGTTCATCTTTCATCCGCACTTTAGACATAGAGTGCGCTAGAGTGTAGTGATACAAATTGATAGCAGTTAATAACGGCCGATAAAAGCTAAGCCTGGTCAATTAGCTGATTGCATATATTCTAATACGACTAATCCGAAATTCTATACCATATGGAAACTGATAAATCCACAAATACTATAAATCAAAAAGGGATTGTATTTATCAGGCACGGGGTTATTTCTAGATTCCATTATTTTCCTTTGCGTGACAAATAATTACTTCAAAAAAAAAAAAAATCAAAAAACTTATCAAGCATTAAAGCAAAAGGTAATAGGCGTCTTTACCAGTGTAACGTCCGCGATAAAAATGTGTCACGAAATCTGTTACTCGTAAGAGACAAAAACGCCTAAAAAAAGAAAAAGTCCAAAAAAGCAACATTTCGTCTCGAGTCAATGAATCAACGAGGGCCAGGAAAAATCTAAAGAGGCTAGGAGAAACCCGTAAAACTAAGGGAAAAAATGAAGTAAAAAGGGCATGAGTCTTGAATTAGATTTCTTTCCCAATGACTGGTGTTATTGTCATATAACAGTTACATCCTTCAAAAACATACTGTAGTCTACTTCTATACAGCAACGTAACTTCCTCTCCTACACACAAATATTTAACTTTTTCAACCCTGCTTAGTTTTCTCCCACTTATCCTCCGTTCATTCTCCCCACTCCGGCGTATTAGCCGGCTCACCCTGTTCCCCTACCAATCAGCGAACAGGGCGGCCGCCTACCATGCTGATGTTTACAGTGTAGTTACGACGAGCGTCCATGTGTTCAGTAGGTGCTCTGTCGCGCACCGAGCAGGTAGTTTTTCGGGTTGCGCGCGCTTTTCATCTCGATTAACGCGACTCGTGCCTGCGCGATTAAAATTGCATCAGTAACGCTCTGATAAATTAAGTGAAGACAGTTATTAACTGTATATAAATATCATATAAATAATACGGACTCTCGAAGGAATATAAACAAGTGAGTGGAACTAGAATAAAATTTGTTCTATCTCTGATTTTCGCGCCACGAGACTCCCGAATCCCAATAAATTTTATAAAGTTCCTGTAGCGCGGAAGTCGTGGGAATATTGATTTATAAGAACTGTGCTTTCACGATAAAGATGGAAATCTGAATGTCATAGGATTTCTGGGACAATCGTACCACTGACAGTTCGCGTTTGAATGATTGATGATAACGTGAATCAACGTCAGCCGATGGAAATCGCAATCAGATATGTTTGAAGTCGAGACCAAAGGGATGAAGGTGATAAAGTTGACATCGAAGTAATGAATAGCGATGTCGGAATAGGAAGAAAAAAGGCAATTTCTGCCGGACAATAAACCCGTATCCGTCCTGTCAAACGGCATCCTCGTAGGAATAGAAGTAATTATATTTCCGTAGTCAAAAAAGAGACACGATATTCGGTGGGCAAGGAAAAGTCAGTAAAGACAGATGCACGAAGTTTCGTCGTGAGTGATCGAGAGATTTCGTGAATCATCAAGAGGAACATCACGTGCAACATTTGACACGTTTCAACTGTGCAGTTCTCGAAACCTCAGTCAATTTTTGTTTGTGCGGGCTCAACCTGGACACTAGGTGTTTGTGTTATGACCGGTGTGTTTTCTGGCGAGAAGACGAAGGAGGGCAGCGATGTGGAGTGGTTGGTACTGACGCTCGACAAGAGGGATAAACGAGAAGGGGAGGATCAAGGGCTAAAATTGGGGCCCCATGCCCAGGGCCGTGTGCTGCTAGGCTCCGGGCCCCCCGGCACATTAAATCAAGCAACCAAAATGCCTCGAGGTTTGCCAACTAGACGAGGCCTTCAGGCACTGGCGCTCGTCTTGGCGACGGCTTATGCGACTATTCTTCTTTATCAGGCCGTTGCACCGCGACAGGTAATTATAGTATACCACACTCCACTAGTGTTCTACAAACTCTTCTTTGGTAGAGATTCTTTGGTTAATCGTAAAATTCGATTAACATCGTATTCTTTAATCGTACAGTCGTATTAAGCTGCTCGAGTTTCTCGCGGAAATGACGGTTACGCTTAAACGTAATATTTGAATCGGAACGCGAGTTCCAGGCTTGTATTTACTATCTTTTATTCTATGCACTGCGATATTTCAGAATCGTACGTGTAAGAACTTTATTCTGTTATACCAATCCGAGTGAATGCTGCGTGCGCATGGTTAGCGGTTTACCGAAGGCTGTCGAGTACGTTAACCAGTCCGTGCATGTTTTTACAGAGTGTATCCACAGTTTTAATCAGATCGATCCCTGACGCGTTTCGCATAGAAATTCGAGCTTACTATACGAATAGATAATTTCGACTAGTTCGCGTACAGATAAAAAGCGCGGCAATATTCAAATATTTAAACCGTCATTCATTCCCAATGCTAGAAATAACGATTATTAATGTCTGTCTCGCTTCCATTTTTCCACAGTGGATCGACGAGAGTGAGGACGCGAACAGCAATGTCGTGATCGAGATCCCAATGGCGCGACTATCGGCAGAAGAGCCGGCACCGGTGACACCGCCGATAGCGACGGCTACGATGGCACCCTTTTCAACAGATCTCGTAGATCTCTTCATCAGCGTGAAAACTACACGGCACTATCATCATTCCAGGCTGCCGGCCATCATCGCCACGTGGTTCCAATTCGCACGGGATCAGGTTGGTACCGTTTTATAAAGTATTCTCGTTGAACCGGTTAATCCGAGCAGATGACGATGTTCGGAGTTAAATGGCTAAACGACCCACGTACGATGATCCTTTTGCCAGTAGCTTCGATGCTCGGAATTCATCTTGGCTCTGGCATCGGGCATCTGTCGTTATCGTCCAGGACGAATTTCGTCCGACGGACTCGGAGCAACCTTACGCACCCGTTCCAGGTATACCCTGGACAAGTGTCTATAGAAACCGTAGAATTAAAAACAGTGCGAACCATACAAGGAACGCGATGAGCACCTTTTCGTGGGAACGAGCTTCTCCCTGGGGCTACTTAAATTGTGGGCATCTACCATTCCGCGTTCTGGATGCTAGTCGATGCCGAGGAGGAGGACGAGGAAGAAGAACTTGCGGAGATATTATCTCCACTCGGCTAATTGCGTGTATTGTGTATCCACTGGGCGGGAAGGCAACGGACCAAGGAAGAAGATGACGTAGGGTGGCAGTAGGGGACGCTGGTGGAAACTAGTTGGAATAATGGCGAATCGAGGATCAGACTGTAAGGCTGAAGATACGTAAAGTGATCTTGAACCGAGTGGAAGTTTTTATTAATGTTATTATTATTTTTTATTAAAATAACATTTATCGTTTCTTTTATTGATCTCACCGTAAGAACGCTCGATGACTCGTCGATTGTTTCTTTCAAATATTTTCCACTGGTATCTACGGTCGATGGATCACTATTAATACCATTGCTATGGGAATCTGGTAATATTGGGTTTATGCCGCGATAATGATTGACGTTTCTATGTAACGACTCATTTGGTAGCATCGTGAGGGACAGGATATGCGCATTCATATTTCTCTAGTGTATATTCAATGAAATTTGTTCGGTATATATAATTTGTACGAATATCATTGTAGACGTGTCAATATACAGTCGCGCTGTCTATATACACTTGGAGATCCGTCCTGAGCTCTCACAGGTGCGCGATTAATTTGAATGATTGTTAAACGTCAGAAATTGGTCCCAGTTTTCATTTCCTTCGATATTATACGGATATCTTCGGCTTGGCTCGGCTTTCTACGCGTTAATGGATGCTCGGGAACCAACGGGACGGTGCCGTTTCGGTTCCCTCTCGTGGGAATATCTCACGGCTTTACCTTTCGACCTCAACGACCTCGCGTTGCCAGCGACTCGCGTACCGAACTCATATTTTCACCTATTCTTCCTCGATAATTAAATGATCCCGCGATATATACCGCACTAACGGCTCTCGTCCTGTGTATCAGATACACATATACTGGACGACTGTAGACACTGCGCTCGCGCCAGGTGTTCCTTGCGTGCGTTAAAAACTCTTCTTCGCTGTACGTGGATTTCACCAAGGGGGATCGACCTTAGATTCTCCACGATATATAAGCCAGGTGTAACGATGAAGTTACCGTGAACGCACTATAGATCTTCCGTTTGAAATAATTTATTATTTCCGATCGATGTAAGATGGATAATTTTTCGCTAAAAAAAATTTAACCAAATTCCCAAAATATATTTTCTATCGAATTGGAAAATTCTTCGAAAAACGAGTTGCTTGGGATTTTGTAAAAAAATTTTTCTCAACTTACACTTTGAAAATATCCTAAGTGATTTCTTACCGTGGTCCTTGTTAAATCGAACCTGGTGAATTGAGCCTTCGCGGAGGTGGAGATGAGTTCTATCTCCTGACGAGATCTTGCACGCCCAGAGTCACTCGGTGTTATAGGTTAAGGGGGAATAAAGGATGGAAGAGGTCAAAGAAGGCGAACTCTGCAGACAAGCGAGTGTGGCAGTTCAGGCGGCCAGGTAGCCGTCGGGTGTTGGCTTTCATTTCCAAATTGGATACAGGTGAACTCCTCCCTTTCCCTCCCGCCGGAGGTCACGTATTGTTTTGACGATTAGTACGTCGTATACCCCATGCTAATACGTGTTTTAATAATCCTGCCAGAGAAACATCGGCACGGATTGAATTCAAAAAGTTTTACGACCCGGCTCGCACGGCGTCCACTTTTGGTAACAATAAGAATAATAACAACTCCCTTATTCTTTCACTTCACCGTGACAATGGGCATTAACACGTGCTAATAGAGAATAATTAGCTCTCACTATGTCGAATGGGAAGTCCTTGTTAGCACGTTCCACCCTGACATTATTCTCCTTTGATCCACAATATTTTAACATCCCTGAATAAGGGGGTTGCCGTGCTTCCTATCCCCCTTGGTCCTGAAAGACCTAGCATATTTTTTTTAGACTGGCACGAAGAGTAAAATGTGTAAATTTTTTCTATTGTAAAAAAATTTTAGGGACCACTCATAACGTAGAGTCATTCGGTTCTATTGGATTAATAAGGATGAAATTATGGCTGGGTTAACTTTGGAGGTTAGGTTTACTCGAAAAAGGGATGCTGTTCGTTCGGCTCCTACCCCACGGGATCCGTAGAATCTTTGACTGTCAATCAAAGAGTTTCGTGATGGCTATGGCTATTACACCGAGTGACTCTGTTTTACCGACCCTTCAATTTTCGAAGGCTACGTTTAAGCCTCGTAACAGCCCGTGGATGATAATTGGTCAATTACCGGCAGTTTATTTGGTTCTTGATTTAGTTCTGTAAAGCTTCAAGTCTCGTGCAATTTTTTTTGTTCACCCGATACCCGCAACCTCTATTTTAAAACAGCTTTCGATTCTCTTACGGCTTAATGTTTGTATTCCGTATCTCTTGACTCTTCTTTACTTTGTACTACGTTTCTTGTACAGCACACGGTGGTTAATACACTGTTCACTGTCTACTGCGCTACCGAGTGTACGTATACAAGTCGAACAGTTCAAGTGTGTTTATCCATTAATTACAATGATGACTGCACGCGTCTCTACACTACGGCTCCCTAACGTAAACGTTTTGAAGACGTACGAGTATGTAGAGGAGCCTTGTAAAAATTCTTTAAATCTCATATACACCCTATGTATAATCTAGCTTAGGGAAGTCGTACGGAGCTTCTGTTCAGTGGTGCGTCATCCGTCTATGAATCACTTTTTCTTTTGTCGCCTGTCCATTCAATAAATCCGAGCAGCAGATCCGCGAAGGAATTTGAGGCGGGAAGTGCGAGATCTGCGAATGAAGAAAAATTATAAGGTTTACCTTCGCACCTTGTATAAAACAGTATTGTAACGTAGAATAGGGAATTTCGTACAGGCCAGTTCTATTTCACTTTTTTTACAATGCCACTTCTCTGCCTGTATCACTCTTAAATGCATATCTATATGAATGACTGCCGGAGACGTCGCTGCTGTAGAATTTGTCGAATTGACGCGAGTCGCCTTCAATTTCAATCCCCATGTTTCTGAAAATGGCCTCCACGGCACGACGCGGCTAATCCGCATGGTGCCAGCCTGGCAGAACCCGCGACGATTAATATAATTATGTCGATGTAACGTGACGCCCGATGCCGACGGTTTACGTCACGCCATATTCTATATGAAGCGTCCAGTGAGGATAGTGAGTATGCGAGACAGAGATAGAAAGAGAGAAAACAAGGAAGGGGAGATATATATATGTATCGTAATATATATGTATATTCGTGTAGAGAACGAACGACAGAGATAGTGTATGTACATACGTGGAGTGTGCGCGAGAGTAGGACAGAGACAGTCGGAAGGAGCACGGAGAAAGACGTAGGAAGAGAAATATGACATCTTTTTGTCAGGGCTTGTTGACGGATTAGTTTTCTTTCTGCGAACGCTGATGAGACAGCCCTTGGCTCGTGTGACGGCAACCTCTTCACGCTTTGTTTTATATTAGATAAGAGTCAGACCGGAATCAGCGCGCCGGTGTCCTCTATTCGTACTAACGAAAGTCTGAGGGTTTCTGGGTAATCCAAAATAATTCCTACGTCGTTAACTCCACTTTATTACTGACGATCGAATCCTGCCTTTTCATCGTTAAATCTTTACTATGTATTTATTTTAAACGCCGTTTTAACGGGGAACGATTTGACTCGCGTCGTAGTAGTGGCGGCCATATTGGATTACTGCCTACCGCTTGGCACAGTGACAGTTTTTATCGAACGAGCGCGATACTTATTACTGGACTGAGGTGTCTGTACGTATCCTTCTGTCTTTCTAACGTGTAATTTTCTAAAGACACTCACTGGAGTAACTAAAAATAGGACTGGCACGAACATATGCTCGGCATTACTACTCCTACGCCATGTAACGGCATAACCATATACAGGCCAGATGCCAGGGTGCACGTCGGGATAGGGGAACCCTGTGGAATACCTACTCCTTCTCAGATTAGTCTGCATGATTATTATATCTACGTGTACGTATATTACGTTACAATTACCGTAAGTTCAGTTTTCTATATTCGTTTATGACGATGCTTTAATGGCGAGACTTGTTTACACGCGTTTGTTTCTTGCAAATAATCGGTTACGTGCAGCTGCGCAAATTACACATACATTGCGCCGTTCGCCTATGGTGGACCAAACTATGGTCTGCCGTGTCTAAGCCAAGGTGTTTGTTGCAGTTTTAATTTTTGTAATCTTTTTTTTTTATAATCATACCGCAGCTACCAAGCTTGCACGGATTTTCCGATAAGCCGGCAGGAACGCGTGCGGTCATGTCAATTCTTGGAATTGCTGCGCACGCGAATAGTAATTTTCATAGTGATTTTATAATATTTTTTAATTTTTTTTTCTTCAGTCGCAAACGATAATCATAACTTTTTGCTTTCTTTTACAGACGTGGTTCTTTACCGATCGAGACGATCCGTACTTCCAGAATCAAACGAGTGAGTATATTAATGTTGTGCGATATATATGTATACATATATAGAGACATATGTATAGTTATAATTTTTTTAGATGATACAAAAGTGTGCTTGTAAATATTTTGAACGGAGTTATTACGACGAATTTTGAAAATATTTTTCACACGCCTTGTATTAACGAAAATTCATTTTTGTTACAACCTTTACATTAAAATGGGGGATCCCATTCCTCCGGGGTTGGCTGTTATGCTGACCGTTATTCAAAAAGGCAGAAACAGAAGCGTCGTACAAGTACACGTACCCTTGGGGCCCGAGCGAAAACGTAAACGAAGAGAAACAAATCGACGCCAGGCGTCTCCTTGCGAGCAATCAGGAACCCCGCGTTCCTCATCCACGCACTATAATAACGCTTAATGAACGCTCTCGTTTACACGATAATTACACGCGAAAGAAACGCTCGCGGGTCTTTGGCAATGATCGTCGATCATTCGTAAGATTTTATCATTTGTCATTTAACCATTATCCAGTGCTTAGTCCGGGTCAAGTCCTTATAGAGAAAAAAAAAATTATAATAAGATTTATATAATTTTATCTACCCTCTTTCTTGCCTCGCATCTTCTTTTTGAAGTTTTTCTTTTAACTATAAAGGGACGTTCCATCCTTGAAATCCTCTTCGAACTTCATCTCCATGTCGCCTTGCGTAACCCCTCGTAAATAAGTACGACGCTATCTTCGTCGCAATTAGGATCTGGCCTTAGTCCTGAGTCCCGAAAAGATCCATTGGCGTAGCAGTGGTATATATATATTTTTTTTGGTTAAAAAATTTCGTCGACGAATAAACGATTTTCCATTTCGATTTTCATAGATTCTTATTTACATTTAAACAATATGTTCAATTTTTTTCTCGCAAGTTTCAAGTTCATGAACTCGGACTACTCATTGCGACAAGAGTCATAGACAGTGGTTCCAAGTGAGGTCGTAGGTCGGGTCTTATGACCCGTGTTTTAGATACCCCGTTGACGAGCGTCCCGTCACGTTAATTTTACCAGGACTCGGAAGTCTTGAATTCCTTGGACAAAGGTTACCCAGGCAATTGGTGCGGCGGAGGTACGAAGATCGTTGAGAGAGGTTGAGGCGCACGCGAGCCCCTCGGGCACCGGCCGACATTTGACCCGAACACGCGCACCGCACCGGTTTCCATTCCTCCACCTTCTTCGCGAAGTCCTTAGGTATTACCGTTTATGCTTGACTGTTCTCGTCAAACGGAGTATAGCGTTTTCTCAAGATACATTAAGGTCGGGTTAAACGCGAGATTAATGGTCCGCGGGATCTGCTAATATTTTTCATTAGTCAAATATACCCGAGCAATTGACTCTGTCGTATGCAAGTTTTAATAATTTTTCATTGACTTGACGTACCAAACGAGGCAACTTTAAGGTACTGCCAGTAACGTCTACAAACACTGCCGTAGCAGGGGTTTTTTTTTTTTTTTTTATAAATAGGACAGCCAGGACTGAGGGAATCGTTAAAATATCTAAAGATAACATTCTCCGAGTGGGGTTACTGGATAGTTGGATAATATAATACCAATTTTTTTTTTTTTAAACTACGAGAAATCTACGGCTTTTGAATGGAGTGGACGTAATCCAAATAAGTTGGACACGTTCTATAAAGCACTGTGTGTGTGTGTGTGTGTGTGTATGCATATATTACTATGTTACGGCAGTAGGTACTATTTTTATTAGTATTCCGTATATTCTTCTTAACGAGGCCTTCTCACGTCGTTCCCTCGTTAATTCTTTAATAAATTCTATTCCAGATGGCCATATGATAAACACAAAGTGTTCCTCGTCGCACAATCGTCGGGCACTCTGCTGCAAGATGTCCGTGGAGTTCGACAGGTTTCTGGCAAGCGGTCGAAAGTGAGTAAAAGACTTAACTAATAGAGGTAGATGGTTTTGGGACCGACCAGGAGAGCCAACGAGACGGAGCAGGGTTAAGGGCCCTAAGGAAGAAACGGGGCCCCAATTCCGTAATTAATACGTACGTGGCACGGCTGCTTTTCACGGAGTGACGAAAAAGAGATTTCAGCTCGCGCTCGCGGTCGTTAATTAAGTATTAGCCGGTTAATTAGCATTAATGGTTTCATTACCGGAGAGCTACGTCTCTCCGTCAACAGGTTCACTATACGACTTAAGGCTAATTTATGCATTCCGTGTGCATTCGTGTTGTTGGGGCCTTACGTGTTGGATAAAAAAAAAAAGTTGCGGCACTAACGAACCTCAAACGTAACTCAAAGCGGGAAGTCCAAAATCGACTTTTAGTAAGGTACATTCGTATGCGTATCCAATCTGCACATGCCCGATGCTTATACGAAATGGGCCCTTTTTCTGGGGCGGGGGGGGGGGGACTGGCTCTCCTATTCCTTACCATTATCGACAGACGTGAGGCCCCTTCCCATTACCGCGCCCTATCTTGCCTCTAGGTCCTTAATGCATGTTGGTATCGGCAACCGTAGGATCGCTCGTCGATGTGTGAACAATGCTCGACAGACCGATAGATTTTCTCTATCTCGAGACAATAAGGCCCACTTTCGTGGATGATGGGCAGTTTCGTTTGTATATCTCCTTCACGCACTTAATTAGCTCTCTCGGGGCCCCTTTGATAATTTCGAGATAGACGAGAATTCTCATGTCGGGTATCGTTAATATTGGGTTATACCTACCGGTCGCGAGCTCACGTAAGGCCCAAATTTTTCTTGGAACAAAATTGTGTCTCTATGCGGGTATCTCGTTTTTTCTCTCTCTCTCTCTCTCTCTCTCCCTCTCTCTCCCTCTCTTTATTCCTCAGTATCTTTTGACAGATCTCGTGTCGAAAAGTGATTTTTTTTCATCCCCCTCATTTCATTTTAGTCCTTTCGACATTTTTTAATTATAATCATTCGGTAAGGCCACCTGCCGCTTTCTGAGATTAAGTATTGGCTATTAGTTATGGGGGGAGGGGGGGGGGGTGGCTCCATGCCCATACGTTCTGTGTAACTTGACAAAGCCGTCAACGAGCGTACATCGGGAGCTTCGAAAAGAAAAAATCTAATCGAACGTTTTTACTTTTTTTTTTCTTTCGGTTTCTCTTTACGTGTAAAAATATGCAAGTCGGCAACTCGTTAAAAACCCATTGAAGCACCCGCTGCGCAGGCAGATGTTATTACTGCGACTTGACCCTACCAAGTCATTATTTACATAGCAGCGAAGCCACGAAGTTCGGCGGAGTCGTGAAACAACCTTAGCGTCAAAATATTATTTCGTCGGTACGCCGCGCCTATAAAAACACGTCTAATGGGTCAATATTGCTCCTAGTCGAATTCCGATATATGGCGACGTTACGGGTTCGCGCTTTATTTTTACGACACTCCTCTCGTCTATACGCAGAGGCCAAGCGGAACTCGATCATGTACTGTGTAGATGTAAGGCGGAAGAGTTGGGCCCCACGGTGACACTCTGCAACATGTATAAGGCCCCCGGTTACACGCTTCGTTACAAGGGGACCGATCAACGAGCTTCTACGTCTCGCGGATACACTTATGGAAATAAACAGTTGAGGAACCCGACGATAGATGGCCCTGGGAACGTTATCTTCTCGAAAGCGCTACACGTGAGACCACTCGGAGTTATAAGCAAGAATTTTCCCCTGACTTCGGGACGTCCTTGCCGACGAACCTCGGGCCGGATTCGTAGAGACTCCCTCGAACCGATATACGTGTATATCTGCATGGGCGTCGCTCGTCCGTCGTTAAGCGTCGTGACGTCTTCGGGGAAGGATGGATTAACCAGTAAAGAACCCACCGAGCAGCTGCTCTGCCGTCGGACGATTCAATCTTGAAGAAGATCGAGAAGCGAGTGGGGCCGGGGGGAGCAAGGGGGTAGAGAGGGATTGGTAAGCAAGGAGAAGACTCCTCTGAAGGTCGGCAGACAGAGTGAGAGGGGAGACACGCATGTCTCGTATGTCACATGCGGGTCCCTGAGACGTTCCTGTGGAACTATTTTCTCATTCTTCTAATTCCTTCTTCCTCCTTTGCCACTTGTTCGCACTCCTCTCTTCGCGTCTCATCTTCCACCTCTTCTCTTTGAGATATCGTATTATCCCGCCATCCTCGGACGTGAAATATATGTATATTCCTTTAGCGAAGGAGGAGCAGCGGCATGTCGCATGCCGAGAGCTTCCGCTCCTCGTCTTGTTCTCTGTTGGTCTTCTTGCAGGATCATTTATTCTCTATCAGCTTCCACGTTCCGTGACTGAAAAGAAAGGCGTAGCTAGAGAGAGAGACTCTCATTATCATTTGGAAAGCAGGCCGCGCCAGTTTCAATCGGCGACTGTTTCCTTCTTCGTTGCCTGTACGTACGTACGTACCTTGGCTGTACGGTGGGTAAGTTCGTGCTGATGTACGTCAGTTCGTTTTTCTCTGTCTGACCCACGTTCGAATGTCTGAGAATAATATTCTTTGGCTACAAGCTACCCCGACCGAGCCGTTCACTCTATTAAGCTGTCAATCCTTCGATAATTACAATAATGACCGACAAACATTACCGTTCGGTCGGCTTCTCGTTTTGTCCAATTACCTTTTATTTATCATTAGCATCGTATCTGAATGCCACGTCGGTGGATCAAAAAATTTTTTTCTTTCTCTCTTAATGAAAATTCCAACATCCAACCTGTTATCGTTGCCGGTATTATTGTTATTGTCCAGTGCCATGGATATGGTACGGGGAGGAAAGAAAGAAGAAAAAAAGGGAGAAAGTGTACTTTTCCTCAACTGGGACGAGACATCTAAGCTTTGTATCTACGGGCACTTCTTATCGTCTTAATCAACATTGCCAGTTTATTTTACGATTGCTATCTGTATAATCAAATACGGATTCCTGGGAAGCATAGGCGAAACGAGACTGCGGAACGGTACATGGAAAGACTAGGAAGTTATCATGACCGTGAAGAAACGCCCGTTCTCGGCACCGTCGTCTCCTTCGTCTTGTCTGTCCTCCGCTTGGCTCGCGGCTTCGAGCTTTTCTTGCCGATGAAATTCTCCCCCGAGCAATTATCGCTTAGAGTCCTCGCGATAATTACACCGGAGCGCCACGAGCGCCCTTGCAAAAAAAAACTTGTCCCGCTCCTGGCTGTCTCCGCGAGCGCTTACATTATTTCTATATCCAAGCTTCTGCGCGCCCCGAGCGTTCCCGTTGACACGCGTGAACGGCCATTTAAAATGCGTCGCGCGCGCATGCGCCGAACGTGTATCGGTCGCTCGCGCATGCGCACTTACGTTTCTAATGTGTCTTTAAAGCGACGCGACTGAACGACGATTGATCCCATTATGTATCTGGGTCGATTTTTCGTTAGTATTTAAATTTTACTCGCTTCGTCAATTCGATATCGCGATGAAGTTAAGAAGTTGCCATGATTCCTCCGCCGTGGCGCCACACGCAATCACGTCGTTTCAGTCCTGCCAACTCGTCAAGTGTTTCTTCCTTTTACGGTACCCTGCTGCTTGGTAATGTCTTATCTGCCTTCTCTCTCTCTATTGGCATCTTCTGCACACGTTACGCGAACGCCAATCCACTTGCCCACGGCTACTTGATACGAGGCGATATACTTATAGTGATAGATATAGCGACGGCTCCGCGGTTAAGGTCTTGTTTACAATGGAGACGAGACGGACGAACTCGGAAAAGAAGTTTTAGTTATTTTTAGGAATTTTGAAAAAAAAAAGAACTTCCTTTTTCGACTTAGACCTGCATTTTTTTTTAAGGCATCACTTTCTGTACAGGCACTCTGCTATCTATTTGTCTTTTGCGATCCTCGACAAACACGACGATTCCTATCGCGTTCACGACTTACGTACATCCCGAACGACGCTTCTTGTGAACTCACCAAAAGTTATCGCCATTGATATCATCCTATCAGCGACTCGAATGGCAGTGATGATCTACAGGCTTATCAGTTCGGCTATTACTTTTGAACGACCCAAGTAAATACGGACCGTATTTTACTCTGAAAAATAAAAATTCCTTCACAGACGTCTTACGTGGACGGTATCCTAGTCAATTATTTATTAATTTATGGTGTCTCTACGAAATCGGATAAAATTCATATTACGTCGACGATCCTTCTCTGTGAGCTCTAATCGACAACGTCACCCTCTTTATATGCGCTTTTCTTCTTCTACGAGTCCCTGCCTAATCCCTGGCACAGCATCCGACACGACATGTAAAACGTCGGTACAGTGATTATCACTTGTAATCCTCCATTAAAGGGACACTGGGCATCTTTCCTCCTTCACCGGTTAGGCAGGTGCATCGTGCATCTTGAATCGTGCATCGTTCACGAGTCGCAGTCGTGCGACGATCAGCGCCGCGGCGTGGGCGCCTCACGGTACTACGTGATACGAATTCGGTGATTCCGCTTCTTGGAAGCCGTTCGAACGTAATGTTATTCCTTTCATGATCTGGCTTATACCGTGTGTGTATAAGGCACATGTAATATTCTTTGGCGCATGCGGACATGCTTGAATATACGGATATGCATATGTGGACAGAGTCGTCTGGAAGAGGCTGGAAAAAAAAAATTCTTTATGTCACGCTTACTCGTTCGCTTCTGTACGATTCAAACGAGTCACCCGTTATATGCACTTTTGATTTCCTTCGGCTGATCAATATACTATTTTTACGCTTGGACCAGGATTCTATCCGGACGTGCTCGGCGTCAGGGGGGCCTTTCGGTTTTTTTATTATTTTCGGCTTGCGTTAAAAGACACTTTGACAATCCGTCGATCCTTCGAACTTGACCACCCGATAATCATCTTTGTGAGAGGCCGAGGTGACGGTTCACACCTGGAGCGGATACTGATTGATATCGATAATAATTTTAATCGATCCAATTAGTGCGATCATTCAGGTGGGTTATAAGCAAGCAGATTGTATAGGATAATTTTATTTTACTTCATTTCGATCTCGATCAATGACGTCATAAGAAACAAAGATGCTCGTGCGAATATTTAATTTCGTGAAATTACAATTTTATGGCTGAATTGGCAAGATTTGCTATGGTAGTAGTTTTTTATTTTATTTTATTTTTTTTTTTGTAATTACGACGTAAATTTTTAATGTCGCAATCACGTGGTTATTGAGTCGTTGGCTGTTACCGAGGACCTTTCAGGCTTATACCACTTCTTCGAAATGGATGGCTGTGTATTTTTTTTTTGTTTTTTTTTTTTTATACAGGTGCCACTTCGTTGAACCGCGTGGGTGGTTCCACGGGATCCCGGCCAGTCTAACGCACCGTGTAATAAAAATAATCCAGCTGCTCGTCGAGCTGAGTACTTCGCCATTAAAGTGTGCCTCTTATTCACTAGTCAGATTAGACACTACGATTGGCGGCGACGCTCCTTCTCCATTTTCATTCTCTATGGTCATTCAGACTTTTCGATAATTCAATTTCATCCTCGGTTGATTCCCGCTGGTCGGATCATCGTTCGGTTCGTGTCTTCTTTGCCTCCTTTTTTTTTTATTTCGACTTTGTCAACGTCAATTTAAGATTTTTCAACCGGATCGTACTTCGCGGAATCACCGCGTACATACACACACACACACACACACATATATATATATATATATATGTACATACCAACTGTGGCATCCGACTTTAAGAACGTCCAAAGTGTTTTTCCAACGTCCGGCCATACTGGAATCAATTGAACTCTTCATTGATCCGACCCGATGACGAACGACCGAATTGATTTATTTGACGCATTTACTCTCGTTGAAGAATTAATTAACTCTTATGCGTCCCGCGGACGTCATACGATTAAATGGACCGCGCGTTGCGAAGCTAAACAAAAGTTGTTTGGGGTGAGGGAAACAAAAAAATGTTTTTCTTTTTTTTTTTCACAAAACATCTATTTGCACAATTCTGATCTCTTGCGCTCCGTACTGCTCGGCAGGCAGGTACTACACGAGAATCAAATAATATTACAGTCCGACTTCACATAACGTCCGTCACGGCTGGTCGTAGGTATAGCGGGTACTTAACGTGCACGGGTATATCTAGATATCCGAGTAAATAGGTTGGCAAGCCCTGCATTCGTATGTAGGAACATTCTCCCCGGCAATAACCATAAGTAAACCACTACAAGGATTCGTAGCTCGTTGCATTAAAACTGGTTTGCACCTGATACCAACCTCGCGATCGGATGACGCGTTTCAATGCATCCACGATACGAGGATCGCGGTTTATGCAAATTCCACTTTTCTCCCTTGTCTTTATTTTTTTATTACCCCCCTCCACCCTCTCTGTCAGACTTTTTTCTTTTTCTCTCTTATTTCTCATCTTCCACGTCTTCTGCCCTGTCCCTTCATTGCACTACCTACCTACCTACCTGACAGCCCTCTTTACCTGCTTACCCCTGCGGTACAGAAGTGCAGCTTCACTACCGTCCAGTTTCTGCAGCCGGTTGTGGATAAAACCAGTGGTTTTAACTAGGGTTCTATTTTTCTTTTTAATTTTCTTTTTCACGTTTTTTTCTTCTTCTTCTTCTTTTCTTTCCTCTTCGTTCTCCTTCCTCCTATTCTCCTATCTCTGGCTCACTCGCTCTTGTCAGTCCCATCCTCGGGTATCTTTCAATGGACATTCTGTTCTCTCTTTTTTATCAACCCATATCCGAGTGGAGGGGGGGGGGGCGCTCCACTTGTCTCTATTGTCACTGTACCTCCTCTATATCTATATATCGTCAATCGAGTTACAGAGTCTTTCATTCGAAGCGGTAACATAATCGTTGCTCTCGTTTCACGTCGACCTTAATGGCTGCTCGTTATAAACCTTCGAGACTCATGCGACTCGACGACGCTGATTTCTTGGGACGCGGACGGGCCCGTCCCTCGTGTTACTGCAGATAGACGCTGCGCTCGACGGGACTTTGCGACGAGTCCCACATGAATCCGGCGCACGTAACCTGCAAGTCGGCTGGTAATTTTATATGACTGAATCGCGTGTCTTCTCGCGATTTTTTGCCGAATGGCCCAGCGAGGATAAATTGCATTTCGAAACTCCTGATAGATGCACACGTGCAATATGCGTTGGAGAATAAAGAAAATAATAATTTTTGAAAAAAATATTTATCTATATTCTAGATTGGGATGTAATTTTTTTTGGATTTTGCAATATAATGCATATAGAGGAGCTTTGCTATCTCGGGTGTACGTCTACGGGTATACTTTAACATCGTCCGATCTATGTTCCGCATAGTTCGTGCTTTATCGACTGTATATAGGTATACTATAGGTATCGGCTGTATTCGCCGAAAGCAGCTAGCGTGACGAAGAAATTTTCTTTTTTTTTTTCAAAATCCCATCGCTCTATGTTATCCCATTGTCTCGTTTACACGGCCGAACAGTGTTCACGGACGCTGGACTGCGCAGGTCTTTTCATCGATGCAATTCGCATGCGATCCTTATGCGTATCACGTATACGTACACAGGAGTGGAATCGGGGAACGCCGGATATGGAGCATTAGCGAAACCTCTTGTGCTACGTTTCTCTTGGTTTCTTTGTATCTTTCTTTTTTTTTTTCATTATTATTATCGCTCTTCGAAGCTGCCTCGTCCTGTCGCGACAGTGACAGCGAAAGTGCACGCAGCATGAATGAATCCCATTGATAAATTCTCGGTCGGACGATTCAGCGAAATTGCGTATCGGTGCACTTGAAGAAAATTTTGTTTTACTTTTTCTTTTTGTTACTTTATTACATACGCACACAGGACGTCGTACTCGAATTCGTGCGTAGCGGCTAAGTTTTTTTTTTTTTAATATTTCAATGGATACAGAGCCTATGAACCGCGTTATTGTGTAATTTCGTAGTAAAATCAAACAAGTCTTGTCGTCGATACGTGGTAGCAATTTCTGTTATCAATGTAATATTGTGCACCGAGTGGTCCCCGGAAGTGTCTCGTTGACTCTTGGTGCGCCGCTTCATTGGTACATCCGGCGCGATGCTTGCCCGGTACATAATAACTTGATACACTTAAAACCAGTCGCAAATAGAGAGTCTGCGCGCGCGCGCGTGCGTGTGTGTGTGCGCGCGCGCGCGTGTGTGTGTGTGTGTGTGTGTGTGTGTGTGAGAGAGAGAGAGAGAGAGAGAGAGAGAGAGAGAGAGAGAGCTGCCAGGTTCGCTTAATTTACTTGCCAACTTGTGCCATTGTCCACTTCTTGCGGTGCACGCACGATCGTCTTGGGTTAGGTTACAAAGGAGACAGTGCAACCGTGAGGAGAGATTATCGTGCATTATCGAAGACCTCGTACTGCACTGACTATACCCTTAAACCGTTACCCGGCATGCACTTTACATAAGTACCGACAACATTTTACTCGAACGTCCTCTTTAAATAACACGTGTTACGTATGGCGCAGGAACGTGTGCGAGTGCATCGAAACAATCATGGACAGTGATTTCGATGCACTTGATACACTTAAAAAAGTGCAACGACGAGAGCTCATTGTACCGAGACGCGTCCGATGCACTTACTGGCACTTGCATCAAGTATCAAACGCGAAGCGTTGCACTCGTGAATAGAAAAAATTTATTAATGCCCAACGTAAGTGCAGTCGATGCGTTTTAGCGTATAAGTAACCGTTGCGTGGTGGGATGCACTTTTTATTATTATTTTTTTCTACTTGCACTTACACGGCCTAGCCAACGTGGCGCGTTTAATATACCGCGTGGGTACGTGCAGTATGGAGTCTAATGAGAAAATTGTCGGATTAATCCTAAATGGTTTTACAGGCCTTCTCTCCGTACTTAACATTTTTATACGCACGTCGCACGTTGCGTGTGCGTACGTCCACACTACTACATAACGCCTAGACGCTTCGACTCGCTTGTGATTCGATATGCTATTCCATCAGCTCCGCTTCGTTTACCCATTACGAACCGCTGTAAACATCTCGTCACGCGGTAATATTACCGCGAAAGTAACGTAGAGTATATATATGTATATATATATATATATATGTGCGCGCGCATGTAGTGCACATATTATACAAGCATCGTGTGTATAAATATATATATATATATATATATATATAATACATTGGTATGTTATCTACCCTAGTAACGACCTGCGGAGGGATCTTAAAGATCGTTGTCGTCATTACCACGTGATAACGTATGTATATGATACCCATATGTGTATCCACACGGGGTAACGGAATATCCATGAGATTACGAAAAAAGGTGTGGACGTGGGTTAAGATCGTGAAGTTGCGGTCAGCCAAAGGAGATCGAGAAGTCGTTAAAGGGGATCCGATATCGCGTATGAAAAATATGACCGCCACTTTCTTTCACGTATGCATACGTACGTTACGTATGACCGTATGAAAACACGCAGCTCAGGGCGAACGTCTCGGAGTCCGATTATATATCTTTTTGGCTTTTCATTTAACGTTATGGCGTTGTGTGTTTTTTTTTTTTTTTTTTTAGAAAGTAGCTGAAAAAAAAATATTTCTTTTACGAAGTCAAATTTTTCTTTTTTTTTACGTAATTTTAGGTCTATTTATCTTCGTGTCTCAATTTTCATTTATCAAACCTGCGTGGGACAGTTGGGAGACTTTTAAGAATCGCTGCGGTTAATATGTACTCGTACTCTTGGGATCTCGTGGTTTTCTTGTGTACGCGCCACCTCCTGCTGTCGCGCCATGACGGTTTTGAGGTTAGCTCGCGTATGAATTTACGTCTGGGCGTCTTTTTTTTTTTAATGATTGCGCTAGAGTCACGGAGACTACCGTGGGGACGGTGCGTGAGGACGAATTATTTTAATACATTATATGTGTGCGTATATATATATACTTAATAATAGATTCTCGTTGTATGAAGGGACACGAGTTTTGTCTGTTATTTTTTTTTTTTAATTCTCCGCGCGACCGGCTGGTTTACCGCGCGGCCGAAATTATGCGTTTACGCCGCAAGGGGTCCTCTGGGTCCTTTGCCGTAAATTCTTAATTCCCGGAGCGCGATGCATAATTCTCTTCGGCGTATCCCTTTCTTCTCGTTTCCCCTTGTCCGACATATTCATATCTCGTATACGCACTACTTACGTAACTAGTATGACGTTTTCACGGTGGCTAGAGAACCGTCTGTTTTCTCATTAATATCGTTTATCCCCGTCGTCCCGATTCGTAACGTACAGCGACCGTCGGTGTAGAACGTCGCGTAGCCTCTGGGCCCCTTGGCCGAGAGATAAAGGGCACCTAGGTCGAGAAAAGGGCCCGATCCAAAGAAACAGGGGCCTTACCGCGCTACGGTATAATATGTTGCACAACGGGTGTCCCATGTACGATTGGTCGGAAAAGACAGACAGAAAACTAGGTATCATCCTTAACTTAAGTATAGTTACCGACGCTACCGCATCAAGGCCTTCCAATTGACTGTACCCCCCTTTTTTTTTTAAGGTGATATGGGGCCCTACTCTTTTTCCCTTACTCATTATACTCGACATTAGGTCCTCTCGTCTTGTCCCTCTCAGGACGATGCCGTCGCGTGATCCTCTCGTCGTTATGCGATATATATATATATACACACATAGGTATACGTACTTTGCCACGAGATTGACCGTAATTTGCTTGACGCATGCGCATACGCGTACACGGTTATACCTCTATATTACCTGTATAGTTCACTCCGTATTTGATTCGCCTACCGGTTTTCGTTCGTAGCTGCAAGATTGCAGAAGCGTCTCACGTAGATACGCTTCGCCTTATTGCCCTCCCCCCCTGACCCATCGTCATTTACATATAAACGCTATCCAATTCCATTGAGGTAGACGCCACTTGACAGCGAACAATTTATCCGAGTAAGTTTCTCTTAGTAATTTTTTGTTGTCTTTGAAACTTGGAGGTCGGGTGCCACGGTGCATCGGTACGGTCCTGCCTTACTCAAACAGAGAATGGGTACCTACACTACAATATAACCTACGAAGTCACGAAGTTTCCAATTTCATTGTTAATGATGTTTGGACGCGGCTCGATCTCCATTGAAGAAGGGTCCTCGAGTCGAGCGCGTATTGGGACAGGATGGGACGATTGTTCGCCGGTCCCTTTTCCAGGGCCCATTTTGTTACCCTTGAAACAGACTGGTGGGTCCTGCATTTTCTTAACGATTTTGTCTCCGTATGCGCATCTTATTTCTTGCTCTGCCTTGCACCCCCTGGCCCCGTCGCTGTCGCCGCCACCGCCCGTTACCATGGTTACGGTTTTGTTAATTTTTTTTGAGATAGCTAGAACGATGCTTCTATCGGGATCGTCCTTGGTATGACGTTGGGCCGTATTATAAGGCCCCTCCTCGCCCCATCCCTAGTTTTAATAATCAATAATTTTCCTACATCCCCGAACTGGGGCCCCGAGGGCTGCACGTGTGCGGACCGTGCCGCGATCGTGCCTCTCCGACGGTGGGCAACTCTTGTCCGTGGAGCATCGTAAGGCCCCATATGGCCCTTTTGGACCACGAGGGTTCCGCACGGTCCATACTACCCAAGGCGGGGACCACTCGAGACGCGCTTATCTCTTGTGCGTTCTTTTATTTGACAACCCGGAGCCGCGTAAGTGTATCTAAGAACGTTTCTGTACCATAATTCGTGAATTTGGGCCTTACCTAACCCAACTTAACTTGGAAACCTGACATTAGCTATACTTTTTCAGGTACTCGCAGAGGTGAAAAAAAGTTTTACCACAACTTAATGATGTTGGGTTTCAGTTACGTTGTATTAGGTTTACCGCGGTTGAGGAAAAAAAAAAAATAATGAATAAGGCCCAGATAGCGCGAAAATACTACAAAAACAAATATACCCGCCAGGAACTTCTCGTGTTTCACAGTTCTTGGGTTTCTATCAATCAAACCTAACCTAACTTCCGCTTCCACCTGGTTGGAACACCTTACCAACCTAACCTATCCTGACCTGACCCGACTCCTACACATGGCCTATCGGATGACCTTACCCGCCTGCAAGATGTTACGATCAACCACGAAAATCCTTTCGAGATTGTTTTTTTTTCCTTTCTTTCTTCCACCACACGTGACCTCTCTGATTTTTCAGTGACCTCGCACCTCTCCACGCCATTTCTTTTTTTTCGCTCCACATAACTTCTCATACATCTGTCTCCGCTATCTATTTGGTATCTCCGCTATCCTCGGCACGCTGCAACGTGACCCGTAACCCGTAAAAAGCGTCTCCCTTTGATCCCCTTTCGTTCGTAGTAGGTACTTGGAGGAGGAATGAAATCATATTGCATCGGGCCTCAGCTCCCTCTATGCACGACACGTTCAATTTGCATACATCGCGCTCGGTCTCGAATCTTGGCCCCAGGCAGACCGGGCTAATTCGAGACGATATGAATACGAAATCGAGGACCTTACACGTTACACTCGCGCACTTTCTTGCCTCTGGCCAAAATTATCTATTCGTATTCCAGTAGGCGGCTCCCCTAGGGAAATACAAATTTTTATTATCTCATTTTCGACCTTTGTCGAAACAGTTTTAAAAATATTGACCGTAACAGAATGCGCGTACTTACGTGAAATAAGATTCGTCGTTGGGTAATTTTTTACTTGCTGGTTGCGCAACGAGATTATTATTATTATTTTTTTACTTAATCTCAAAGACGAGCAATCTGGTACCTGGATGAATAAGACGGGCTATAATACCGTCCGGGAAGCTCTCTTTCTCTCTCTCTTTCTCTCTTGGACGTCATGGACAATTTACGCCGTCCGGCAATTTACAGGCGTACCGAAGACGCACGGAGTATCTCATTCAAGAAGATCGTCATTTCCTACGACCCCCCGCTGTAATTATGATCTTATTTTAGACACCTGAATATCATCCAGCCACGTCCGTCTGTCTGTTCTCACTCGTGCGATAGTTTCGCAAGAAAACGATACGCTGGTGCATCACGTTTCTTCCCTTTTCCCCATATCACTTTTTACCGTCCCTTCCCGTATCATTTAAACGAGATATCATGCGCAGTAGTACTACAGACCTTGGGGATGCATTGGACTCGATGCACTCGCTGCACTTATGGACACCTATAGACATACCTGGTAGATATATGTATATACGAATACAACGTGAAAATACAGCGGCGTATACCTGTGTACCCCCTTTAACGCAAGCAGAGCAGTGGTTACGGCTAAATTGCATCGTGCGATTAGCATCTTCCTCTTTGGGTTGGCAGCACTGCTTGTATACGTATTGCCGATTGCGTGACTCTTCGGGTATAAAGATAAAAAAAATTACCCTGTCTTTACTTGGAACACTTATACCAGCTTCCTTGAGCTCTCGCGTGGCTCGACGGTCCTGTCTTGTTTTATACGTTTACAGCGAACCGCTCCCATCCCTTTTCGCCAACGTTACCTCGGCTGACTTCGGCATCGGTCGGCCATTTTCGGCTCTCACGTTACACCGTCAAATTGCACGTTACTGGCAATGTCTGCCAGTTGTATACACGTATGTCTCGGGGCACTGAGTGACGTCTGCTCGGCCCTGCTATTCGCTCGCAAGTGCTCACGGGACTTCGTATCTTTCTTCGTACGCCATTTTTGGTCTCGCTTCCCTTCTTCGTCTGCTGTTTATAGCCAAAGTCGGACACGTATCGCTCGGGTTCTTTGACTCGCACGAAATACGGAATTGAACGTTTAATACGGAGGATTAAATGGTCTGTGGCCGTCGGCGTCGTGTGGGTGGAGACGCGTAGGCGTCGAAGCACGATAGCTCATTAGTTCTAGGTTGACTAACGTTCGGTTACGCGCATGCGCGCATGCTTAACCCGGTATGCTTTATCGTTGGGTGCTGATATAATTTGATAATTATGTAAAGCCTGACGATCTTGAGGTATTTTTTTACCCTCGAAAATCATAAATATTTGAATTTTTTTTTAATTGTTATTTTAGCACTCTGGTAAAGAGTACGAAAGAGGTACTTGAATTATTGGTATTTTTTTTTTTTCCTTTTTACCAGTACCAATCTTACTCTGGGTGCTGCCACCATTAGCGAATTGGCGAACTATCGATATACATTTACAATATTGTATGTATGTATATAGAGAGCAACAGGTAGATTCGTATTTCGTTAAATTAATTTACCACCACAATTGCCCAGTAGAAATCTTCGTCAATACTCGGAACTTAATGCGTTTGCGGTAGTACGTTGGTACGAACATTTTTTTTTATTCACTGGAGTGCCTCGCTCGATCTTAATGGATCAACGATCCATTCGATCGAGTCTGATATTTCATTAGTTACATTCACGAGATCAGAACCGATCGCTCGAGCCCATTCGTATTGAACGATCGATCGATCCATTTGAAGGAGTGTCTGTGATCCAATAGAAATTCGTAGATCGTGCCAGATGGATGGGCCACGCCTATTCCATAGCAATCCACCAGCCCTGACCTTTTGTACTCAATATTTTAAGACATATATATACATAGCGGGATTTTCATATTGAAATAAATATCGAGCTGGTATTAATCTATGCCCGTACAATATATAGCTAATAGCCATAAGATCGGCCGATTTCATACGACTTGTCGTGGCCTACGCGATCGTCCGCCGATCGTCTCGTTAATCTGTTGCCCAATTAAAAAAACATCCTGTTAACGAGGAGATGGTCGTGGCCGTAGAAGCATCAGTGAAAAAAACGAAGCTGGAGCGTTTAAAATCTCGGCAGGATGTGACGTAAGAGATCGAAAAGGCCAGTTTTGCTGGACTTAAAAGAGAAACAAAAAATCAATGTAAAACCAACGCATTTACATAGGACGTACATACGATCTACATAATTCTCGATCGGATCTCGCTTTGATTCTCCATAGACTCGGTTCGACTCATGGTGATTTTCTATTAATTAAAATATCACTGAAAACCTTAATTATCCAATCCACTTAACCAAGTCGTCCTACTATCCAATAGACGGAATCGCCTGCGAATATCGCACTACTTATGTCCCATAAAGTCACCATAGAAAATCGATCAATGGTATCGGTACGTTTCCAATATGAGAATCAGTCCATAAATCGACTCCCATAACCCTGTCGTTCTTTTCCATCAGGTTTTATTACAAAGCGGATATAACGTGTGAACCGAGTAGAGTATATGGGGGGTAGGTCTTATACGTCAGAGTTATATGGCAGTCATACCAGGGGTAGTATATACCCATGGCACCCCCATAGTTGCAATTAAGTAACCGGTCACGCATGTATCGCCATATGTGTACCATCTCCAACCCCTCGTGTAGATCGCGTGGCCACAGGGACCCATAATGCTTTTGCCCGTATACAGGGTTGACTGTGGAAGTTTTCCCACGGAGTGGATATGTCGCGCGTATGGGGACCAACCACGTTATTACCATTGGCTCACACGCATGGAGTCTGCTGACCCTTTACCATGTAGTTACGGTGTTCATGCCATGGGGGTTGGGCCCTTCTTTTCATGGGCCTTGCGCACCACCTTGTCCTACCTATATTCTCTTGGTGCTTACTCCTACCGTATCTTTGTACCCACTGTCTTTGCTTCTGTTCCTATGCTGTGCTGTTGGTATCACTGCACATCTGCCCTCGGGTTACTATTAACTTTTTGACGAGCGTGTAGCGTGCAGCGCCACCTCTCATTTCCTGTAGGAAACATCGGGCCGGTCCTTTATTTTTAACCTATAAAACAAATGACACGCTATACATATATATATGTATATAGGATATATATGTATATGGGATTTCAGAGGCTACGTGGGAATCGTTAATTAATCTTTGTTTGGTAATTAACAAATTTATTAATATTTTTTTTCCTTATTTTACGTTCGTAAAATATACGTCTAAGCTAATCGTTCTTATGATTTATGCGGTTGTACGTGACAGAGTGTGTATATACATATATGATATGCCTTTCACGATCTTCACGAATCACGATCTCCGTTTAATCCCAAAGTATAATAATCTCTCTTTAAGCGTCTTGGACGCTTTTCAAGCCGTTATGAAAGCGTCGTTAGATCATTGCTCTGTACACGTCTGTTTGTCTCGGTATCTCGCGGCGTGACGCGAGACGAAACGTAAATCAGACGGAGTTTGTACGTAGGTAAACGAGTGTTCGCTGACGCCTTGCGCTCCTTTTAATAATTAGACGCTCGTAGAGTAACGACAATTATCAAACCTTACGCGCCAAATCATTAAGGAATTACGATTATGACGCTGCGCGATAACGAGGCTACGACTTACCGACGGAGCGAACTGAACGTTTTTGGAACGGTGATTAACGATGATTAACGACAGTCGTTCTGCTTCCGGAGCGACGGTTCTCTCTTATTCCTTTTCAACTATTACGAAATCATTTGTCATGCATTGTTCGTGAAACGATTCGCTTATTGTATGGTTAGGGTAGAGAGTGGTAGATGAAAAAAAAATGGCGGCACGATATATCCGTTATATTAACAGCAGAGGCCACGAGTGCTGCCGGTTTAGCATAGTGTGTGATTTTTGTAAATTATCAAAATTATCAAATCTTTCGAGTTTCGAGCGCTCACGGCTTCTCGGAATCTCTCATGACACCTTTCGAGCCAACTGTAACGATTCTTGCTTGGTCGCAATTAAATGTGTTTGGACGCTTTGTTAGGAACTCGAAGAAATATGTATTTTCTTTGTGTACCTTCTCGAAGTTATATCCATATGCAGTCGGGGGGGGGGGGGGGAGTCACTTTCATAATTTTGTTCGACTCGTAACGCTTCTGAGGTTGGTACCGTTTGTTGACGTTCCTGCCGTTGCCGTAACATCGACTCTCAAAAGATAAAGGGTGGAGGAGAAAAAAGAGACAAAGATAACGTAATTTGGTCAAATTTGAACATCCGGCGTATATGGACACGAGAGCTCTCTTGACGTTTACACAGTAATTAACTCCACCACACCCACGTGCTTGTCACACCACGCCCCGAAGTTGGCTGCAGTCGGTTGGCATTTGGTGGATCTTATTCAGGAGTATCCTCCTAGGGTCACGCATAAATACCCCTAGCATTGACGTGCAGGCATTCACGGATTTTACTAGGTCTGTGTCTGTCTTCCGTTTACAAGGGTGGTCACTGAAAGGGAAACAGTGTTTTATCCCTTAGAAAAAAAAAAACTAGAAATACCTATCGGTCCTTGATTTTTGAAAACGTAACACAAAGTTTCATTGTGATGGATTTAAATTTCATCCCCCCCCCCACACACCCTCTCTATCTTGTTTCCACAAAAACGTTCTGTCTTCTACACGTTACCCTATTGGTGTCTAATTGGGGGGTTGCTCCTCAGACTACTATCCCAGTTAAGCTAAACCGCCAATTAGCACCCCCCGATAGAGACGGCCCTGGTGTATCCAGACAGTGGCGCCCTAAACGGACGAACTAAAGAGTGCACTTGAGCTTCTGAAAAAATTAGTGTCTTGTGTTGTCGCTCAAATGACGCGTTGTTACGCTTGGAAGGAAGTGTTGATGCCACTGAGGGACGCCATTGTTCGAAAATGTTTAGTCAAGACGACGGGGTCACGGATTATTGTAAATTGAACTACACGTCCTGCGGGCGTTACCTCTAAAAGGAAAACGCTGTACCAACTACGCGATGAACGAAGATCGGCGCGTCCTAACCTTTGAACGTTCTGAAATTCCAAAATTTTGTCGGTTTTGAAAATTTTGATTATAAATATTTTTTGCCGAATAGGCGATCTTAATTTGTTTAATTACACTCAATCAATAAAACTTTTTAAAACGATCATTATCGTACTTTTCTTTTATCGTGATAGCGTCACGATCGTTATCGTTCTTCGTGATAACTTCATCTCGGAATCGCAGCCGTTATTATACAGTAGTTGCTGTGTTACCCACGTCGCGTAAAGTGAACGCGTCATTATGCACGCACGCACGTACGGTACAGTTTATGCATAGCATGCTACAGTATAATACTTACTGGACGGTGCCATTAAGGTGGAACGTATTAATGATGCAGGCAATGATGCTGGAAGGAATGACCACCCGTGGGCCCTGCTGCACTAATAGTGCATCCTGACCGCTTGACTATTCGTTAAATCGCTTCCTGCATACGTTATGCCGACGTCTGTCGCGCTATCATATATCATGACTCGGTACATGATTTTGTGCGTCTGATTTTATTTTTAAAAAAATTTTTCCTCCCCTTCTTCTGTTCCTCTATGACAATCTTACGCGAGCTTCTTATATGAGTATAGGAGGAATTAAGAAAGAAGGAGGGGCGGGGGGTGTCGAGTTATTTGGGTAAAAACAAGATTTAATGATTTTTTTTTTCGTATACGTGACACACACGTGTGAGTAGTTACATTATTTGTGTATATCGTGGGAATGAGGAATTAGGGTAGAATGATTAAGGGGTAAAGGTAGAGTGCTGTTTTATTAATGGTAAAAAATTTAAATTCATAAAATAATTTTACGCCGGACTCAACGTGGGCGTGTGATTTATGGATTAATTTATTGATTTCATATTAAGTACTTGTAAATTTATTTATTGGATGCATTTCAATGTCGTACTTGAACCGGTTGTCGATACCTGTATACGTTATGTTTCTCCTTATCTTTTTTTTTTTGTAAAAAAAAAGTTATTAATCGACATCATACGTTTTCTTCTTTTTCAGGTGGTTCTGCCACTTCGACGACGACAATTACGTGAACGTGCCGCGATTACTGAAACTCCTGGACAATTACAATCCGCGGGAGGATTGGTACCTCGGTAGACCGTCGATTCCAGCGCCATTGGAGATTGTACGGCAGGGCCCGGAACCATCGAAGCGACCCGTGAGTTTTTGAAGACACAGTTATTATTTTTAATTTCTCGACAATTTGGCTATCGGCAGTCACGATCTCACGAGAAGTCACGGTTATAACTGAAAATCACGTTAAGAAGAAATTTTACGCGTAATTTGAAGAATAATCGAGGACGCGGTCATCAACGTAAAGTGGGTCCTACTGTCCAAAATGCGGCGGGCCCCCGTCTCTTTCCCTCGCTGTAATATGGATAAATTATAAATTCGGGGACGTATATTTACGAGGTACACGTCGCGATATAATCATCGACCCACAGCATCAATCAGTGGAATACGTCGATCTTATCATATACGTCTGCCACATCGCAGTCATTAATCCTCGCCTATCCGTAAGGACCCAAAATAAACTAACCCCTCTGCGTCTTCAGTCATCGTAACCGCCATATATCCAGAGATACACGTGGTAACGCACCGAGGATATCAGGTACACGATTATCACGAAGCGAACAAATTTTCTTGATTTGGTTACCCAATTCGTAATTAAAAAAGAAAAACCATGTTCATCTCGAAAGATGCTGAGACGCCGACGAATGATCTAAAACTATCTGTCTGGTTATGTACATTTTTTGTTGTTCGTATCTCTCAAAGTCAGATTTACATTGCGCCACTCTTGGACTCCCAACCGGACTCCCGACGAGGTACCACGTCAAATGAGTCTAATCTCGTTTGAGAATCTGCCATTTAAGCGGCCGAGTCCGGTGGTTAAGAACTCCTGGCTACGTTTGTCCAGGTGAAAGGTGGAAGGCGAGGCAAGTAAGGTTTGTCGGACATTTAATATAAAACGCGTTGATGATTTGCGGTAACGTCCTTCGCTTGTTGATGTTTGCTGCCAAGGAAGCAAAGGCGAGGCTGCGAGTCGTGTCTGGTCGAGACCTCCGAAGACCAGGGTGTGGTCGCGGTTCGCTGCCGTTGCTATCGTTATTGCGGATTAGGTTAGAAGATTCCTGGAGATTTATGCTGCGGGAGGTCGTTTTAATTTCCTGGATGCTCTCGGGGTCCGAGGATTACAGTGAAGTGGCCAGCAGGAATTCCAGGATGGGAAGATCGGACTCGCCGTCGCTGTCGCGTAAATTGGCTTATCCGGGAAAATAGAAAATTTAACAAATTTACGTTAATTAAAAATTGCCACCATGTAAGAACGCGGGTACAACGTTATTAATTAATATAACGGGTATTCGCCTTATAAAGATATTCTACCAGCATCAGAGACTTACCTCGGGAGCGAGACACTGCAAGAATATAATTAACTGTGCATTGGAAACGACATCAATCTGTATCGTTAGTTTGCATTTTTTTTACCTTCTTCCTGGGCATAATTGCACGAGCATATTGCACCACGCCTCGGGTGAAAGGTGCCTGCGGTGGTAAAAGAGAGTGTGCGGATAAGCCTCATAGCAATATAGTCGACATTCTACACATGTGTGTGTATATATATATATATTCGGGGAACGGGTACTGAATTCCTGTATAAGACGATCGCGCACCGATAACCTATCGATGAACTGTGGAACAGGAACTTATTATTTGTAGGTTAGAGTAACGGGGGCCCCACCCGGGGTTGCGGTTTTACAAATGAAAATAGTAACGACGATATCTTTAGACTTACGGGCATAACGATACAGCAGATCGACGTGTATCGAGGACTTTCGAATTAGGGTGCCGATCGCAATGTAGATATTACTCTTGGATGAATTGTTAACCAACAGTAAGCGACGGACGAACGTGACTACAGTGCCCCCATCAGTAAGGATGTCGTAAGCCGCTGGTCGCTGACACGCCTAACCAACTTGAATGGCGGCATTGTTGTCGAATGGAATAGCAATCCCTATTACTAATGGTGTATACTATCCGATAAACGCAACCGTGCACGAGAATAGCCATAGTACACGAGGACTCTCGAAGCTCAACGAGATTCCGCGGATAAGCAACATGGCGTGATGACGGATTTTTACGCGACGAGATCTTCAAGACCATTTACGTCCTAGAGTTACCTCTCTTTGCTTTTTCCTGTCATTTTTATTTATGGTTGACTCCTACGGATGTATACGTTTCCATGCAGTCCTTCGTACTTTATTTCTTCTTGGCGTCATTCGCATCGACTCGGCGAGTCGGTGTTATTGTTATTGTCGCGGCGCGATCGCGGGCTCTCGTATCATTTCCAGCCGACATAACGCATCGGTCGTTTCTTTTATTATTTCTCGACTGGAATATCGAGAGCTGCACTCCGTGATTTCTTGCCAGTCAAGAAGAAAAGCGAACTCGAGACGATTTCATAGCGCGTCTCCTCAGGGCACTACGTCGGGAACTAGATCGTCGGTTAACGACGATCGGATGGTCTCGGTCTTCCTCGGCTCGCTCCGTTTCGGCTCGTGTCTCCTCGCCGGCGCTCGGGGCTATTCGGTACGATTCTAAAGACCTATGCGTGTATCTGCAACTGGGCCAACGCCACTCACTCGCCACTCAAGTCTATGCTCTCATCGCGAGAGGTCGTACGTCCCTCGGGCGACTGAGAATATCGTACGGTAAACCATAGGTGGCCGCTTGACGTAGCTCCGACAAGCAACTGCCGCAGGAAAGCAGTAAACCTCCGTCTTCCAGCAGCAATATTAATCACTCGGCTGCCGAGAGAGGCCAGCCCAGCAGTTCCTGCCAACCCAATGGACTTAACGTTCAAGCTCTCCTCCATGAAATACGGCCGGTTTTATTAAAACGATCTACTATCGCTGTCCCGGTATACATATACTTGTGGCCACCATTCGTCTCCGCGACCGATTACCTTATGAACGGGAACAGCCTTAATTGAGAGACTTTCAACCGTGTTTTTTTCTTATCTTCTTTCGCATTCGATTTACGCAATTTGGGCGATGGGCGTAGCTCGTCACTCGTACACGTGTACTACGTTGCTCGTAATAATTGTCTATTTAACCCAAGGCATCGTATCCTGGGCTGTGTTAATCGCGTAAATTTAAATTTCGCGGGAACCAAGGCCCTTTTAGTTACGAAATCGACCGCATTGGCGCTACTTTCAATTTTACCAAGAAGACCCACGGAAAATTGCAATTGTACGTTGCGGTTTGTACGCATACACGCGGATGTGCACCACATGTCAGGCATTCCGTGGTCGCACTTTTTTTTCCCCCCCTCTTATTTAATGAGACTCGCATTTCTCAGCCCTGCAGACACCGTCGATCGTCTTCATCGTCGTATGGCCGTAGTCTCCAGGATCCAAGATGCACCCCTGTACCCCAGCATCCCTACTGCATCCTGATGCACCGGTATGGCTTTATGGGGGCCTCTCTGCGGTTTTGAAACTGGAATCGATCGTCAAGTAATAACCATGTATCATAAAGAGAATTATCTCGAGCGGTCCAGCCGCCTTGCTTGCTTGTGCGCTCGTTCGTTTCTTGGCTACCTTCTCGCTGCCACTACACAATCAAAAGAGAGAGAGAGAGAGAGAGAGGAGAGCCAAAGGAGATAGAGAGAAAGAGAGAGATATGACCTATAGAGAAAGAACCGGTAATTGCGAGAATCGAGCGGAACGGAGCAATTATTTTCGCCGTGAAAAGCTCCTCTTCCTCTCTCTCTCTCTCTGATCGTTCCTGATCTTATTAACCCTCGCTGCAATTACTAACCACGGCGACTCTTGTTTCCGAATTAACGGCGAAGAGTCGCGATCCTCCCCGCTTCTTGAATAATTTAATGACCGGCGTTTCTTTTTCTCAACAATCCTTCTATCTTCTTGGCGAGATTCTGTATGGCAAATATTGGCCTTTTTTTAAACTCCTCACCGAATAGACGTTCCGCAGTGTACGAACTGGTCGTGTCAGTTTTCATGCGTCTCTGTCAATTTCAATGCATACTTTTTTTTAACCCAAGTCACGCCGCTACTCCTTCTGACGTTGACGTCTTCGTGTTACCCTCAAGGCAGCGGCTGGTACGCTTTTTCACTGCAGTCTCGTCGGTTGAACGGGGTCAGAAAATACTGGCAGTCCTCTTGGTCCGCGCGATATTATCGCAATGGGATCGTCTTCTTTCGGTGTGTCGTTGCACCGGCTCTAATTGGTTTTGCATATAGCGGCCGCATACCGTGCATTTCGCTCGATCGGCCGGTACCGGACCATGGCGATGCTGGCGCCGCGGAGAAGTAAGGAACTAAAAAAGAAGCAAGGTTAAGATTAAGAGAATAAAAAAAGAGATAAAAGAGAGAAGAGCTCTCGAAGGAGAAAATTGCCGAGAATGCGCTCGCCACGGTCTCCGTATGGCGTGAGTGCACCGATGCAACGGCGAGTTAAGCTAATTGCGTTAAGATAATTAAATCGGGAGCGCGATTCGCGTAATTGTCCGGCCCCGGAGCGGCTTTTCGCCACAATGGCTGCCATACAGTTTCTCTCTTCTGGACCGCGCTGCTGTCCGTAGGCGGATACTTTATATCTGCTTGGAGATTTACGAGGAAGGAAAGCAGAGCGCCGGCCAATTAGCGAAAGTCCAACGAGCGCTGCTATGTAGCGAGTGTCGTGAATATTTTGTAAATATTTTTTGCGTTTTCCGAGGCCGCCTGTTTTTTTTATTGTTCTTCAAATTCATCATACGCAACTCGAAACGCGTCCCTGACTCCCCAACACGCGGGAACAACGAACTTGTTCGCGAATAAGATCCCTGTCGTGTGTATATTATTTATTAAAACAAAAACAAAAATCCTAACAGCAATGCCCCCATGTGCATCTAAAAATTGCATTAAAAGAATTTTTCATAAATTAATTACTCTCCTAGAAAATAATTAATTTCATAATTACCACCTATCGGTACACGTACCCTGTCTGATTATCGTATATCTATCCATTTCACAATTAACCCCTTCACCCCTCTCTGTGCCTCAGCCCACAAGGAACCTGCCAATAAACAACTCGAATTAATGACACCCTGCTAAACTTGAATACCCCTTGACGAATGCACGGCAGCGTATGCACATGCACCTGAGAAGTCATGCAGGTGCTTAAAAGCCATTAACGATAAATAAAAAAAAAAGAAAAGGAAAAAAAATCAATCAATAAAACCCAAGAATGATTACAAAAGTAAAAAAAGCAAAGAGGTACCAACGCAATGGTAAATCACGCATATAACACAGAAAAAGAGAAGCAAACCCAACAATAGGAAAGAGGAAGCTGAGACGATCCCGTAGAAAAGAAGGAAAATGAAAAGGACAAACCAAGGAGTCGTCCGTGACCCGTAACGGCCTCTGTATTCGCCGACCTGCCAATGGTACGTACGTAAGTTGGCCGAATCCCCCCCGTAGCCCGTTCCCCCGGGGGCCACGTACGGCTCACCTCCATTACTTCGATATTATTATACGGCCGCGCGATGCCGCCTATCTCTCGGGTACCATCTTTGTTTTTCACTGGCATCCGGTGCACCGCAAACTATCTCTCGCAATCTTGCAGTCTAGTTTGCTTCGGATGGGTGCCCACGGTCCATACCACTTCAACGGTCTCCCTCCTCGTCAACATCATCTTCATCCCTGCGCTCCTCTCCCAGCCACCGTTCACTTGGACCTAACGAAGCACAAAACACACTGGGACTCTGTTTACATAGTATTTTACGTACAATTTTTCTTTCTCTCTCTCTCTCTTTACCACTAATTTAACTCGCGCCAAAGTCTACCCAAGATCCATCTCGAGGACTGGTAACGAGGGAGACGAAGGTTGATTTAAAAAAAATGTTTTTTCTTCCTCTTACCAATTGCCAATCCTGACCGACTGCGTCCCGCGTCCGTTACTCTTCTCCCCGAAGACTATCGCGCAGCCTGTTGCATTTGCATGCGGCAGACACGTGGCCGTCCATGCGCGGAGTGCAGCAAAGTGGTTTCAACTTGTGCGGCCACGACAAGTGTCCTGTCTATTCAGCATCCCTTCCTCCTGTCAGGAATCCTCGTATTCGACTGGCAAGCCTGCTGAAGTTAACTAGCTTCGTAGTTCACTGGAAGACCAGTACCAATGGTATTACGAGTTAACTGCACGTATGTGGATTAACCTTCGGCTCTGCGCATGCGCAGTACCATGTGATTAGGTACCCCGCCAACGGAAGTTGCACGTTCGATAAAACCCGACGCACTGTTGGTTCGGTCTTGCGGTAGCTCTGGACCCGTACCAAGGTCTTTCGTCATCGGTTCAAATTGAACTGCGAGTCATATCTGCCATCTGAAGTGAGCAGTGGGACACGAGCGTACAGGAAGTTTAGGTCGCAGCGGGAATCGATTTCTCGACGTTACAAATACGTCTGCGTACAAGTTCAGCTCGCAAGAGTTTGTTTTTTAAAAAAAAGTTACCTTAGCCCGTAGGACTCGTAGGAGCGCCGCGGCGCTGCGCGCTCCTTCGCCCCTTTTCCTTTCGAAACGACCGGTGTTTGATCGATCGGCAAGATTTGTCGGACACACCGTAGATCTCCATCGCTACTTATAACCTCAACCCTGTATCGTGACTTCCATTTTGAAACGTAACGGCCGTCGGCAGGAATCGAACGGGAATTCGTACCCGATCGTTCTTCTTCGTTCACTCGAAGAATCTTCGACTTCACCACTTGATCAACTATACCATCCTGTGTGTCTACTTGTGGTCACTGCCTTTACTCGAGGCCTTTAAACGGGAGTGAAGGATCGATCGCTCGTGTTAGGATCGTTCGGAATCGATCGCGGTCGGATAGCCCCGCGTCTGGCTATTGTCGTAATCAATGATAAATTAGCGTGAACCCGTGACGTTATTCACTTTGAGAATTTTATCGAAATCATAGCCTTCTACGCGATACTCGATCGTTGATCGACTGACAGATTCATTTATTATTATTATTATTATCTGATTTCGATTCGTTTAGACTCCGATCTGTTAATCGTTAACTTGATACTAATTTCTAGGTTTTTATTGGCTGTGTGTGTATATATATATATATCATTACAAGGTGTCGATGCGTCTTTCCTAGGGGGTAGTTCAGATCAGGTTCCTCAGCATCCGTAATGTACCGTAAGGTCGTATCTGTAGGTACGTAGACTCGTAGGACGGTATCGGGTACTCTGATCTGTTCATTAGTCCTAATATACCAGCAAGCCACCCACTCTCCATCAGATTATTACCGAGTCATCCGCAGCGTTCGCGTTACGTTAGGTTCACTTCGGAAATGGACTCCCTCGTTGAGCTCGGAGCGTCGATTCTTACTTCGCCTTTCCTTCGGCTTCGTTCTATTCCTCTTCATTTATTTTTATAGGTCTTCTCTCGTCCCCTCTTACCTTTTTTTCTTCTTCATCTACCCCAGCCGACTACTCCTCTGCGACCTGACCCTTTCCAATCATTTTTCTTTTCCGTTCTGGCTAACTCGTCCTGCCATCTCTACTCTCTGACTTCTTCGTTCAGATCGTCTGATCCTTTCTGGTCTCGTTAGCGCCGGATATCGCGATGACGAGTCACGCGTTTCGACACTTTTTTATGGAGTCTATATATACACTACGTGTGTGAGATATGTGTACGTTTATTTCATTAGGGACAAGGTGAATTGGGCGGAAGGCTGGAGGCGGGGAGGGGGGGCCACGAAGCAGACACAACATTTTCTTTCAACGGAGGAAAAATTTATCTTTCGTTACAATTGTGGCCGATCGATTTTCAAATATCAATAGCCGGTCGAAACTTATATAAGAGATCGGAATCGATGGATCTTTTAGGAACGATCGTTTAGCAGGCTAAAAGGGATCGATATACTAGATAGGATCGCGATTCAGAAGGACCACTGAGCGATTAATATCTTTGGGTTCTTGTAAGATTCAAGAAACGGTATAGCGTTCCCTACTTTTGACCGTGTACGAAGGTAGGTGAACTTATCGTGAATAAACAAAAAAAAAAAGGGTTTCAAGAGATAACGAAAAATCCAAAGATAGTCCAATCAGAAGTAAAATTTATATTTCGAACCGGACCAATCGGAGATACGTAATTGGATATAGGCGTCCGTACACAGACCCCCAGGTTAGGAATGTAATTAGTCAGAGAGCCGAGCATAATCTTGGGTCCCCATCGATAGGTCCCTTCGTTACCGACCGAGAGATGAACGCGATTGCGCACCCCAAGATCCACCGATTACCAGTCGTAAATACGCTCACGATAATTAAAATTACTGACTGATTGCTCCGGCGTTCCCTTCAGCCTCCTGGCAGGTGCTGATCTTGCTCGCGAGATCCTTACGGGTCCTTCCTCGATCTTCGATTTATACCGCGTAAAGTCTCGTCCCGTCTAACATCAGGTTGGCAGCTCCGATTCGCAATCGGTCGCCCATATAGATATTCGCCAATGAAAACATTGATCAGTCACGATCATTACCCGATCCGTGTTAACGATCGTAACCGTTGTACTTTGAGTACCAGCCAAGATCATTAGATCCCCAGCAGTCAGTACCCCCCTATCTTCCAGTGGCGCATGCGCATGCGCCCGCGATCATAATTATTAATTAACTCAACCGTAAAGATTCACGATAAACACATCCGCCACCGTCCTAGCCATCTTACATCGTTACGTCGCCGTCTTCCATCACACATTTTTATACGTCACGTCGGCTACTGACGCATTGCTAATTAACCCGCGCACAACTACAGGACATCCCAACCACACGTGTCACGATCGAAAGAAACAAGTTGGATGTCTTGTTTCTCTTTAGATCCAAGCGAGTTTTACTGCCGATAGCCTTATACCTAGACCCACCATCTCCGTTCAGTGTGATATATCCTTTAAGGTAGTATAGTAATGATAACTAATCGATCACAAATAATCGATTTCGCTATATGGATTACTCGTCAGTGTCCTTCTATCTTTTATCAGGAATCCTTACGGTTTACGTATTAATGAAAGTTTGACTGTATCGCATATATGATTTTGTCGAAAATTCCTTCAAAAAAATTTTTTTTTAACCAAAATTCCTATTTTCTTCGACACTTTTAACGCACTCGATTACACTGACAATGACAACCGGCGGAGTACCATTATGTCGTACTTATCGTTGCTAACGAGATTTTACTGCATTCGCAGACTTTTGTCTACCCACCCGCATGATTCTCGACTGGCTATATACGATTCTTTTGAATCATTCAAGATACTACACGAGAGCCTCTTCGACTTAATTCAATTTCTCACGAATCGCCGTTACGTTTCACGTAGCTTTCGCGATTTGCGCCAGGTTTCTCGCATGCGAGTGGAACTTGAAAAAGAAAGGAAAAAAAATGAATACAAAGGTCATTGAGGACGCGCCTTGCCGTTGTATTCATTCGTAACAATAAGAAGAAAATACAAGGCGAAGCGTGACCCTTGCTTCACGTATCCGTTGCGACTCGCATGCTGCTTCGTGACTCTGTACGTACATACATGCTACTTATACACTTATATAAACAATATATACATATATATATTTCTATATACGCAGTATGCGATTTAATGTTATTCAAGCGGCCAAGTTGCTCTTATAAAGCCTGATACTATCAGTCCTTATCAACCGTGTATATCTAATACGAATAACTCCCATCTTGCAGCAAAGAGGACAGTCGCACCTTTTCCTTTGTTTCAGCCCAGTTAACACGTAGGACGCATAGACTGTATAAAGATCGCAAGGAATTGTCGATCATTCTTATCCGATTCCTGATAGTCCTTACGAAACGTTCATATACAGTAGAAAGAGTTTGAGGACAAAAAATGCATACCAGTAAAACCGAATAGGGGTAATATACCTGTATAAAGTTGATATCGAGAGAATGAAAAAAAAAAAAATGTATAAAATAATTATGCTTATCGGATAGTAGATAAACAATGATTATAGCGTTATTCTGTATAGACCGTTTGATGCTAGAGATCCTTATCTATATTGCAGCTGCTATAGGGTCATAAAATAACAAGTCGATATTCCTACGTGTAACGGGAACGATGCACTGGTTACCTGTGGAGATGGGTTTGTGTCCGTACTAGCCAGCCAGAGATACGCACCGTATACGTAAGTGAGGTTAGGGCATAGGAGAGCAGAGAGCGACGGCAAAACAGTTTCCAATGGTGTCAGGACGAAACTGTTTGAAACCGACGGAATGTAAACGGAGTGTTTCCCTATCTCTCTTTGCTTGCCGCTGTTGGATATGGTCGATGGTATCAGAGCCTGTTTAGCTCCTAGAGAACGTTTTAATAGTCCTAAAGTACAATCGCCACGAGGCTATCGCGGCAACGTGCCCAGTGCCGTGTCTATAGGACGGGTTCGTAACTCACGTCGGGTTACGCCCCCGTGCGGAATAACAGAGAATCATTTCTGAAGGCGAGTCCACCGGTCGGCGAGAATGAAAGTGCGTAGGATTTTTTTTTCCCTCTTTGTTGCGTATATCGATTCTGGTATTGGATACATATATGTTGCTGGTAGAGATATCGGGTGACACTGAAACGTAGGTTTAATTAGTTGGTTATTGAGAGGGAAAATAAATAATGAATAACGAGGTTAGGGGGGATCTCTAATGAACACATAAGCAAGATGGCCGATCGTTTCGTGATCGGTTGGAATTATTGCGTCAAAATCGGGTACCCCGGCGCGGACGATCGACAGTTCAGCCTTCATTAATCCGTCGGATGATTAATCGACCCCGTGTAGCCTATGGCTTGAAGAGCTTACTGATAATGTGTAGCAATACGTGTGTGTGTGTATTAACTAGAGAGATTGGAACGTAATTAATGCCTTATGTAATTATTTGATGCGCGTCCAATTTGTCGGGCTGGATTCTCCGCTCTGCTATGCCGGCACTGGTAATAATCTCGGCACTGTGCTTTGTCCGTTGCAGCAGAAGGTGAAATTCTGGTTCGCTACGGGTGGCGCTGGATTCTGCATCAGTCGGGCTCTGGCACTGAAGATGATACCTGTGGCTGGGTGAGTTGACTGCCAATTTTTATTTTTAAAAAAGTTTTTTTTTTCACAGTTATATACTACGTATTCTCGACTGTTTGAAAAATAGCAACGTTCCAGGAACGATTGCTGTCTCGATATATTCTAGCGATATCGGGACTGTTAAAGCACAGTCGATTAAGGCCCCTATGGGTCGGGCGAATAATGGGACCACGAGAATTTTTAATTATTTATTTTTTGTGCTTCTTTCGCACCCTTCTTTCCAATTTGGTAATCGGCTCGAATCGGTTCGGTAACGAAGATTAGATGCGAACTGATCCAGGAATCAGGTCGAGAATTAATTTTTTTGTCTTGATCATCCGAATAATTTTTTTTGTTTTTTTGCTTCTCTTTCCTTCCGCTTCTTTCCAATAGGAGTCGGGCCAGTTTTTCTCGTGACTATCGTATACACCGTATGCACTCTGTTTCCTTCATCCACCTCGTTCTATAGCTTATGGGCGATCGAGAACCTTTTTCTCGACACACGTGGAAGAATCGTTGAACGATCGGTCACGCATAACACGCGTCCTTGTAAAGCAACCACTCGCGCGCGATCCGCTCGCGCTACGAAGCGTGAAAACGCCCATCAGTGAAGATCGGTAAGGCCCCTTCCTCATTCGACCCTTGAATCACGCTGGGCATTAAGGGGGCCCCTCACACCGAACCACCGCACCGTGTAATGAGCAGCATCGCTTACACGATCCGACGCGAACCGAGCATCCGTCCGTATAAAGAAAAAAAATCGTTCACTGGAATGCAGACAACTTGGACCACTTGGAACGACCTGTAGTAAATGAAAAACCGCTAGGGCCATAAGAAGGTGTCACGTGCTCATTGAAAGTTGAAAAAATAATTAAAAAAAAAAAAAAAAAATACAAAACAATGATACACTTTTCTCGATCGACCATTGTACCGATCGTCACGCTAATATCTTTAAAATTTTTCCTACCCGGCTATCAACGCTTTGACAAAGTTCTTGATCCCTTCGGGCTTCTCTGTATGCGACTTTTTTTTCCGTCTCGCGACCGGCATTTTGCTCCGTAACGTCCAGCCTCCTTATACGGGATTGGGGAGCAACTAAGGACAGACAAACTGACGGGACAGACGGGCAAGATCTGACAAAAAGCTCGGCACCTGGGAGGGCCTTTCGAATCGATCGACTCCTGGTGCACGTTAGGTATATACTGGTAGGGACCCCCTCTACATCCCCCTCGCCCCTTTGGATATCAATGTTTGTATCCCATATAATACCAATAACCGTGTGTACAGTCGTATCTACCAGCTTCACGCAATGCGTTGGCACGACCATGGTACTGCACCGTTTTCAGGGTAGAAAAAGAATCGGTGAGGCCAATACAAAGAAAAAACAAAAGGATCCACCAGACACGGCAAGTGCATTGAACCGCTTTCCCATTCAGGGACAACCGGAACCCACCGTCATCGGTCTTTTGCTTATTAATGGTATTCTATTTAGTGCCTGACGTCGGGTTCAATTTCCTAGAGCGATTTTTACATCTCGACTTCGACGTCTACGCCTGTATCTGGCGTGAGGTGTCAGATGGTCAAAATTCCTGTAGTAAATAAAATCTAGTATAAATAGTAATGCTTTACTCACTTTCCGTAATCTTTTGTCGAACTATCTCCTCGGTGTGGATTCTCACGGTATTCCGACATTTTTTTGTTGCTGCACACAGAACTTCGTTAATCACTCGCTTATCTGCTGCGTTAAGTTGGCAAGGTGCGCACATGTCTCAAGTTTGAAAAATTCATAGCCGCTTCTTTAACTCGCGCCACCGACGCCGACATTCCAGCACTCTTGGGCTTCTCTACTCCCTTTCCCTTCGGTTACGCGTGGTAGACGCGGCAATTACGGCCTCTCCGGATGCGCCGCTTCCTACGAGCGTAATTATCGCACGCACTCGAGCGACATAGAACTCTTGCGATGCGCCGTTTTCTCACGTCGCCGCCATAACCCTGCTTGTCCTGGTACCGAGAAACACGCAGTATACAGATAGACACAGGATAGACAATGGCTATTTCGCGTAACTTTCCTTATTCGCCGCGCGGCGGCGCTGCTGTAGGTTTACCGTGTAAGTACGAGCGTCTGACGTACCGCGGCAACACCAGGACAGTCTCCATGACATTTTATGCCGTTTTTGATAAATGCCACGCTAATTAAACGTTGTCTGGGGGCCTTGGGGCCCCGAGGCTATTGTGAGGACAAATTAAATTTAGATACTCGCCTCTCGGTTCTTTATTACTGTACGTGCGAATTCATGGCCGTCTCAAGATGACTGGTGCGGTTACGCGAGGGCTGAGCCACGAGGAAAGGCCACCCCGTATCGTATTAGAGGGGCCGATCGCGAAACAAAGCTGAATAATGGACGGTTCTCGGTTGCGCGGAGGGTCTTAATTAACCGCGAAGCAAGAAGCTGTTCGCCATAATGGGACCGAGACTAACGGCTGATTGCCGCCCACGTAACTATACGCATTGCTGGAACGTCGTTGTGCACTTAATGAATACGTAGCGAGTACTTAAGGCCCCGTTTACGGGATACCATCGGTTTCTATATTGTCAGTCTTGGATTTTTAGTACTATCACCTACCACCAGATGGTTCTGTTTCCTTAGCGTTTCACGATCATGCGCTACTATTTATAAGTATTTTTTTCTGCATTTTTGTGGCTTCCTGGGCGCCCCTTTGTCGTCACGATTTTCCACTGTGTTTACGGCCCTGGTATCGAGGAGCTACCTGCTCCCCGTGAGTATATATAAGTATATACGAGGATCGTAGAAACGAGAAGAGAGTTAAGCGAGGAGAGTTTTGTCGACTATTTATTATTCCTAAACGGTGCTGCACCTGCAGCTTTCTTTAGTTTCCTGGTGCACGCTTGATGCTTACTACTTATACATATATATATAATATATATGTATATACCTTTCTGGTTTGAGTGTTCCATTATTCCGTTTGTGAGATCTTAAGGGACGCTTACTGCGTGCTTCGTATTTTTCATTTGATCCCCGCGCGCGGCTACGTCAAATTTAAATATGTCAGAGCGCTAGAGGCGCCACCGCGATGGAGGACGCGAACGAGGAGTAAAAAAAGATGTTTTCCCGTAAGTCAGGCGACGACGAAAAAAAAACCTTAATGGAGGTTGTTGGTTGCTTTTATCGGGTATTAAAAAAAAGTAATATACTATATGATATAGTTATACATATTGATCCATAATTGTTATTCGTGTTGCATTTGGTTACTGTATCTTGTTGGGGACTAATTGGCTTCCATTTGGCTTAAGTCAGATTACGACGCTATTTGGGGACTCACTTTGTCTTTGGCGCTCTCGATATATCTACACGTATATACAAGTCGTAAAACGTTGGAGAGTTCACATCGTGTTACGTAACTGGTTTCGTGTATTCATGGCGCGTCCGACAATACGGAAGTGACAGGACTCGTCGGTGTCTTTGAGGTTAATCACGCGTTTTCAAAATCGCTATTGAATTTATATGTAGAAGGTATTACGCGTATTATATATATATATATAAAGACTGTGGGAGGGGCCTCATACGATCCCGTACATCTCAATCAGTATCGGAGACGTTTTATCGGTTCCACGCGTGCATCTAGGCTTGGGCCTTATCTTCACGACCGGTCGGACGAGTCCGCGATGGTATCTAAAAGTGCGCGCTGTGTATTATACGATCGACGTTCGATCGTCGATCGATCTTCGAACCATTACCGGTGAGATAGAATGGGTCTCTGCGGTATTGGCTAGATCCTTATAGATCTTGGAAAAAAAAATTGGTTGGATTCTCGAGATGTAAAAAGAATATGGGATTTCAGTGGGGGGGGGGGGGCGGGGGGGGGGGAGTCGAGCTTGGCCATCACTGTAGTTGGGGCCTAACGGGTAGGGGGTATAACGATGGCGGGGAGGAATTTCGAGTGCGAGATTGACAGGAGATTTTGGGCCTTATATTAACGAAGAGTCTACCTGGAATTTGTTACGGTTGAAATTATCTATATGTATAGGTACTCCGAAGCGGGCCTTGAGGGTCCCATTACTCAGCGTGCCAAAAGATGGTCGTTGGTCCACGTATGTGAATGGGGCCCGCGGTAAAAAAGTGGCGGTTTCACCGCGTTAACCGAAATTTCGAATTCGCCGTCTGGTATTTTAACGAGGACTGTTGTTTCGCGGGTTCCGCTCTTCCCGTGGCCCCCGGGGGGCAGGGGGGGGCGGACCGCCATTTGATGCTCGTAACGTTGCTTATATTCGAGCGTACCGTAGAGTCACCTACCGAACCCAAGATCCTTCCCACTTTTTGGGCCTTTTTTCTTTTGAACCCACTGGCAGTAAGTTTTGCCGTACGACGCGAACGAATCGGGCCTTGCGATTTCCGACTAATCCTGCCCAATTAAAAAGTCCGCAAATGCACCGCCACGAGGCCACGAGAGAATTGAGAATCCGATCCGATGGTATTCGCTAATGAGTCGTTCGCCATGGGACAAACGTACGAGGGGCACCCGGTGCCGCTACCGTGGGTCCCAATCGAAACAGAAAATGTTAATTAAACGTCCGACTATTTCTTATCCCTTAATTGGCCCGATGAAAATTTCCGTCGTCGCGCGGCGGCTCTTGGTCAACGAGGAACCGACGACGTCGGTGCTCGATTTAAAAATTAGAATTCCGTTCTTTGATGCCACGCCGGGACACCGTTTCCAATCTCTGACTTGTGTGTCCATTGTCAAACAAGTCCCAAATGTATTATTCCTGTCCCAGGAATATTTTCGATACCCCATACCAATACGAATTACTCGCCGGGAACGATAATTCGTATACGCTAACGAAGGCCCTTGTAACTTTTAATTACTCTTTTTTTTATACCCTCTCCAATAAAATCCAATTAGGCCCACGTGACTTCTTTTAACAATTATAATCTAACCTAGAATCACGTACCCTGGACTCTTTTTTTATCCATCACCTTCTCAAAGCGTTATTTACCATATTAATACTCAATTCATTATTCAACCGACTCACGAATTACCCAGCTCAGCGTCCCTCTGTTCGATTCGTTCCGACAACCCTTGCGGGTGGTTAGATGTGTCCCCAAGGTTCGAAATCAGCCCTGTAAAGTAACAGCCAGAGATACACAGGTTCTATACCTATATATGTCAGGAATGAAAATATGTAGCAGGAAAGATATTTGTCGTCGTACGTGTTCGCCGACAGAAGCCGAACCATAAAAGGGAAGTAGGGGTGGAGGATGAGGCGGTGTTCGGCGTCGCCGCTAGGTGGCGACGAAGAAGGGATTGAGGGGTGGTGGAGAAGGAGGAGGAGGAGGGGGGGGGGCGTTGATGCTTTCGAACTTGTGACTACCTGTTGCCTCCCTAATTGGGTGGATTTATGTCTTTGGACCGTTCGGTACGGGTTACCCTTCTTCGTGGGTTCACCTAACCTCCAAGGAACCTTCCTCCTTTCAGTCACTCTTTCCTTCCACCTTCCTCGCGTTCCACAATCTGGTCAGCACTCTCTGTCGCATTCTCCTTTCGGATTTGTTCGAATGCCGCCGCCGCGTGACTTCGGACATTATATGGAAAATCGTGAGAGAATCCTTTGTTCGGGCTAAATTGCCTCGGTCGATCGTTAAACATTCGATATCGTGGATCAACATTTTTGGGCCTTATATGGGCGCTAATTCGGAACGTTTTATAATACGTCTCGGGTAGACCATTTCAGGCAATATGCTGTAACACGGAGATACATGGATTTCGGATAATCCAAGGGGGTTGAGTATTTAGGTTTTATTAGTGACTTCCGGTCCGAAAAGTTTGACCAAACTCAGTGGGGCCCTGCGGGATATATGTATTTAATTACTCGCGGGCCTGCCGCTTTTAATTTGCCAACATTCCAACGTATGGAGATTAGGAACGGGCCCTTGCTCTGCACCTGCTGCTTTTATCTTGTCTTACTGGGCCGAAACTGGGACTGGCTGTCGTTCGAGGTTTTGGGCCTTATGTTATTTTTTAATATACCAAGCTAAATATGCGTATACGACCGCGTATATAATTTCATACGTATACCGAATCAAGATATTTTGGGTCCGTCGTAAGACCCAAAATCTTGTGTATATCCGTTTTTTCAATAAATAACGTGGTATCTTCATTGAAACTATATACCGCTCTTATTATTCTTCTTGTATCTAACCTAGCTTCGTTTATACGAGTCTTTTATAGGTTCAGACCTGAAACATATATATATATATATATATAACTATTCTCTTTAGTACCTGCAGGTACAGGTACGTACCTAGCGCAACCTGGGTCTGATTATTAATGCCCACGCCGGTTATTCACTTTAGTCATTCTTCTCCGATGCGGTCTGGACGAGTGCCGATAAATCCTCCTGTGAACGATTTATAAATCTTACAAGCATATCCTCGACCATGGGGTCCGAGTGTACCCCGTCACGGACATTTCCAGGTTGGCGAGATTACCGAGCGGGACGCGAATATGTATTAAAAGGTGTACGAGAAGTACGTATCACAAACGGCGATGATTCTTGTCTCTGTGTCTCAGGATGATCGAGGTCTTAGCTCGACTCCCTTTATATTTATGCGAGCCATCATCCTCGTTCCCAAGCTGTGTAATATTTACTTCCATTAAACTGCCGCGAGATCGCGGTAATATAGCCTACCTATATACTTTATGCCGGTACTGACACATTCCAAGCGCGGGAAACCTCGTGGAATTAAATTAAGAATTCATGCTTTCCTGCCAGCCGTAACTACGAGAGCGATACGTTTACGTGTCTCGTTCTTCGTTCGTCGAAAATTTACGTAAAATATATTTATGTTAACGCGTCGCCGATTCTCATGCTTTTTTTACATTTGAAATTTCAGGGGCGGCAAATTCATCACCGTCGGCGACAGAATAAGGCTACCCGATGACGTCACTATGGGATACATCATAGAACATTTACTTAAGAAACAATTGACCGTTGTCGAGCAATTCCACTCGCACCTGGAACCCATGAAATTCCTCAACAGGGACACCTTTCACGAACAGGTACGTGACTATATGTCATCAATTATAAAAATTTTAAAAATTTTTCATGCGAAGAAAAGTTAAAAAAAAAATTTTTTTGAGAACTTTCTTTTTGAGAATTTTTCTTGATCATTTCCCATTTGCGATTTTATCGATCGTGTATCATTTTAAAGATGGGGTTATCAGCCAATGAACCTACGGGCATTTAATTCAATAGGGTCGCGCATTATGCGTAAAGGACACGTCGTAGATCATCGCAAGATAAATGCGTTCGTCGTACGCAGGACGTCGGCATTGGGTTCTGAGAAAGTCGCGCGATATCAACTTATACTCGGCCGTGTATGACGATACCGATTGTACGAGCACTTACTGCCACGTTGTGCATTCGATATCTCGACGGAATATCGTTATAAGGCAATCGGACTCCTGGAGGAAGCGCGCACCTTTATACCAAGATGGCTGCCATTGTTGATTTCTTAGAATCGCACGCCACCGTAGTCTCACTGCGCCACCTCGATTTCGTCTCTTCACCTTTGATACTTGACGGTCTCCTTATTGTTTTTCTTTTTCGTTTTTTTTTGTTTCTTTCTCCTCTTGTTTTTCCCTTCCATTTCAGCTCTCGTTCGTCTTATTTTATCCGCTTCTTCTCACTTGGCTCCGATATCTCTTTTTCTTTCGGTCCTTCCTGTCTTTCCTCGACGTTTTTATTCGACGACTCTTAAACCTCCACTATTCACGGCCTCGCGAGGTTACGGACTTATCGCGGTCACGCGTATGTGATTTCTCGGAATATCGATTCCGACAGAATCGGATATTTCGAAAAATTTTTTTAATTATTCTTGTAACGTCATTTGGCCGAATGACTTTTTTTTGTTTCTTATTTACCACACAAAAGGAGAAACAGGTATCCGCTCTGTTTTTATGCATTTCTCATGCTAAGTTTAGTTTTGCTTTGAATTACGTAATAACGTCAATGGCACGTGATCTTTTGATTACGTAATTGGTACCTGAACCCCTTTTATCAGGGGCTGCATTTGCGCAGTGGTAACGTGCAGTTGATGTTAAGATAAATGTGGGTCGATGCATGCACTGCAAATCGTATAGGTATAACGTACTTACGTGAGTGCAAACGTGGTCCGATTTTATGTGGCGGGAAGGGAAGGGGCGGAGGGGGGGGGGTAGAGATGGAATATAAAAGATGAGAAGAAATGAGTGCTAGGCAAAATAACTGCACTCGCTTTCAGCAGAGGCAGCACGAGCACTCTGCTTTCAATTCACTGCAAGTGGAATTTTATAACGATTACGCTGCCGCTGCTGGTTGCCGTTGCCGCTACGTACCAGGGGTTCTCAAATACACTGAAAATTGTACTATTGATTTATTTGTTTCCAGGTGTCGTTCAGCTACTCCAAAGGATCGCGCGACGAATGGAACGTCGTGAAGATCGATGGTTTTGACGAAAAAGATGATCCTAAGAGGTAATAGGATTTTTTTTTTTTTTTTTTTTTTCATAATTTGGCGGAATTTTATTATGGTTTTCATTAGCGTTGCTCCAATTATATTAGTCTTGTTGTTGGTATAGGATTTTTGTTTATGGACTTTTAATATCTTCACGTTCGGTATTATCTATGAGTTATAATTTATTATACAATTTAATTGATATGTAGAGTTTTTTTTTTTTTGGAAAACGACTATACGCATACAGAGTGTATCAGTTGAGATTTACGTTTGCGGTTTACGGTGTGAAAATTTTATGTGGCTATCGTAGAATATTTTTTGAACGGCGCATCGATTGCGCATATTATTGTTGTTTGTTTGACGTCCGTTCGTAAAGTAAATAATTATCTTTGCTATTTCAAATAATATCGAATGAAGTTTAATGCAAAAGTCTTAGAGGTCGAAATTTCGTGATTTTTTGAAAGATTTTTTAAAGCAGCCTTAGTCTCGTGCGGCAACTTCACGCCGAAGATACGAAGCTGGAAGTCAGCATATTTAATTTGTGATTCTGCGTGTTCCTCGCGTTAGACGCAGCCGTAGCAGCCTTAGCGATAACAAGAATTTGGAACTAACAAAAATGATCTCCACTAAAATGTAATTTTAGGAGATACATTTTAGGACAGAACGCCACTGTAATGGCTTTCGCGTACGTTACCTTTTTAAACAGTACGCCATTATAGTGGCTTTTGCGTATGTCATCTTTTCGAACGGTACGCCACTACATATAGTGGCTTTCGTGGATATAAAAAGAAAAATATTACAATTCATTAATTCATAACTATTCCGATTTAACGTCATAGCGGAAATCACCATGCACGGTTTTCGCGCAGTCCGCGTCGAAGTTCGCCATACAGAGATACAGTGTTGCGGAAAGTCCAGCCGTAGCTGAAAGGTTAATTGACATCGATAATAATAATTGCACAGGATGTAAAGAATGACAAGATAAATTTCGCGCGAAATGGTTTTGGCTTTAGTGCGTTTCATTCTTTGTGAAACTTTTTTGCACTTTACTTTTTCAATTTTAACCTCCTTTTTCCTTTCATTGCAGGTTTAGGTCGATACACTGTCACTTGTTTCCGCACGTGGCTAATTGTCCTCACAGGTGATAAATTACCCGCGAACGCGATGGACTCTGCAGGAAACGGAAATGCGCGCAGACCACCACTGGACTTCCGGCGATTCAATCGTAACTCGACGACTCATCGATTGAGAATCGATCTCCCATCGATTTTCTAATAGGACTGAGCGTATCGTTGATTCCCGATCGCGCATCGATCGCGCTAAATGTATTATTCAAGGACTCCTCTCGGTCAGTCACCGTCCTTTTCTACGTTCTGCGCATCTCCATTGCGCATTTTAGCTTCAATTCAATTCCGAACGACAGGACCGTTATATCTGAAACACCTTGTATATAGCTGTAATTATAGACACAACACTGTACCGTATCGTACTTTCAATCACTTCCATGCGTTTGTACAAATATTTCAAAGTACTTTCGAATTTTGCACTAAATCAAAATTCAATGTTTAAAAATTTTTTTTTTTCTTCAGGCAATCATTCCCCGATTTCAAATATACAGTGCTATAGTAATTCTAAAAAAAAAAATTCACGTAAAGACTAAAAAATTGTGCAACAGTTGGTGCATTCACTTTGTGTAGGTGCATGCGCACTCGTTGACCTCTTCGTATAATTTACGATACAGTACCTTGTCTTTTTTTCTGATTTTCTCAGTACATACGTACACGGTGATGTATTTATATGGCCTGTTGATGCAGCAAATTGTTGATCCTGCCATTCTTGATGGTTATGCCGAAGCTTCTTCCCGCGCGGGATGTCATCTATCTGTAACAACAAAAAAAGAAAATGGTGTACGGTACGTTTGTAACGCATGGCAGAAGTTTCAGTATTTTTTTTTAGAGGGTATATGTGTTTATAAATATGTTTATATATTATATATATCTATATTTTGTATATAGTATATTATTATTATTATTATTATTATTATTTTTATTATTATTATTAAGGGATGCGTTCTTGTAATTATGTTATCGACTAGTCCCAGTAGCGAGGCAAACAGCTGTCTATTTGTGATATCTAAAATATGTAATGGCGCTTACGTATCTATTCGAAAATACGTAACGATGTTGTTAATTCTCATTTTGTCTGTAATATCAGAAATGTAGTCTCGACATTCACGTGCGCGAGTTACGCACGCGTGATAAACGAGATTTTCATGATATCTAGAAAAAGTTCTGTTTCTTTCCTTCTCCCTCTCGTTTTTGTTCTTCTTGTGCAATAGGGAACGTTTTTCTTTTATTTTTGGGGAAAAAAATTGCGTCACCCGGAAGACTCTTCGCAGTCGTAACTGATAGACGACGCGATTACACGTGTACTTTTCTTTTGGCTGGTAAAAGATTCGTCGCTAAAATTCTAATAATGTACATTGTGGCCGATGCTCAAAGCACAAATTGTATGATGTTGTATGGGTAGACAAGAATTCCACCTATGACGATCGATTGATTTTATTTTTTAATTAGGGCTCGTGCGAATAAGAACAACGCGCTCTGTTAAAATATTAAAAAAAAAAAAAAATATTTCTACACGCTCATGTAGTGAGAACATTTAATTTATAAATACCACAAATCGATTGTCTTACATGGAATATACTGTATTGCTGTATGATATTGTTTTATATAAATACATATTGGTATACAGTATACGAGGATTTAAAAAAATGATTTATTTTGTTTTCTTACGGTCAGCGCTACAGGAAGCTCCATCTGTCGGCCGCAGCGGGTAATGACAAGCGTCGTAAGAAAGTATTTGCCGATCGGTAAAAACGGAATCTTTCTTGTCCAACGAGTAGACGCACTCCACCGATGCAATATTAATGATCCCGAGCTACCGAGTCATTTCTCATTCTAACTTCGTTGTGTGGAATGATTGCTACTTGACATAGGAAAGGATGAAGACGATAAATGTTCATTAGTAAAAATGTCCTCGGACATTACGTACCGGTGTATTATCATCAATTTGTTTGTCGACCATAATGATACCGGTGGGTAATCATCCTACATCGTTTTTGTCTCTTAACTTTTCTTATTATAATCGGGACCCCCATTTTACGATGCAACATCACGTACAAATTGCATTTCATGATTCGTCCTACCCATCCGGTAATTGTATGAATACACGAGGAATCTCTGTGATCAATAACTACGTAATTACCTGCATCCGACACTCGATATGTCAAAAATAATTAGAAAATGAGACAGCACGGTATTCGTAATGATAAAAAAATGGTTGAATCTCACTTTTTTTCAAAAAGCACTTGCACAAGGGCTTTAACGGACATAACGCCATCTAGTGGAAATGTTTGAAATTACACCGAAAAAAATGCATTAGGGTGGCGATCAGTTTTCTTTAGTTCAAAATAATTCCGCTAGGTAGCTCTATCAAAGGGACTTTATCTAGTTCAGAAATTTTTCACCAGAGTGTGGAACAAGTCTGCAAATAAAAACTGTACCACAGGTCGTGATAAACTTTTTAAATAACTCCACCTCAATCATCAGCTATCCTTATTTCGCTACGTTTTCACAGAGAGTTGTATGCTAGAAGTAAAATTCGTTTCAAACTCCATCCGAATATTTAAAGTAAAAGAAAGTAACGAGCTACATACTAAAAGGAGAGGGGCAATGAACTTCCTAGCTTAATATCCATATCCGGTATATTGCACCGGATATCAGTTTTACAGTTTATGCCACGTCTACGGTGCTGCACTTCTCATGTATTAAAGCCAGAAATTCCATACGAAAAGTTTTCCTCTGCCCAGACCCGTACACAACCGTAAAGCCCAACTGCATGCGCAACGTTATCCTAGTTTCTTTGTCCGTTAAAGGAGTCATTAAACCAATTGATGTCCTGCTGGGAAATTTGATTCCATTAATTTTACACGAGCATGGGAAACGGGATATAATCAGAGAGGCGACAAAAGGAACTCATTAGCCGGCTACAAAATTTATCGTAATGACGCGGAAGAAGGTGGGAATGTATTTAGGGATATGTAAGCTAGGTCGAGACCAAAGGTTGCTTTAGGAAGGTTTAGGTTAGTATTCTCCATGGAGAGGGTGGTAAAGATGCGGGGATGAAACGAGGTCGTGACACTGACAGTCCGACCTAGATAAGACTTGAACCAACCTCACCTACATTCCGATCCTGGAGTTTCCTTACGTCATTGGCCAATGCAGGGTGACCCCGACATTTAAAAGATTTTTTTGTATTTCTTTCCATCCCCTGGTTCTCTTCTATTTCGATCTACCCTTATTCTCGAGTATACCTTCTCGTTACCAGCTCATATAGGGTAATGATATTTATGTGGCAATCGTAGAACTAATAGAACATGTTACTAGAGCCATCTTGTGGCAATTATCCGTACTTGCAGGTACCCATTCTTCGTTTGAATCGTCAAATTATACGTTACTGTGTACATACAAGTGAACCTAGCTACATTCGTATTGACGTTTTTAGGTAAAAACTAAAGTTCACCTCCTACCACCCCCTTTTACTGGGATAGTATTGTTGTTGTGCTCCTGGTAGAAATGTCTATTTTAGATATTTTTCTTTTCAAAATAGAAAACAAAAATTTGGGTATAGAATTTCCTTGGAAAATATTCTCATGAAAAATCCCACTAGTCACAACCAACATTCCACGATTACATATGTCAATTTTATCTACGATTTGCGCCATTTTCTCTCAATCATCGTTGATAACGAATTCACCTTTATCTTGATAATAAAAAATTCTTACGCAACGCTATCCTTTTTACGTCGATTGTAATCACGGACATGTATCCATATATCCATTAATTATTCCAGTGCTTCTCCTTAAGGTTAAAGTTCCAGGGAATCAACCCACCATCCCAGGAACTTCCGCACGAGTAATCGTCAGCCAATGCTTCCCGGTCCTGACGTTTTAAGCCGGCTTTCTAGGATGATTCAAGTTTCTCTTCCTGTTAGGTTCAGACTTAAAACAAAATCTCTGAGACTCACCCTCGCACCTGGTTCCTGTTATCCGACGGAAAAGTCCAAACTGCAAAGAAAAATATTTTGTTGGTATACCTCGTGTCGCCTGATTAAAATTAATTTCTATTACACGACGTAAAAGCTGGTTTAAAAATTTCTTTTACAATTCGGATTTAAAATGCAGAGTCGCTAGAATAGTGGTGACGAAATAAATAATCTTGGTGACATTTTTTTGCGGGAAAAAAATTTTTTTTTTTAATATCCTCATTAAAACTTACCCTTAATATTGTACCAAGTGGAATATTGGAAAGCCGTGCTTCGCTTTAAGACGTTAACGATGTGAGTCTTTGTCACGGGACTAATGAAGCAATTTTCATGGAGTGTTAGGGACTATTTATCGGAGACGTGGGATGAAAGCTCCAGTTTCGTAGGTGGTGCGCTTTAACGGCGCTGATTGGGAAAACGTGGTGGTGCTATAGTTCAATCGATTTTATAATTAATAATAACGAGTGTCGATATAATGCTAACCATGATGTGAGTAGGTATACTTTAAGCAAGCGGGTATTATGAATTTATATATATTGAAATAACGATAATTAATCAACCGAGTGAGGTAAAGTTAAAATAATTAGCTAACAAAAATTGATAACGATAACAGTCAATATTTCTATCGGAGAATTCTTAGATTAATAAAAATTATTATATTAAATTTGATAACAGTTTTAATTTGATAACTTTTATTTCAGCATTAGCATAGTTACACTCGTCCATTTTGTAGGAGAAAAATCCAAATTTTACCTTGAATCGATTTTCGACCTCATCCTTCCCGTCCCTATGCAACAAACTTTAGCTTTAGATGCCAAAAAAAAATTTGTAGCAGACTTGAAAAAAAAAAGGGTAACAAGACGTTAATGAACGGACCATGAAAAAAAGTGCGAAATCCCATGGGAACTTGAATCTTGCCGAAAATCCGTTTTACGGTTCGTGACTCTTTATCGAATCTGTTTCGCTTCGTCTCGACGTTCAGCATCAGCTTAAAGCAGTAAATAAGGTCTAAGGGGGATGCATATATAGAGATGTAAAGTTGTCGAAAAAAAAAATGTCGTTCTCTTATCTTATGTTTGCTATATTTATTTTGAGATTCTTTACATTAGTCTTCAAGTTGCCCCTCTCGATTAGTGGTTTTAGTGGTTGTAACGTCAGTCCGACTGACTAACGGCTTCTCCTACTTTTAAAGGAAGTCACTCGGAATTCAAAGTCTGAGCTAAATTTTTCAAGAGGTCTCGTGCATAATTCAGACAATTGAATGCTAGATAGAAACTTCCCTAGTATTTATATTTGCATGATAAATTGGTATAAACTAAATTTAATTGCATCAACAAGTCACTTGGTTCGTCCCAAGTATCGTGCTAGTTACGTATTACAAATAAACGTATAAACACATTAAATTTCGAAAAAATTCTATATTTTTCAAAAATTCAAACTATACTTTTCAGATTAGAGATTTCAGGTGATCATTATCATATTAAGTATTTCTATTAGAGTTTATATCACCGAAAAAAATTATCCGGAAGTATGGAGTGTCGTCCTTCCAGCAGTATTCCCCTATAACAAGGGGGGTTCTGAATACAGATTCCTGTACCGACATTTACCGATAATTCGAGGGCCTCGAAGGTTCACATCCAGGCTAAATCGTGGACCCTACAAATTTCAACATCGCAGCTTTATAGGTCCAGATGGGTTTTAGCAATGGTTCTGGGTCATTATAATTATTCGATGGACGTTTTTATTTTTTGTTAAAAGACCAGAACAATTGTTAAAACTTATCAAAATCTCTAAAACTGGGTGGATTTTCTATGTCTCCATGTCTTTGTCTAAGTCTATCCCCTAATTGCGTCTCTTTTGTAATTTTCTAACCTAACCTCCCTACAATAACGAAGCTAAACTTCAACTCTCTATTATCTAACTCAGATCTGGAATTATCTGTTTCATACTTTTGATTAAATTTTAATGCGTGCAGCATATGCGTATGTATACAGGTACGTTTCCTTTGAAAGATGCTGTATGAAAATTGACTTGGATAATATGTTAGCCAGTGGATCTGCTGGTAGATGACGTATACGCAAAGTCCTGGCGCTGAGCTTAATTAACGTACCAATGAGAACGTTGTCCCGGGTAATTCAGCTCGATGTTCATTATAGATATCCAACGAGAGGGACGCCTCACTGCGATTCCCATTTTGGACGCCATCATGAGCCAGCGTCGTACCGCAGCGCCATTGACAAAAGCCAAGTAACCATTGGCCATTCTATCGATTATCGGATCTCGAGACTATATAATTATTTAAATCAAATTCATCAACTAAATCGTCATTAAAATTCGCCCGCATCGTTTGATAAAAAATATATTTTGCTTTAATTTTTTTTTTATTCTTTTTTAATATTGCATCTCTCGGACATAGGTACCGTTTGTTTTGCAGTAACGCAACGTATTTATTTTTTAATAGCATATATCGATTACCGATATTCATATGTATTGCTAAAATTTTCGATATTAATTAATTAATTAATTTTTAACGACCAAGTCAGAGCCGCGTACCCATACTGTGGATAGAGATCAATGAAAAATATATAAATACATCGAAAGTTAGATTAACGGTAATTTCATTGAATTCTTGAGAAAGAAACAGCAAGCGCATAAAAAGATTTCGGGAAAGTAAAAAAAAAAAAAAACAGAGATATCGGTCGTAACGTCGTAATATCAATTTTGTCAAGGCGGCCAAATCACCTTGATCTCGGCACGCTCGATCGAGCATATGTTTCGCAGGTAAGATAATATTAGCTCTTCTGTGGGCTATCTCTTTCTGTCGCTTTATCTATCTATCTACCTATCTTTTTTGCTCTCTCTCTCTCTCTCTCTATCTCCCTCGACGCCCATCTTTCTCTCTAGCAGCCCCATTCGCTTCCGCTCCCGCACGCCTTCCGGTTCTTCTACATCCAATGTGGCTCCTCGTGCGTGGCTAACACAATTAGGGCTGCCACGGATTTTCTAAGGCTGCGCCAACTCTGTTTGACTTTAATCCGATCCTCGATCGAGGCGGTCCAATTAATTCCGCAACTCGTACCGCGTTTTCGCATTACGTTAGTTTTATTTGCTCTGCCAATATACTGGATACAGATTAAATAATACCTGGTGTACGCATAATCCCGATGTAACGTAAACAATAAAAAATAATATTTGGGTAATATATAATAATAATGCAAATTTTTCTGTGACATCCTTTCACTTTCTAATCACATGACGTTATCTTTTTTTTTTCTCACAGAGAGATTTATTTTCCGTTTTTTTTTTTGTTGAAAATATCCTAAATTTATCGACTCGCCAGACGATTTTTAGGGTTATGGTAATCAACTGTGACTCTATACCGATCAGACTGATTTCCTGATACCAGTAATTCTGACAATTCGCACGTTGGGCGTTCTCGATATCGGCGCTGTTCGCTACAGGGCGCTAATTAATTGCAGATCATTAATTATAAATGATAGGTTTGATCGTCACCACGATAATGGGCAGTTGAACGAATATTTGGTCAATTAGATAATCACGTACGTATTCTGTACGGACCGAGAAAATGAATGATGAAAGTGGCGGGTGATGCTTTTCCCAAGAGAGGAAAGCGAAGGGAAAACAAAAAAAGGTTAAAAAAAAGATAAGATAAAATCGCGAATTTCGTTATATCCGATCGACAGACATTTTACGTCCATTTGTGCGATATCGCGTCCCGGCGTTGAGTCTTTAAATAAAAAATAATAATAAAACCAAGGTGACTGGTAAAGGCTGTTGAGTTAAAGTGCATGTGACAAAAAGTATATATATATATATATATATATATAAAAAAAAAGAAGCATTAAGAAAGCAAGAAAGAAAGACCTGCCTCTTCCATCGACCTCTATCCACGTGGGAAATAAAAAGCCCGATATTGCACACTCGGCCCTTTTACACGAAAGTGAAAATCTTCTCTTTTTTTTTTTTACAATTTCTTCGTTTTTCTTTTTTAACGTTTTTACCACCCACTCTGTCCACCATCATTCGAAAAAGTTATATTACTCACTTTAGTAAAAAAAAATCCATGTGAGATTTTAATCGGAGTTTCCATCGTAGCATTTACGTTGTTTAATTCGAATTGTGATTGGCTGTCGGTGTCGTCAGTCGACGAGTATCAAAGTGGTTGATTTTGGAAAATAAATTTGACTTTGAGGTGAAACAGGTCGAAATCAATTTTACCCCTGAGCATTGTACTACTTGGTTTATAATTAATTTGACGTACTTATTAATAATTCTAACTAACTGATTTACGAAAGAACTAATTGATTTAAAAGTTCATCGATTTTGAAAAAAAAATTCTACAAACTGTTTGCTCCTTAGATAAATTGTAATATTCTAGAATAGATATGTCGTCTGATGCTATATTCGGTTATGGACTTGGAGCTGCAGGTATTTAAATCGCGCGCGAAAGCGCGCCTGTGCCCTGGTATACTTATATACATACATATATATGATTCTAAAATTTCCATGTATTTATTTTTACATGCAACAGCACCGGGCTAAAGATAAAGAAGAGCGCACTGATAATTATTTATATTGATAAATCGCCCTTGGCGCCCTTCCAGCTGCCAAAAATGACGGCCCTGCTCCAGAGCTTGCGCCCCCGAGTGAGCTGGTCCGTTAAAACAAGCCGCCCAGCATCCGGCACACGTGCTTTCAATCGTTTAATAAACGTGTCCTCGTCCCGGCAGCGTTGCGCGCCGCGTCGTGTCGACTTTCGTAATTAAATTAACAATAATTCATGGACAGCTTGATTCACCCCATTAACGCACAATACTTATCGACGATACGATAAACTTCTCTCTGTTCGATGTCACGCGCAAAAATATATTTACGCACGAGTAGCGTGCAGTGTTGAAAAAAAAGAACGAAAAAAAAAACCGGATGCTTTCGAAAAAGTAAGTTAACCCTAACGCAACCTAGTCCGATCTAACCTCTTATCCAGAGAGATACGTTCGCGCAGTTAGGCGCTGTCGGGAAATCAAATGTCAGTGAAGAAACGGCCAAGGATTTTCGTCGTGTGGCTTCCACAACAGTGATGGCAAGGTGGGGGTAAAATGAAATGAGAATGGTGGGGGGTGCAAGGGATGATAGGGATGACGACAGGGTTACAGGGTGGATGCTGGGAGCGTACTGCGCAGTGATCGATATGGAGGGGATTTCGTGTAGATGGTGTCACCCCACTACGATTTCTCTGCAGGGGTAGTGGCGCCCCTGGCGGGGGTTAACGTAGGGGGTTGTTCCAGGGTTGTCGGGTGGCCGACGGGAGGTGGGAGGGTGGAACTGAACGATATACGAAGTTGAGGGTCGACGGGAAAGGGTGGGAGATTTGTGAGGTTAGGGGTGGACGGTGGCGGCAGAATGTGAGCACCGTCGGAGCCAACTGGCGAACATCCCCGAACGCCTGGCCGAACTTTGCCGAACGAGGACGAACCTCCACACGATCAGCTAGCCGAGGAAGAGCTCAAAAAGCTCCTCAGTATACCCCGCGACGCGAACGCGTACGAGTCGTACACTCTCCGGCCCTGATCTAACTAGGTCAGACCTGGTTGGCCGAACGTGTCCCTGGTGCTCTCTCTGTTCAATCTGGCGCCCAATAGTTATCTTCCACCATTTTATTCGGACCTGCCGGATCTGCTTGTTCTCACTGCAGTCGCGTACAGTGAACTGTCATTATTATTTAATTTATTAATAAAAAAAAACACGTACGAATTTGTAGTTTCTTACATTTCGTCAAATTCAGCATTTCTTTTTTCCTTTTCCCTTTATTTTTATACACAGAATCTCTCGCTGGACCAGTTTCACACATTCGCAATATTGCTCGACCTCGACCTCTCGTCGTAATCATTATATAAAAGCATGGATGGATCTTAAAGAAAAATAATACATACATATGTCACACCCGATGCTAGAAACCCGTGATTAACTTTTATTGGTCCATTGACAGATTAAATCGTTAATTTTATCTTTCTTTTTTATTATTTATCCATTTTTTTTTGCAGTTTTACCGCTCGGATATTTTTTGCAATTATTTTGTTTTAGCGATCCTCAAGCATGTGACGCAGTTTGCTGTCTGAAATCTACTGCAAATCTTTAGATGATTCCACCCTCGTGTATCTCATAGGGGTGGACGAAGAAATCGTGAAGTGTTCATTGGCAAATTTTACTTTATATATTCACTTAACCTTTACGTACTTCGCGAGGGAAAATTGATCAAGAACTTTTTGTCTCTGTCCGTCAACTGGAACTATCCTGACAGTTCCTATACTGCAATCGCAAATCGGAAGTGCTCTGGTTACGGAAGGAATTCGATTGCTGTGATCGATGACTCGCGAGTTCTTGTGATATATATATATACATATATATATATATATATACATACAAACATAAATATATGTATATATAACAAACTTCTATGCCGTCAAACTCGAAAGCACACCGGTTGGCTGGTAAAAGCTATATGGCAGCCGAAAAGCTTCTTATCACCGACAAGGTCGCAGGTATTTACGATTAATAATCATTAAATTTTGTAAAATAATTAACACAAAAATGGATCAACGATATCGTGAAAAATATTTAATACGGAATGCAAATATGAGTCTCGAAAAATATTATTGATGTGCATAATCGACATGTGGGTTCGACTTTTTATTTACTTTTTTCTAACAATTCCTCCTTCGATCATTCTTAAGGATGAGATACAATAATTTTAATTTACACTGACGTCACGACGTTAAGATTAAACGTAAGACCGCTTGGAAATCCTCGCAAATGTTACGAAAGCTCCGTCGCGTCGAGAGCTTTACGGTGAACCGTGAGATGGCGGAATGCCGAGACAGAGAGAAGTATAATACCACGAGTAAGGTAAAAGAGAGAGAGAGAGAGAGAGAGAGAGAGAGAGAGAGAGAGAGAGAGAGAGAGAGAGAAATGAGAAAGAATGAAATGGAAGGTCGAAAATATTTATCATCCTGAAAGAACGCAGGAAGCAGAACGAAATACTAGAAAGGTATTCATTGTGGAATGTTTTTCGTCGGATTTTTCTCCTACATTGCATTCACGTTCCCACTATACACTTGCAGTATATATATTAGCATATAAGAGCAGACGAAATGACAAAGAAAATATGAAATATTTAAAAAAGAAAAAAAAAAGAAAAAATTATTTTTTTTCTCCTAAACTCTTTTCAACGCCAAATATTAATCAGGCTCTTGTCCACGCGCAAATAATATTTATCGCGCGATTCTCTTAAAAGCCTTAAGGTTAATCCGTCTTAAGATCCTTCCGAGCAGCCTCGGCATACGTTATCCTCTTGGCATATCTTTGTCGACGCTTCGTGATAGCCAAGTAATCCACTTTTGGCCCGTTTGGCATAACCAGGAGGTGTAGCGTGATGCAACGGCTATTTTGCATAACCTAATTAGTCGGTAACGCGTACGGCGGTTGGTATGACGTGTGTGACGTTGCTATATAATGATACTGATACGCGGACTAACCATAGTCAAGAGCGGTAAAGGTAGAGTGAAATTAAAAGGCAAGTTTTCACGTAACCGTAACCAGGCTGAAGTTTGCGGAAAGCTGTTTACTCGGCTTCCCCTCAAACGCAAAGGGACAAAGTGGTCTAGGTGGGGGGATAGGGGAAGGGACGACACGAAACTGCTGTCGCCGGTTCGTTCTGTCGCAAAGCTCGCTGACTGGTTGCTCTTGTCGCGCGCGACACGACAGCCTTTAAATTGGTACTACTACCCAGGCGTGCCACCCTGACCATCCTAAATTATCCACTGGCGACCCCATTCATCCCACCTTCACCTCCCACCACCTTCCACCATAGGCGATAAGAGCTTCGGGCAAAAGAAGAAATTCTCGTAGAAGCCCTATCGAGGGTTTATTCGATTTCCTTTTATTCCAGGCCGAAGTACTAATTTTATTTGAAAAGAGGGGTAGGTTTAGATAAGGAGTTGGATGTTGGATAGGCGAAAAAAAAAATTCAAGGGCACTAGATCCTCATAGAAGGTAATGAAGGGTCTTACGAGTCCTTAACGGATATGAGGTTTACCAAAGGGTGGTCCTTTGCTCATTTTCGACATTCGTAGGGACGAAACTCGAGAAGCTTGTGAATCAAAGTCAAACAGATAGGATTAATGAAAATGTACGCTTAGGAGGATGACGGTGGGGAGACGGAGAGAGGGGCGGTAGGGGGGGGAGGGTACCCTGTTCAAAGTGTTGAGGATTTATTTGGCAAGGGTGGGAAAGTGGGTGGCGGGAGGGAAATAAACTTTCCCCTTATAGCTATAACGATAAATACTTCGCGTCGGCATAAAGGGCCAAGTACGTGGCTCTGCATATAATCCTCGTTATGCCAAGCGAGAAAGGCTTTCCCTTGGATATTCTTAATGAGCTCCTCTTAAAGGCTTTTCGCTATACTTTTTATGGATTTCATCGACTCTTCTTTTATCTCCTTTTCTCTTTACTCAAAGAATCATTAGGCAGTTTAAGTTTTCCTTTTTTTATTCTACACAGGATATACGCTGACTTTGTTCGAACTATATTTTTATTTGACTTTTGGGAGGCTCGTGAGAACACCCTTTGACATTGCCGTTAGCAGATTATTAATTGGGTATAGAGTCAAGGCTCTTGGCAACGCAATTACTGACGCAGCCAATAAAGGCGAAGAAATGTGTGTGTGTGTGTGCATATATATATGTGTGTCCTTTATTTATCGAGAATTACACTCATCGCCTCTTTTTGCGGCTCTGTTGTTCATCGAAATTCAGCATTTTAATTATTTGCTTTTTCGTATTAAGAAAAAAAAATACCGTTTAATTATACTCTATGGTAATTGAAACGGCGTTTATCGCGCGACTGAGAAAAATATACGCGAAAAACGAAGACTTAAGAAAATGAGTTTTCGTTTTGAGAAAAGATTAAAAACTGGATGCTGGCAAGGAACGTAAGATGATTTCTTGAAATAATTATGTCCACGGAGAAAGACAATCCGAGCAAAAATTCTCATTGTCAGTGGTTACTACCATTTACTAGCCAGACGCCTGTATAACGTACTGCTATTACTACTGCTACTATCAACATCACTATTGGTACCCTTTACTTACAATTAGTACTGTACACCAAGTGTACCTCTCGAGTACCTACTTTCGACTGGCCTATGAATTCTTCCCGAGTGAATTTACCTTTAATCAACGGGGAGTCCAAGCAGCGAAACTCAGGCTAACCCCGTTGAGACATTTTGGACCCTGATAATGACTTTTAATAAATTTTTACACGGTCTGTACAATGCATAGCAGGGACGTAAACAAGGTTCTTGAAATTTGTTATCACCCACTCTTCCTTTGTCTTTATTTTTTGGGGCGATGAAAATTTTTTGACGGAGTTCTGGATGTTTTGACACAATCTTGACGCGGAGTGTACGTTTTACTCTTCATACTTGAATGAAATAATTAACGCGATTAAAGGGCAGAGTGAAACGAATGTTTTTGAAATTTTATATTCAAGGTCTAAAAAAAATTTCAAGGCATTAAGGTCTCGGGGTTACGAGGTTTTAAACTTCGCTTTAACCTTTCAATTATACTCTGTCCCTGAAGTTTTTGGGTAAACAAAAACAGAGTGGACGCTGAGGTAAACACAAACAAGTGAAAAAATTTATTATGTCAGACAGATTGCAGGGGGCAGAAAATGAAATTGTTATTGCGGTACAGCCTGGTGAAATTATTTTTCTACCTTTCACGTCGACTTGCAGTTAAGGATCAAGACTTTCGATTTTTGGAGCGAAATTACCGAGGGTTCGCGCGATTTCCGTTTTATCACGAGGATTAAGTTTGGGGCTTTATTACGTCAATCGGATTCTCGATATCCCTCCTTAACTACCCCTATTCGAAATAATTGATATCTTCAGGAAAGATAAAAAAAAAAGTGCAAAAAAATTTTGCCACATCACAGACAAAAATCACGTTTCACTGTATTCGCCTGCAAATAATAATTTTTAAAAAATACGCACGCTGTGTTTGCTATGAAAAAGGTAAATATACGTCAAACGAATCGAATTCGCAATCGTAATTGAAAATCGCGAACGTCGAACATCGAGTAAATAAATGGAAAAATTGATATAAAAAAAATAAGATAATATATATAAGTATGCATTATATATCGCCAAAATTTATTTTCTCACTCACCCTTTCGCAAGGAATACGTATATAGTCTTCGGGTAATCTTATCGATGTTGATCCTCTTGAATTTCACTAGTGATAAGAGCCACAGTCTTTCTCCACAGGCAGCCAGAGCACAGTGTACCTGTCAGTACAAATGATAATAACTAACTGATACAAGACACGGTACTACAATAAATTTTAATATTTCCAAAGACAGGCGTAATCTCATTTGACCTTTTTGCCGTTTGATAGGTACAAAAGGTCGTACGAGGATCCTAATAAATTTCAAGCTTAAACTTCATATTAATCGCAACGTTTAACGATGTCTACAGTATACATCGTCCCCATCGTTCGGTTAAGGCAAACGGCGAGGATAATCCGGCAGTTTTATCAGTGGAAACTCACTGGGAATTACACTCCGCGTTATCTACCTTTGTGCGAAATAACTCGCGATCGTTTCTATCTAGGCGACGCCACGTTCCTGCCGCCGGTGTCCATTTTATTTATCGTACCAATTCTCGTCGCCGATTGAGAGTGCCGCCGAGTTAGGAAGATCGAGATGTCGGATAGGTTAGGTACTAGTGGGCATTACGTCACTGAGTAACGAATGTAGGTTAGGTTAGTTTCAGGCAAGAACCTCCAAATTTCGAATATCTTCGACGCGCACGGAAAGACATGAAACTACTGGGTTTCCCAGCATCTTCCATAAATAACAAATTGATATTGCTCGACTCTACGGCACTTCCGGGGGTCCATTCACGTTTTCGTGGAACTACCAAGAAAATTTTCAGAATTTATTTAAGAGAGTATCCTGCCTCTCCTGTCGCTTTCGAAATTCTTAAGTGGCTATTTCGAGTATTCGATGCCAAAAGTATGAAGCTATTCAGCTCCTTATGGCACATTATTTATTATGGACAATATTAATATATTAATATATTTATTATATATTTTTATAAAATTATACACGTGTTTTTGGGCACATGTTTCTTTTTTTTTAATTCTGTAAATTTATATATCTTATTTCGTAATAGACATTTTTATGCGTTTGTAGGGGTCGATATACATATATATATATATAAGATCAGAATTACATTTTTCACGGGGTGTAATCATATTACCGTATCACCTTTCGAGGATCCTTGGGGTTTCTTTGAGATTCCTCGGAATTAGAGTGGGGAAAGAGGAGATAGGAGAGATGCTGAGAAATTCAATGGAAGGAAATTCATTCGATCATAAATACATATACGTATATACGTATCAGCAAAATACTAAAGTATCTATAAATGTATACATACTTTTTTGCCATATACGTACGTGAAACATTTTAAAAGAAATTCGGTACTTCCGCTAAAGTCTATTTATACATCCGGACTATGATGATTATTTTTGTACAGTATCGCGACGCACGTGCTCGTAGGTCTTTATTGTTCACGAAAGATACTATTGTGTATTATGTCTGCGCAGGCTGAATTTACCGATTCTGGTAAAAAGACAACAAAATTTACGAAAAATTCAACCGTAAAAATCTCTCGCAAGCGAATAGCCAATGTTCGCGCGAATCGAGCCATGAAGATTTGTCTCCTATTTTTATTTTCTCATCGACCTTAACGTTGGAAAAGGGTAAAAAAGAAAAAGTCGAGTGAAAAATAAAGATATATTTTTTGTCCCGATCTCAATGCACGTTAAATTTTCTCGTACTTATCGAAGGATAGAAAAGATAGTTCGATCAGAACATCGACGGTGAACCTTTTTCAGGCAAAGTACCTACTACAGTCAGGAAATGGAATTGGGAAAAGGTAAACGTTTACCTGTGAAAACTCTTCGGGTTCTTCGATATTAAAGACTTTTCGCAAGGGATGAAAAAAAAAAGTTATCATCGAACGATCCGCCAAGGGCTGTCTGGTACGCGAGAATCGTGTAAAAAATTGATGACTTTCCGAACACACGTTTAGATATTGCGCATGCGCAGTATCAATATTTATGCAAATTTATTCAGATTCCTCGAAATACCTCAAATATTTATACACTGTGTACAGCCCTTTACTAAGGATAGTGATGAATTAAATATTTTATTGTGAATCGAGCTTTCCATACCCGATCGTTCTTTCATTGAGAACCACCGTTCAATTTGTATCGTGTTTATTTATAGATTGGCGAGTTATCAATAAGTGGGATTTAAAGGTATCGATTTAAAATCCGATTAGCAAAGAAGATGGGACGAAAGAAAAAAATGTCGTGTAAACTCGGTTTAAAGACTATAATAGCGGCTTTTAAAAACTCTTGCGCAAAGTTGAAATCGAAAGGCGGGAAATTAAAAAAAAAGTTCTCCAAAACTTGACTTGCCTCCTGATTTAAACGTTGTTGCAGAAGTTGATAAATTTGCGAATTTTTTAAAAGATATCTAGTAGCCATCGATACTCAGTCCTTACGCGAGACGTTGATGAAATTGCTGTACTACTTTCACGGAACTAGTATAAATTTCAGGGAATGAGAACCACTGACGTAGTACCCTTAATTCTCCCGATCGTTTCGTTCACCCCTTCGAGGCTGAGCCGGCCGTTTCAGCGCACCCTTGGGATCAATCCTCAGGCCGCGATCCTCTCCAACTTTTATTAGCAAACCAAATTATACCGGGTGTTTCACATAGATCGAGTATACAATCTCGCCTGGTTTACCAAATTAGGCCAATTTTTGGTCGTCTATCGTCTTTTAGATGTTTCAGCCATTGGATAGGGGTGTAAGACTGGCTTTGCCATTTTCATATCTAGGTTAACGTATTCATACACACCTAATAATTTTATGAGAATATATTTGCACACGTGTTATATTGCACCACGCGTATTTAGAGGCGCGAATAATTATTTATTTAGATATTCATGCGTGTCCAACCATGACGTGACGTGTTACGGATATTTGAGAACGGAGGCTATTTTATATATACCTGTATACATACGTATACATGCATATATCATGCATTTGGAAACCCCCACCACGTACCGATCAGAGAATTGCGTCTGTCAATTACATGCCGCAGGTCAACGTGACGCAGATAGAAACTGTTTTTTTGTCATTCGTAGAAAAAAAATAATAAATGACATTATCAGTATTAACTCGTCACGTACACGAGGTAACGCGACGTACATAGTAAATGTAAATACGCGATATGATTGACAATGAGATTTGCACGTTCCGAGTGAAGTATACAGGCTTGCGCAAAATAGGGTAAACGAGGTAAAAATAATGAGTTTCTTGGCGTTAACGTTCAGCAGTATGTTTAGAGATGAAAATATAAAAAAAATATGCTTTGTTAATTGTACGATAAAAAATAATTAGCAGGGTTAAAAAAAATAATTCAATTCTCATAATGGATAATATGTGGTATAGAAATTTCAAGCGTTCAAATGCCGTTTCCACTAAACGTTTGGTTGATTTGGAAAAATTAAAATTAAGCGTAGAAAACAGTTTAGGGGGATGATAATGAAAAGAGGCAAACCTGCATTCAACTCCCGAAAAATTCAGTACAACTCTGGAAACATTGCACAGTAACAAACGGCGGCCTGTTTATTTATGTAGGTCGACAAACGAAATAGGTGTCGCGCTTAGCTACCAAGTGAGAGGGATGTTCGCGTTAAGGCTGTGGAGAAGGTTTGATCGGTTGGAGTAGAGTAAAGATCCATAAGTCATGAGGGCTGCTATACAAGTACGTACCACACACCATCAACTCCCGAGAGCCAACCTCTGACGAAGAAGCCGCGAGGAACACTGAGTTGTGTTTGTACAGTCCCAACCACTATAGTACAGATCGCAGCGCCACCTTCAATTATTTGTTCAGTAACACTTGCATTTTTTTCAAGCATCCAACCAAAACTATCTACAAAAGAAAACTGTCAATCGTGATAAATAAATTGTGAGCTGTATATTTTTTGGAAAAATCAAAATTTCGATAATTTTGGACATTTTCAATTTCCAGGTACACGCGTCGTCATTGTGAGACGATAGGAGCTTTTGCAATTATGAAAAATAATTTCAATAAATTTTGGATTAATTTTAATTTTTATTATTGATCAATTTACGATCTCTCTGTCGCTTTCTCATATTCTATTAGCGTTAGATGCAGTACCACTAAACTCGGTTTCCTGTAGCTCTACGTTGTTAATTCAATTTGGATTATACTCTCCTAGGCGTCGGAGCGCCAACTGAGTCAAGCACTCTCCACTAGCTCCGAGCTTTTACTTTATTTGGATATAACGTTGGCTCGGCCGTGTCGGGCTTTGTGCTAATTGAAAATTACATAACCTCTGTGTCCCCTTGCGTCCTGCTGTCTTGTATCCCAACGCGTCTGATGTTCTTTGCTTACTTTTTTAGTTGGAAGTTAAAACACATACAATGCATACATTACCACTCGCTTGGCTATCTTCATTGAACGACAGTACATTGGAAATTGCATAGACTCAATGAAATTGCTTTTACACGAATTACCCTTACCTGAAAACACATTGTTTCCATAATGTAAAATTCCCCTGACTGGTACAAAGTATCGAAAAGTCATTTACCTTGGGAAATAAATACCCAACCTAACTGCCATAATACCATAGGAGAACTTTGTAAGGTTTTTTTAACTCTTGCACAGTGTTCTACCTTTAACCCTTTTACTTTTTTTTTTTCGTTACTCATTCAAGGTAATTAACCTCGCGGAATTTCCATTTGAATTTTACTTTGTTTAGACGGCCTGACAAGGGAAATGAGAATATAAAAATGTTTCGAAACAAAAAATTCACGAGTCGATATGCTGCATTGTATTACATGGCAAGTAGTATTGGATTTCAGTAGTAGTTGACTACGTACTACTGAACGGTGGGTTGGCTAGTATCACTAGCTACTACAGCCACTAGTACTGTATGTGGACCAGGCATTCTAGATGGGTATCGGAAATCGCGAGAGAATAGCAGCCATGTTCCTACGCAAAATAAATATCGTGGTTCGTATGTGTAATAAGCTGATACGCATGTGGCGTACCTATTGGTTGATATGTAATATATAGATATACGGTAACATGATATTAGTCAAGTATATGTATGTATACATAGGCTTTGAACGCAGTGGTTACACGTATGTATACGTATACACGAAAGAATGGTATTGTTACGTAATAATGTGTTACGTATGGGTCACGTTACGGTAGCGACAGCTATGCACTTAAAAAAAATATCATTATCAGTAGTTTAAATGAAAACGAAATTTTTGGAAATAACAAAGAATTCGGCAGATTCGATACATAGTAGGAATGAGGTTATTGGAAAATTTTTATTTTATATTTAATACGGGAAAATCAAAAAACTACGAGTCACGTGAAATACGAATTAAAATTTGTGATTAAAAAAAATTATAGGATTGAGTGTCGTATCCATTAAATTTTCAGGAATCTCAGTGATTCAGTGAGGGAGAGCAAGTGAGTTCGTTAAGTAGACGAAGCTCATTAAAAACAGCCTAAGAGCGCCGTACAGTGTCTTTGGGAACACAAAGTTCTATAAGATCCCTTCAGAAAATCCTTGTATTTGTTATTTGACAATGATTGCGCTGTAAGATTTATTATAGCAGCATTAAAGTGCTACAGCGACCGTGGCGCCATCTGAGTCAAGAGAGCTTGAACGATAATATTATAAAAATATCATACTCAAGATATTCCCTTTATCCCCAATTTCTTTAATATCATTTAATTTTTTTATACAAAAAATTGTCACGACTCCTTTTTTTTTTTTTTCAAATTCATCATACATTCATCGTCAAATCAGATAGGAACACTTGCCGTGAATTTGACAGTATTTAAGACCCACTTAGCACTACAAGGACCTTTAAGGGGGACTCCAAGTACCCATACCAACCTTCAACGACCTTTTACATACTTCCAGCACAATTCATTACACGCACGCGTGATTCCACTAACTCGCCATAATTAATCCCTCTTACGGAATTACGTAGCCGCTTACAGCGTAACTAGGAAACGAGCACTTGACGTGTCCCTTGGACTCTATAGTTACTTAAGGGGTTCGACACAACGCCTCGTTCCTGTCTGACCAAGAGTATCGATAACCACTAGTACGTTTAGGGTCCACTAGGTACACCGCATGGCTTTTACACGTCTGACCACCTAAGTCCTTTACAGTGCACAAGAGGTTTTACTACTTCGGGTGCATCAACAATGTTAAAATTACAAAGGAATAATCCCATGAGAAAATAAAAAAAAGTTAAGTAGCATTTTTTACTTTTTAAAAGTCCAGGATAAACAGCCACTAGAATTGTCAACCGTTGGCAGCTATTTAGAAAATCTGAAGTTCCATCAAAATAATACATTCAATGGTAAAGAGTAGTAAAGAGCAATGCAATTGATCCTACCTAGTTGGTCCATTATTGAATTCCATGTTTATTACTGGAAGTCCAAAAGGTCCGTTACACGTGAGGTTGTAGCAGTCAGTAAAAACAGTACAAATTTTCCTAGGATTTTTAACAGAGGGTTTTAACCTCCTACCAGGTCATAGGTGTAACGGGGTTAATTTTAGTTACCCGATAAATTTACATTTTGACCGGCACTTGGGGCGTCGCGATGCGTCACTGGAACGACGCCGGTATCCTTTACGGTGGTATATGTCGTATATAGTGGGCACTGTGAATTCTTTAAAGGGATCCTTAAGGTTCTAAATATCTCTTCGGTAATTAACGACTATCACGAAAAAGAGTTCAGAGGTGCTTTAAAGTCACCCTGTAGGGATCTCATGAAATTGTTTCCATGCACCTGCACGGGCAGGTTATAGTCTGTTTTTAAACTACATATATGTTACGAACGATATAGGAATGGGCTGCCGTAAATCGTAGGAGAATTCTAGCTAGACTGCGTTCAGAGTCGTGGAAAATGGCGGCCCTACCGCAACACCTAGAAAACCTTGGTGCGCAACAGCTACGTGATTTATACCGAAGGCTTATTGACTGGCGCCATTGTTATCCAGCAGGGGGGCCACGAGTCTGGGAATAAACCTCGTTATTTTTCAGACTTCCGTGAAACGTGAGACCTTATTTCTACCATTTTCCTATAGCAATCGACCACCAGGGGGTATAAGTCAAGCGTCATTTTTCTTCGGATACCGAACTCACAGCAGTTAGTAAAGATTTTTCCTCACATATATATACATACAGAGTTATTCAGTAGAAACGCACCACCTGAAGTTAGCAATTCCATTTGAGTCCTATGGTAAAACGATATTCAGGTTGTACGTTTGGGCTGAATAATTTGATATACTATATAGTTCTGTTTTTTTCCCTCGATACATAAAATAGCTGAAATATCTTCGTGATACGATATAAAAGTTTTGAGATAAAAAAAAATAATTTCTAAAAGACAAATAATGCTTTTTTTAGTTATTTGATCTTTTAGTCTCTTTTCTTTTATCTCATTTAACCTGCATCTTGCACGAGTGAATTCGGCACAGGGCAACTTCGTCATCGCCTCTGCTACTGACACGTACATATTGTGCCTTGTGTATATAGAGGGTGTACCGTATGTATGTATATGTACTGTATATACAGAGCGCTCCTACCGGAGAGGTACGGAATCTGTTCCGGATGCTAGTTCGCTTTGGTAAAAGGGTGGAGAGAGTCAACCTGAACCCAAAGTCAGGAGAAGGTGACTGCTCGGCCGTACTGGTTGATAACAGCCGCGTCAGCATCCCTTTGTTAAGACAACTTTGCTTCGATTTCAGCCGCTCGCCACGAGAGCGCGCCACTGTCGGATGATTGATGCCCGGATGAAAACGAAGCATCCGAGCGTGCTCGTTGCTTCATTCGCTTTTATCCTCTTTCGTATACGGTTAACGTAACGTGACGTAGGCACTCGTTACGTGCGCGTAACATTTTAGTTTCCAATGAGCTACACGCGCAGCCATATTGCAGGCCGAAGTAGAGGTGGCTCACAAACACAAGGCAGTAAATTGAGGGTAAAATGACTGGCTGTAAAAAAACATAAATTGCAAATGAAACTGACCGAAGGATTTTAATAGGTGTTGTTGTTATGGCTTAATTGAAAAAGAAATTAAACGCTTTTTTTTTTAATTTATATTTTTTAACCGCCGTGTATTTTCAGGTTCAACACTGGTTTTTTGGTACGTTTCGTAAACGTCTTTGCTTTAATCTGAAACGACCGGGATACGTATCCCGTATGCAATTTGCCAAGAGCTTGTGTTGGCACACCTGCGACTATGGGAATATACGTAGATATGCAAATCACGTGTAAGATAAATACGTTCTTAGAGACAAAGAAACTTTACTTTTAAATCCCTTGGTACCGAAGTAGAAAAGCCTGTTGGGGGTATTAAGGCGTAGCGACTATAGGCCGAGGAGTATCGCGTCCTTGTGAATCCTGCATAATAAAGCTATCGTGGCATTGTTTATCGTGTCGTTTGAGAAAAAAAAAAAAACTAACAACCAGACTTAGTAGATATGTTCCTCGTTTATTCTGGAAGGGACTAATTTCTACAAAAATCCTTTCTAGCCTTTTAAATTTACGTAACAGGTATAGGAGATGGAAAAAGACAAAGAAAGAGAAAGAAAAAAATGTTTTAACATCTTTTACGAATTTTATTATTTTTGAATTTTCTTTTCAAATAATCATAATAATATCGTTCCCTATCTATCACTGTTTACATAATCTGCCATCCACAATTGGGTACGGCCGATACTGAGATCCTGACGTCCTCTGGGAGTCTATCCGATGGAAATATGGTCCAGCTGGGAACACACAGCATCCTGTAAATCGTCGGCGAGCGTATTTTACGTGTCTACCCGAAAGAGGCGGTAGCAGTTTTTTTTTTTTTCGAAACATCACTAACGTTTACGAAATACCTGAGTGGAATTCTGGGGAAAATGTTTTACCATGGTGAACGTGCTAGTTGATACTTAGATAAAGTAACTTTTTTCCCCCCTCTTTCTCATTTGTCCGATCCGCCAGCCAAATGTTACCATACGTACAGTAAAGTCGTGATACTGTTTTTCGAATTCTGAAATATATATATTTTTCATTATTTTTGACTCGTCAAACTGACATTACTGTCACATCAAGATACTCGGTCTCGCGCCAAGTTCATCGCGATTACTCCTGTAATCAACTTTTGTAATTTATTCTCTAAACCGTATGAACACGCAATATTTTTGGGCCTCAAGTTCTTTTTATTTCATTCTACTATCTCGTGTTATCAAGTTTCGTGAGGTTAGAAAAAAAATCGAGTTTTAATACGACAAGTGAATTATTATTGTTACGAAAAATCAAGATATTCATTAAAATTCCAAAAACGCTCATTATACTCCTAATCCATTCTTGAACTGCTCGCTATACCCATAACAATGATACCGGCTTATAATCGCTTCGCGACAACATCCACTTATCGTACGGCGAATCCACTTCACGGCGGACGCCATTATCTTGGCTTACCAAAAATTTCCAGTATATTATTAAAGTCCAATATCTACTATTACCATATAAAAAACCTTCGTGAACGGAATCACAAAGCATATGTCTCTTACACAGTTAGTGGTTGCAGCGCGAATTTTTATTTAGACGATTGAAAAAAAAATTAGGTCAACGCATTAAAGCACGACAACTGTCGCTCACGTGAGTACGTGCCGTTAATGGAGGATAATGCTATCCATTTCTGAGGCTAGACTACCTAAGGCGATTACTATATTTAGAAAGCTTTCGTACCGATCACGGCAGCCATTTTTATCCTATGAAAAAAAAAATAAGGTAAAATTTCTAGCTGGAGGTTCATAAAAAATTTCTGTATATTTTTAGCTCATTTAATATACGTCATACGGGTTAAAGCTCCATTTTCACTGTGAATTCATAATAAAGTGACTTTTCATCAAAGTCATCCTTTCTTTTTTATTAAGGCTTTGTATCTGGATCGATGTTGGAATTTTTTTTTACTTTTTCTACGTTCTTAAAGTTACTTTGTTTTTTACTGGCAAAGACAGGGTCGGACTCTTATTTCTTACGTCAGTGCTGTCCCTGTATACTGGCCAGTGCTCCTTATCAGTTTGAAGCTAGGGAAGTCACTGCTGTGCCAGGAGCAGGTGTTGCCAAGGATAACGGGATATAGACAGCCTTTTCATACTTATATTGCAGTTATCCTTTGTGCAGCATTTGGTCTTTTATTTCGTTCTTTTTTCTTTATGGGGAAACTTAACTTGTACCGTCGTGAAAGAATTTCACTGGTTTATGACGACACGTATACATGTATGTATATATATATATATATATAAACCACAAGACTTTTACGTACGGGGACATGTAATAGGGATACGTGAATTCGAACCTTGTCATTTTAAAATTGCTTCCTTTGTAAAGTAGCGTCCCTCAAGTGTATCCAATTTTTATTGCCTTTTTTATACCCTCACTCCTCTTTTTCGCCCCTTTTATTGGCATGCTGCGCCATCTATTTTTCCACTTCGATTGAAAGATAAAAAAGAAATTTCAAACAGCCATAATGCGACGTGTCGTTGTACATATAGTCTCTCATATCCTATCCAGAGTACTGTATATGCCTTTTTCTCATATAGATAACGACTAGATAAGCGCAAGTTGACTACACATATATTTCGAATAAATATTCAAAATTGTAATTCAATCAAATCATTAGAAATTAAAGTATCAGCTTTGTACGGAATATCCATGTTAGGGAATAAGAAAAAAAAAGCACTATCGGAATAATTTGTTTATCTTACGGGGTCAATTTTCAAGAGACGATCGTTTTTCTTTGATACGCAAGTAATTGCAATCGCGTCACTATGGCAACGGCGTCTTGAACGTGACTGAAGAGGAATACGTGTATAGATAGGATGGGATCTCGATAATGTTCCAGGTAGAAAAATTTTTCGGAAAAAAATCACGATACATTTTGAAAATGTCTTCCGGAGACCACCGAGGGAGAGTTAGTCATGGAGATAACGTGACGTAAGTTTTGAGGGAATAAATAAATTACGGGATGCGGTGAGATTAAATCGTGTCTTCCAGGAGAACCCAGGGACCAAGGGTCCGAAAGCACGTGCCTGAAAATTGCCAATAGAACTTCAGTAGGTGTGTATAACGGGGTTTGGAAAAAGTTTGAAGGAGAAAAGGACTAGGAATATAGGACAAGAAGAAAAATGAACGCGTACGTTGACACCCTTTCTAAGTCTTGGGTGGTTCTCGGCCGAGTTTTTATACGAATGTTCATCGTGATCCCGGCCAACAGGATCAAGATCCTGGGCCAGGATAGGGGTGCAATATTCTGGCGTAGGAGGTACGTATATTGCTTCCTGGCAGGATACCAGAGTCCTCGGCCAAGAGTACAGCCATTTTGAATTTTACTGGAGAAACTTTCAGGGATCGTCACTACTTGGACCAACCCTCGTTTCAACCCTTAGCTAGTGGCACAGCTACTTTCGAAATCTTCCCCACAAAAAGACGCTCGCTTATCGATCTCCTTCTTGTCTGTTTTTCATTAAAAAAAATTTTTTCCTTCACTATCTTCCTCTTTTCTCCCACTTACTCCTGGGAATATCGTGGAAAATGTTTGGACGATAAAAAAAATATTTAGCCAGGATGCACATCTCTCCGTGGGATACTGGGATATTCCTGTTGCAATTATCTAGGAGTGCTTGCGGGTAGATGAAAGGAGGGTGGTGCTACTAGGGGTTGTTCCAGAGGACGAGAAAGCCAGGGGGCTATTTCACCAGGTACCAGGACTACCTATACGTATAGTAGTCCCTTGCAATACCAGTCGAATAAGAGGGTACGAAGCGTGTCGCGTAGTAGCAAAGACTCTCCCTTTATTGCTAAGGGAAACAAAGAATGGACAGCAATTGCACCCTTTGTATAGAAAAAATTCTTTTTTTACCCGTCTGCACTTTTTACGTGCTCGAGGATCTAAACGCGTGGAACTTTAGTACGGTATGGTGACACTAAATTGGCGCTGGTTCTCGGTACGTAACACGTGCAAATTTCAAATTCATTATTAAAATTTTTGTAAGTGCACAAAAAATGGAACAAAGGTTCAGGATCGCATTCCATCCACTGTCAAGGACCCAGTAGGGCGATAAGGAGGGCAAGCATTCAGAGTGGAACTGGCTTATTCAGCGGCGGTTGAGCTTTCCGCCTTTAAAGGCGAGTTCACATTGTGCGAGATCATTATACGCGAACCATAGGTCAGCATCGGCATCAAAGGCAAGCACGATAGGCGGTAATGACGCCGGAAAGAACTAAGGAATGGTATTATTCTATATATCCGATAGCCAGGAGTCTTTTCTCGTCCAGGCTTTTTGGTGGCAGACCATTCGAGAGTTTAGGTTAGGTTAGGTTAGGTGGGATTTTAAGTGTGGACGACCAAGGGTCGTAACCTATGTAGATCGTCGGTTCGAAGGCCACCCGCTTTCCTTCCTTGAAATAGGGCCCTTCAAAGAGAATCCCGAAGGAGCGGATATCCCGTGCTACTTAACCAAAGAAGAGGTTTGGGGTGACCGAAAAAAAGGGGTAAAAAAAGAAAATTCTCCGTTCCCCCTTTCCTTACTTTTGTACCACCCACTATTCTACTCTCTGGGCTCATGGTGAGAAGTCTTCTCTGCGAAAATTTTTCTTTTCTTTCTATATTTTTCCTCTCTGCTTTTTCTGTTTTACCGACGGCACGAAACCCTAATTTTCCGCTGAGAAGCGTACAAAAAAAATGGGGAGAGGGTAGGTCCACCAATAAGTCGTACGAGTGCTGTGAATTTTTTTAAAACTCATCCTCTCACGCAAACAGCCCATTAACCCCTAAATCCAAGGGTGAGTCAAAAGTCAGACGGCGATAACAGGGGATAACACAGCGCTCGCAGCGCCGCCAAACGGAAAAATTTTGCAAAGCAAAGCCGATAGACTTTAACTCTCCTTTCTTCGTGCTCCTCGTCTACCTACGGGTACTGATTAACGTGAAGTTGATTGATGAGGCTGGATACACGTCGCGCGACCAATCATCTATCGTGAGATGCTGAGCTGCTTTAGACTTTTTTTTTCCCATAATCAATTAAATCCAGTGACTAGATTGGCCGTTCGATTATTATCAGAGAACGGAGCCCTGCAATGGCCCAGATATCCAGGACTTCTGGCTGACAGGGCGAGGAGCGCTACTACTAATACTCTTACTGTTGCTGCTATCGCTATCGCCACCACCACCACCACCACCACCACTGGCTAGTCCAGAACTGCGCAGACTTCCAGAATCTAGACTAGTAGTCGCAATGCAACTGATGACGTAATGGAATACAGAAGCACAATAGCCTGTATCTAGGTCGCAGTGTCAGTGCCGCCAACCAGGGCAGATTTCGTTATGCTTTTTGCAACAAATACTAAAAATTCCACACACTGCACTTCGACCCTTTGCAAATGAGTACCAGTGTCAATTACAGCGAAAGTTTCAAGTTCGACAAAAATACGAATGAGATCGCTTACAGGAAACGGCGACTATGGATTCTAGTTCATGTTCATCTTGAAAGAAATAAAATTACTTTTATTTATCAGTAAACCTCGTTACGGGTTCGCAAAATGTATTCAGAAATATTATAAGCAACGTTTTCAACGATAATGAAAATCCACCCTTAACTTTTCCCATCTTTCACGTACGAATAATCTCGTTTTCGTGAACGCAAATATGTGGCAGGAACGTACTACGGCGGAAGAAAAATGTGTGCAGCTACATACTTTACATACCCAGAAGGCCTGAGATCTTAATAATCTTGGCGGACGGTATGGGATCAAGAAAAAGTATCGAAGCAGCTGCGCCACGACGGCACAAGGCATTAAAGAAACTCTCCCTTAAGTTAGGCATTTATTTTTCGTCCATATAATAGCCAGAAGAATGGCGAACAAGGACTTGTCTTATACATAAAAAAAGTGGAGCAGTGTACGGACCTCTGGTGTAAAGTGAGGCGCGCGTTCAGGCTTAACGATATCCAAGCCCATGGCTGAACCCTTTGCGACAACCCCTTTTTATAATAAGCCATCTATACAGTGTATATTGAACAGCCAGCTTGGGTTACGTTCACCCCATATCGTACATGCCACTGGATCGGCCTAGTTTTATCCTATAAAGAGATATAGGCATACTATATGTATATATAATGTTTTCGATGACTATATTGTACCGTATATATGTACATCTACTATACGAATACATAGGGAGGTAGCGCGTATCACTGATAACGCTGCATTCGCTTTCGAGAAAAATGCGAGCAAATACAATGTGGAAAATCTTTTGCCTGATGGGATATGAATATAGGTACATATGCATTTGTATACGTATGGACAGACATTCACGTAAGGATGTGTATATATAGGTATATGCATACGATAAGTGCCTGCGCAGACTTTGCTTTTGGATGAAAATTGTAAGGTTTTTTTTTTTTCAAATGAAATTGCCATGCGAATATTCATACTGAAAATTTGTTATCGGTACGGTTATGGGATTTATTACTGTTAATCTTGGACATTAAATCGGCAGCTATGCGCGCTGATATGAATTACTGAATTGAAATTTTGCTTGAATTACGTAATTTAGACGTAATTGTCGATCCCGAACGGCGATTGATTGGGAATGGATTGGTCGTAAGTAAAAAAAAAGGTTTTTAATTAAAAAGAATATTCATTTCGTCTATTCGAGGTGTCAATGAGAATCAGAATAAGCTGATAAAATTGTATCGTCAATTATCAATTTTGATTATTCGATACCGCAAGAATGTTTATTAATGCAAATTTAAAATTACAAATCAACACGTAGGATTTTGTTGGGTTTTCAAAAGGTCGCAACGCGGTTATTGGTTTTCTTATCGATATTCGTGTTCGCTCGTTATAGGTACGTCCTAACGATTAGATTCATCTAGCCACAGCGTCATGAATAAACCAAAAGTAGGTGGAGGATTTATATAGGTTGGTAGTACGAGAAGGGGTTGTCAGGGTTGGTAAGAAATGTCACTTTGATCCCTCTTACGTCATAGCCATTTCCTACAGGAAATTCACCCTTATCACTGCGGATTCGGATTCTGCGCGCAAAAGTCGAGCGCGATCTCGTCACGAGCAAACTGTAGCTTGCGAATCCAACGACTAACTCCCACTTACACGTATTTTTCACTCTGCCACTTCTTGCCAGACCATCTCAGGGCGCTATCACAATGGACGCTGCTGACGCCGAGCGTCGTCCTTTTCATTTGCCCGTACCGCTATGAAACTTCAGAATGTTTTAATAATTTTTTTTATCGATTCAAATTTTTTAATTTATAGCCACTCCGTATATGTGGTACTATCGCGTAATGGTGGATATAATTTTAAACATTGGTAACATTTTACGAGTCTAATTCGCACAGTATAATTTTAAGGGTTAAAAACAAGGGTTTTGGGGTAAACATTATTCTTTACTCTGTCTATGCTTCGAAGCGATTCGTACACTTGCTAAAGTTACAGGAACAGGAAGTTAACCGGGGTAAAAGGAAGCGGTAGAAGGTTGAGAGTTATGGAGTGGGCTCCCGTGATCAGAATGGTTGGTAAATAAATAGAATCGAGTAGCGAGAAAAGTTTTTACCTTTTAAAGAGAATGAAACGAGTGGTGGAGTCGTAGTGGAACGAGGAGGCTGGGATGGGCGAGTAGTAAGGGGTTGCAGTGTAGGACCCTAGGGATTTCTGAGCTCGTATTTCAATGAAACGGATAAGGTTGCGCCGGCGACGTACCGAGGGCAAGAAATCGCAGAGTTGCGCCATTACGCGACAAAAGGGGTGAGAAAAATTCAAGCGCAGCAGAAAACAGTACGATACGTATTTCGAAGTAACTGATCGTAAGTGAAACCGTGGCAACGATGTCTAGCTCATACACATAACGTGTCAACATTTTTTTTTCTTCGTATCATTAATTTAAATCCAATCTATCGCGAGAAACTTCAAAGGCTTTCGAATGCGTAGGGATACACGTGAAAAGTACTTTCGACGTAAGTAGATACGTCTGCAGTAAGCGTACACATATTTCTAGTACGTGACTCAGCCGCGAGAGGCGTCACTCGATTTATCAAACTTCATATGAACTCTGAGTGAAGTGAAGTTGTCTGCTTTGGGAGGCTTGGGTGGACTCGATGACTTCGCCTCTCTGTTGGCTAGGCCACCGCGAAGAGAGGGCCTAGTCTCGCCCTGTAACCACGACCCCTAGTACATATATGCAGATATTACATAGGCTCCTCGTACATATAGGTACACATAAGATAGGCAGCTATTGGACTGCCATCTAGCGTAAACTTTTCTCATAATCCGGCGTACGTCATAGAGCGAATTTCGAAGGGAATAGAAGCTGAATATCGAACTTAAAACAGGGTTAATTTTCCGTCTTCGACCTCGTTCTCATGTTGACGTCGTAACTTCTCAGCCGGTACGAAACTGATGTGTGCATGAACTAAAAGCAAAAAAAAAAAGGTGAACAGTGTGGCAAACCCAAAATAAAAGACAAAAACCCAGAGAATATTGGGACACTGAACACTGTGACTATTCCGGCTTTAATCTTGCGACGCTTTCAAGTGAAACTTGCCGAATATTAGTTTCCATTGAGCATCGAAAAGTACCAGTGCAATTCTTGTATCCGGTAGCGCGGTCTCCTGCTTGAAAATAAAAAGCCGGTAACGAGAAACACTTGAGGCGGATGCTGGTGATGGACCAGGACGACAATGGCTCATCCAGGACTAACCGAGATAATGGATAATGGGATAGTCAGAGGTTGACACTAATTTAATTTCTCCAACTGAAAGACGCACCAGGGACTTGGGTAGAGTAGCAACATCCTCAGTATCAGTGGTTCGAGTTAAGGATGTCAAAGTCGATCCTTGTACGGTTAACCATCCTGATATATATTCCAGTGCGATACAAAGTCTCCAGCATCCCTTAGTACCCAGCGGTATTGATTCGCCAAAGAACCCTCTGCTTGTGGACCATGTTCGGATGTTCGCCACTCTTTATCAGTGCTGGCTCCGGTCCCCTCCTCCTTGACAGAAGAAGAAGAAATATAGTGGGGATATGAAGGAGAAGTGAGGAGGGGGAAGAGCCCATGCCAATCCTGTCTCTTGATTGGACGCGAGCTCCCCCCACTACAAATTCCTTACCCCCTCCCGTCGGTCCTCTAATAGTAAACGCACCGCACCGTCCAGAAGGATCCAATAAATTTGACCAATGACTAAGGTCACTCTCTCATTGTCCTATACCGAAAATTCACGAGGATCAACCCGAACCCGATCGTTTATCTTCGAGTTTTCTATACCGTCGTTATCAATTGTGATCCTACGAAAAATTTTTTATCATGAGTAAACGTCACAGGCAAGATGTATACCACCGGTGTGGAGTCTGCGTATCCTTGTACCTTGTTTAATACGAAGGCGTACGTACGTGCACGAAGTTACACGAAGTTAGCCAGAGCCGATTTTACATGCAGTAGGATTATGACGTAAGCGTAGGTAAAAGCTTTCGACGAAACGATGAGTAGAGGCGCTTCAAAGCTTAAACATGAACGGGGAGCTTGTAAAGCTTGAATGAGATAGAAAAGACACACAGTGATATATATACACATGTGAGGTCACGTTGGGTTAGGTTAGATTAGGGATGAGCAGTGACAAGCGCAAGTTCACAATCTGAATATATATATATAACCCAACTTTAGCTTGAGTCATATGTTTGAAAATTGAAAAGAAAAAAGCTTTCATTTTTTTTCGTACATTGCGTACGAGCTTTTTTGTCTTCAACTCTCGTCATTAAAGTTAGATGGATCATTGCAACTCCATCTGTCATTATAGGTTATGTCACGTGCTGCTAATGTTGGGTACAACGTCACGTGGTTGTATTTGAATTACTTTACCAATTTCCTGGACAATTTAAAAAACTTTGCAAATTACATTCAATTTACAAAGTTTTATAAAATAGTCTCGTACGTGATTCCCGTCTACCTTATACGTCATACAGTATCTTGCATCCCTCTATAATACCAGTTGGGATTGTTAGGGGTGTATGTACTATGCACTGTTAGAAACTAGGGTAGGATTTAATCCAGCGGGACAATCACGAGAGACTAAGGCACAGGAACTGAATGAATATAGATACGTCACAGTGTGTCTCTGCTTACATACTATACGCCTATACACGGAATCGTCATATATGTACCATCGTATCGATGATAATCATTCTAGTTAAAATCTCATTAGAAAATTCCCTAGGACGCTGTTCCTCTCTAGAGTTCCTACCTCCAATTATAAAATAATATGACGAACACCTCGATCCAGAATGTAAAATTATTTCTGAGCACAGGTGGTGCCAACATGAGGAAATATTCAGGAACCACAATCATATAGTATATCGTTTCAGTTACGCACAAGGGCAGCTGCTACCCCATTTACGGCTACCCTTTTACTATTTCTCCCTTCACTTCCATCATGAGTGCTGTACCACATTAAGTATACCCGCAGCTTCCCTTCGACGCATCGCTACCGAATATTACAGTCAAGCAGTCCCCTGATAAATTCAGCCAAAAATCTTTTCAATCAAGCTAAACAGCCATTGGGGTACTTTGCCACGGTTACAGCCGTCAAGGGACACTGCCTATGCATAACTACATATGTTCTGATAGGTGTAACAATACTAAGTACCTTTTCTTTCTTCTCTTAAATCTATCAGATTTCATCGAACTGTTAGTTATTGATAATTATCTTGATAAAATTATATTATTTCTACGATAACAATATGTGCGCTTATATATATCCACATGTCGGATGCATCGACTTACGATTAATAGTTCATGCCTGTTTACGCTCTGGCGTCGATTAATTAATTATTCACGGCTTGAATTACTCCGAGATTCTAGGGTCTCTGTATTAGAATTACGGTATAGGTATAGTAGATTTACTTGTGCACACCTCAGAGCGTTCACATTAGATTCGTGATACGCACATTGACTGGTGCATGACCGTTGATCGCTTGTGCGTGTCGTCATTTTCCCTCGTGACCCTCGAACTTTGAATCCTAATGTCACGATTTGTATTCATAATGAACCATTGAATTTTTTATAATTGCCATACAGCTCCTCTGTCATTCACTTCTGTTCACCCTTCGTTTACTCACGGGACTCGTGATAAAGAGTTCAGAATTACCGATAAATTGGGTACTGGGATTAACATATGTTTTGGTGGGTGCGTAAATGTTTATAGGCATGAAAAAAAAGATGGATAATTATTAGCTTTATGTATATATTTTTTCGACGATTTAGATTGCCAGTAAAATTCAATTCAGAATGCGATTATTTGGCAAAGATATTTGGTCACAAGCTTTTCACGGTTTTAGGCATGAAATTTAAAATATACTTCTAGCGATACCAGTGATGTACACGGAAAATGATGTTCGGGGTGCTAAAGCCTTGGTCGTGAAATGAAATTATGCGAAAGCAGCAAGTTTGACTTAAGGAGCTTTTTGAGGGGTTAAGAATGGAATAGGGGGAGGTTAAGGTTAACTGAAATAACATCAACGATCACTCGAAGATATCAGGAATTTTCATGAGGACTGTCTCGGAGCTTGATCGTTTACCTGATAAACAAAAAAAAAGGTTAAGGACAAACTGATATATACATAATTGAAGCAGTACTGTGTTGGCGGTTTCTGAAGGTGTCCGAATACTTTCTACAAGAGATGATCACATTCTGGAGGTTGAGTCTCATGTTGAAATCACTTGACATAAGTCCCACGTTTTCTAGTAAGATTGATTGGACGCGGAGACTCGTTCAATTTACTCATCCACCTTCACCTCGACCTGGTCCTTGTTTCCTGCAGGTCTCGTTCCGACCATCCTGGTTTACCCGTCGGTCCTGGTCACCCTCGTTTCCTCCGGCCGGCTGCCCACAGCATCCTGGTTGACGCACAGCGGTCCACTGCTTCCATCGTCGTAACCCTACAAGGGACACTGTGATTAATTATTGTTCGGTCATCCGGCAACGGGCGAATACAGAAGAAATTCCATTTCTGCCGTAATTTGCCGTATGTGTTCGCATGAACTTTCTTTTCTTCGATTATTCCTCCAGTTTCGTTTTTCCCCTCATTTTTTATTACCACTGATACCATCTAAATTAGCGATGACCTTGTTCAATGATCAATAAACTGAGAAGCTAGTCTCTCTTACGCCTACATTGGGTTAGAATTAGAAGTCAGATAATTTTATTGAACTCTGATTAGTCCAAGATGAATTTTTCAAAATATGTCTTTCCGTATTAATTATACAAATTTAATGAATTTTCAGTTCCGACATTATTTTCATCACTGCTCCACGTAACTCAGTTTAATGCCAGTTAAACTTAAAACATTTTCGTTGGTTTAGATTCCTAGATTATTCTGGGTTAGGTTAGGTCCCGTACCTAACCCTTCACATATTCAATGGACGGCAAGATTAATTGTTTCAAAACTAACGTATCCCTTTGAACAGTACGTACTGGCTCACCGCGGTAAGTCTATCCTATTCCGACCCAACTTCAGATGCTACCACGTCAGTTTAACGGATGTTTAGCAAATTCCGACTCATGAGCTTTGCCGTTGTTTCTCTTGAAATTTCACAGAATTCGTATCGTCCTCGTGTAAATATATATGTATATTATTTCGCGGCAAATTTCAAAACTACTATTGCTCGTACCATTTTTCTTCGGATCCTACGGAACACAAATTCAATACATAGGTACATTCCGCAAGGCGATTTATGGTATCGCTTAAAGTTACAGTTAGTGCAAGAGCGTTACGTAACGTACGATACGGAAAGTAAAAATCGAGAAGAAAAAGGATCAAGAGATACATAGCGATAGAGAACGTAAGACAAGAAGTTTGTACTAAGAGATAGTAGGTACTGTTGGCTTTTAAATATATATATATATGCTCTGTATATACGGCAGTAGAAAATACCCGTAATCGGTCAGCCAGACGAGATTGCCAGTAGTTACCGAAGATCCTATAAAATAATATTACATTTTACCAATCCCACGAGGATTGCTTTAAAGTTGGAATTGTCTGTCTCCTTGAAGCTATAGCACTGCCACAAAGAAAGTACAAAAAAGACGTCTAATTGCGTAATTAATAATAAATAATTGTCCTGAACTCCCGTTACAAATTGTTTAATTGCGCGTAGTCGTTGCTAAGCAAATCACGTGGCTTTTCGATCAGTTGGCAAACGTTGGGTTATTGATTCTGATCGTACAAGCTGAGTGCAATTCCACGCTTGGTATACGTCCTTCGAATTTGTTGCAGTATGCATGCTATTGTAAAGCTCACGAATTCGAGTCGTGCGGCACAATTGCAGTTGACACAGCGGACTCGTTACGAGAATCCTTGGTAACACGAAATAGTCAGCACAAAATTAGCGGTTGTCCGACGTGTTCGGTGCGATCGTTGAAAAGCACATCACATACCCTTGGGATATGAGAGAAATACGGAAACTAGAGCAAGCATTGAAAATAGGACGATTTTGTCTTTTGGAAAAATGGTGTAAAATTTTGAAAAGATCTAACAAATTTTGTTTACAACGGAACGTAAGACGCGTAACGCGTGTATGCGAGGATTTAAAAAAAGGATTTTATCGCAGCTGTAAAGATATAAATATTGGATTCGGTAAAACTGTCGAATGAAACAGATAAAAAAAAAAAAGATTAAAAGTGAAGTACTGCACTCGAATTGTAGAGACTGCGTTTACATGAACACGTACCGTACGATATAGTATATGCTATATATACTTTATATAGTATACATATATGTATACACCATATGCATATACAGAACCGAAAGAGGACTCAGTACGCAGAACGATGCATACTGTGAAATGATAGTGCCTCTTCGCTGGCTGAAAGCAATTTCCGGGTTTTCCTGTTGTTTGCTCGTTGCAAACTGGCAACTTAGTACGGGTGGTAAAACGATATTCTTTTTTTTTTTTCATCTCAACAATCCCACATGCGAAGCGGCACCTATCTATATTTTACGTGACAGACGTTTTGAAATAATTGGATTAGTAACGAGAGGGAGAAAAAATTGTGGGTTATTAAATTTGATTTGTGCGATATATAAATAACAAACGACCGGCAATGCGAAGGGATCTCGCTTCTTAGAATTCTGCTGACCTGTTACTGCCTTGATATATTACAACAATAGGCGATATATTCCTGTGGTACTTTGTCCACTAGAGAATTAATGACAAGCGTTCTGCAATGTAATGTTCCTGGTATAAATTGCTTGTTACTGGTCCTAGTGGTTAACGAGGGTTATCATGGGATAAATTCAGCACTGAATTCACGCAGCGTGGCTATTGGCATCTGTGAACTTTTCTATAGTAGTATAATTAATGATTATGCTAAATAGAGTTAAGGAAGTTACGCCACGTGTGATTGGGGATTGATTTTGATTACATAGCCACATATTTTCTGTCCCTTTTATACTTGTTCCTGACAAAGGAAACTTTAGGGAACGGATGCTCCGCCATAATTCCTTGGAAAAATGATATTTCTAGTCAGGCCAGATGGTGTATTCTTCGTTATAAATAATTGTCCTTTCTCCTCTTTCTTTTTCCTTGGGCCGACAAGAATAATTACAGAATGTATCTCGAGCTCCACTCTACTCTGGGCTTCTACTGTCTTGCATTATTAATGAAAGTCCTCCTCACCTGCTTTCCTTTCATCTCCGCCTTTCTTTCAATCCAAGAGAACGTAATAGGCAGTTCGCTGCTGACATCTTGAAATTTCGTTATCCTCTGTTGAAATTGAACGACCGCAAAACCACTGTTCTAAGGTGGGACTGATATTGTCCCTTGATATTCTATATGTTATGTGTGTCCGAACGAGACCGACGCGTCACTTATTTTTAAGCTGACAATGAGTATACACTACACTCCAAAGAACATGGCACCAAACTTCGAAATGCAATCAGCCTTCGGAAGGAGTCCAAGAAAATACTGCAATTTCACGAACTTTCTCATTCGCCAAGAGGTTGTGGAACAAGTAAATAAAGTCGTACGAGACGTACGTGCCGAGGAGGTATAAACGAGATCCTGGCTTCTGAGGTATTCTTAATCATCGACATAACGTAAAAATCGCGAAACTCCCGGAGACAATAAAAATCAGCACAGCCGTTAAACCGAATCACGAAGCGCACTCAGCGCCACAGCTGTCGAAGCGGCCGGATTCGTAACTCAAGACTAGTGAGCCACAGAGTACGCAGTAGGTAGTATCGTATAGCATGATAGTACAGATAGTCCAGTGTACTTTAGCACGAGGATGCTCGACAAATAGAATAAGAGAGTAAGGAAAGAAAAAGAAAGGCAATGGCGAAGAAGAGAAAAGCGGAAAAGCGAGAAAGTTTTCACGCTTGGGATAAAGAATAAATTTCTAACAAGTTCGGCAGCTGTCGCCATAAGGCTGACGTGTTGCAGAGAGTGTTGTCGTATATTAACTATACATATACTATTAGTCACGGGTGAATTTCTCGTGCGCACGGATTATCGCAACGACGGTTAATTTCGAGTCTGACGATTCTGGAAACTGTGAGAGAGAACCTAAGAGTAAACGGTGCTGGAAGTGATGATCCTCTTGAATTCTGTAAGTTTTCTAACCTCATTTCAGAAAAAGCCAGTTGTCATCCCAACGAGGAGTTTAACGTAATTAACTAGCAAAGTCGTCCTGTTAAATCCGAATAATTTGATGCCGTGAGACTCGGCTCTCTTAAAGCATAAAGCAAATAATTAAGTTTGAAGAATATAAAAACTGCAGCCTTATACATTTGCTAATAAGAATTTCGCTGTGTTGCCGATACTCAAATTTCTCGTTATATCCATGTCAAGCATGACAGTCTTTATACGTATAATAAGAAAATGTCACGAAGTATAACGCAGATAGAGATGGACAGGCGGATGTCATTAGTAAAAGAAAATGAAAGATGTCAACTGCGGAAGGAGTTCGTGTAATTTCGAAATATTACACCGTCTGCACCAATTATAGAATTATCGATTGAATCCACCAGAGAAATCTAATAACGTTGGTAACTACCAAAAGAGGGATGTCGAAGGGAGGCTGCAGAAGTTCGATATCGAAGCCAGTAGTACCAGCCACCATATTGGGTACGAAGTTATCCATTTCTAATTATAATAATTAAAGGATCTGATACGAGAACTCCTAGCACAGAAGTTACGGTGACGTAACAAGTGACACAGACGTTGAACGTGACAAGATGGCTGCCCTGTCTGGCGTTACTGATGTAAGCGCATATGGCGCCATATTATATCTTTACGGTAATGCGCATCCAGATGAATGAAGCTAATTCGAAATGAAATGCAATTCTGGGTGCAACGACCGAGACTGTAGTTATCAGCGACTATGGCGACCTGCCTCGACACTTTCCTCTTTATTCTCTGGTAATTAATGGCACTCGAGCGTCGAGTGGAAGTCATGTTTTCTCGAGGCACGTGGATCTTGGGACAAAGAGCTATATGTATATGTATGTTTTTCAGTTTAGATTGAATTCAGTTAGATTGTACCTGAAATACAAAACCAAGCACCAACCCGGTATCGGGCGAGAACGAGGACTCGATTAAAATGCACTTAGCTCCTACACGCTACCGACTGTGCACTCCATTAACGGATAATTAAGCTAATTTTAAAACAAACCCCGTTTGGGACTTTGGGTAAGGCTCAAAAGAGATTAGCGTTAACTGTTATTGTAAATCTTAGATTTTAAAGTTCCCTGGCCAATTATAAGTTTTTGATTATCATTGTTAAAATAACTTTTTTTTTTTATTCCTTACATACAATTATCAATATTAAATGTTTTTCTTCGATTCGTTCTTTTTTTTTTATCGAATGCCGACTCCATTCGATGCCTGAGGCATGCGCGGCTGTCATTTAATTATCTTTGTTTTTCACATGAGAATTTTTCAACCGTAATTAATTACATTTCAGGATATTTTTTAAACTTGTTTCTCCTTTACATTCTGCCGACGGGAGTAACATAGGGAATGCTCTCCGGCTATTCATTTACATTTTAGTGAGATCTTTGAGGGTGGTACGATGGGATAACGTTTTTAATTTCTGAGAACAATTTCTGCTGGAAAAATATAAACCAATTATGAAACATGCTACACGTCGCTTGAATAAATAATAGGATTAAAGACGAATATATATTACTGATTTAAACGCGAGTAAAAAACACCATACGAATTTCAAAATTTCCCTCAGTCGAAATATTCAGAAAAGTTATGTCATCAGTCTTCAGAAAAGCCTTATGTTATGACACATAATTAAAGTGCATCCTTGTCAAAACTGAGCTTAGTCCCAGCATTACTGAAAAACCGACAGCACGTTAATATTTTCATTGAACCATGAAATTAGATTTTAAAAGACCGCCATCTTAACTCATCCTGTTATCTTTTACGTTAACTGTCAACGCGTGTCCTATTCCATTTTAAAAAAAAATGTATCCAGTCGACCCATGAAATTATCATGAAGCTTTACTACTTACACCCCTATAGATCCTTATAACTAATAATCACTGAAGTAACACTAAAATTCTATACAACCTAAAAGATTAGAACTTCTCCTACAGGAATCCTAATTCAATAGACGTGGCCGTTAATAGGAAGCAAGCCAAAGATTATGGCCGAAGGGAGGGACAAAAAAAATGTATAAGTGGTACGAAGCAAGGGTTGCTGACGGAACAAATTTCATCGTCAGCCAACCGCACCTGTCGAGGGGGTGGACTTGGGTTGTAATCAATAGCCAGGCCAATACCTACTACCTAGCAGTAAGCACCAGTCAGTCAAAGCTGGCCTCGCCTATGTCTTCCCTAGGATTCTCAAGTTTACCTGAATACTCAAAATTTCACGTCACTTCTTATACTGGATATCGAAACTCGAAAATTCGTTACCTAACAATCAAATACGTTGGAAACACGTCATAATTCAAAGTTCATCCCCATTTGTCCCACTATCTTGGAAATTTCATATGTCTTACCATCTGTCCGACTGTTTGTCTATTCTCACGTCTTCTGTCCTCATTTACATGTACCCGCTGCACATGGAAATTGAGCGGAAACACGTCAGTTCATGTGGTCTATGGGAGTCTAAAGCCGCCATCCGCTCAGCATTGCTTTGTGATCCATTTTCGTGATATCAGTTTAGTCGAAATGTCTGATTAAACCCTGTGCACTGATAGAATAGTCAGAAGACTGTACCGTGGCGGTTATTGTCTTTTGCGTTAAATGGGAAAATTTGTTATTATCAATGCCATTAGACGAATTTATTGCAATTGGATGGAGATACAAAAATTCAAAAATTAAGATGACTATCAAACAATAGAATTTCAGGACGTCTGCGTAGTTTCTGTGATTATAAGTTTTTTAAATATTTTAGACAATTTTTTATTATATTTAAATGTAGCAGCAATCATTTGTTTATCAGTACAAAGGACTGTACAACCGTGCAGAGGAGGTTCATATAAATTTACTTTGACCATATTTCCCGATGTGTAATGTATGCTAATTAATAATTATACGGATACTGAATTTTTATCTATTATCAAAGTTAGATGAAATTTATTTATAGAACTTTTATTGGCTAATTTTTCATGCGTTTTTCTTTATATTATATGTTGATGCTCATACACGTTGTTGATGGGATATGTCAGTTAGAATTTCATGCATTAAACATGGTTCTGAATTCTACCTTGCATTATTGAGTGAATCTATCGCGTGTCTTGTCTAGTAAATATAACAATGCAATTACGAGCCATTGTTATTATTAAATTTACGCAATTAGGTGTACGCACAAGCATTATACCAAGCCCAAAATTAATTTATCCGGCCATAATTCATTAACAGTTAAATACCGTGCTAATTGGTAAATCCAGGCGCCTGGTAAATTCATATGGAAAATTCTCGCGTCGTAGATATTAATAATTTATAAAAACGTTAGCTATCGTCTGTTTCGAAAATCTATAATTAAATATGACGGTGAGAAAGGTTTGAAAAAAAAAATATTTTTTCAATAATTTGTAATAAACTTATTTAATGCGTTTCTTGAAATTTCTATCAAGAGTCGTGATGGTCTTTAGAAATTCTGGCCAGTAATAACAGCTACCATTGATAATACAGGATTGAGGACAGAGTGACTCTAGCAATTTTGAATCCCATTGTAAATTTCTTTGAATGAAAGTACAGTGCTTTCAAAAAGTAAATGCCCCACTTTAATTCTACCTTGCACGAGAGCAACAATGAAAGTTTAATATTAAATATGAGTATTGGCACTAAGGAATTGCTTGGTAAATACCAGGCCATTGCCTAACTATATCAACCCCTTCGTGTATTTAGCACCTCGATTGTCCGCGGGCCGAATACTGTGCAGTATCTCACGAAAGCAGGTGTTCGCGCGATAACAGCCGCTTCAGGTTCAATACCTGATTCGAATTGATATACAACCCTTCGGTCCGTTTCCATGACTCATTGTCGCTCTTCGACAAATCCCACGCCATTCACGATAATTCGGGGTGATCGCGTATTATAACTGCCACGTAATCGCAACCCTTAGTATATACATACCCCACGTGATTAAGCATCTATACCGTCTCTGACTGGTTTTACACGAAATAAAAAAAAAATTGAAGAATATTTTTTCTTTTTTTATTACCAAAATTATTACCCACTTTGCAGACGTTTCTGAGCGATTTAAATAAAGGCGGGTTTTTCATGGGGTGGATAAGACGGAATTTTGTCATTTCTCACACATACACAGAGGGTATGAAAAGTTTAGGTCTAACCGGGTATTACTATATTTTATTATAGTCGTGGGGCGAGAGGGAAGTGTGTAAAATAAAATTTCTTGAAAATTATATTTATGATTGTTTTTTTTTTCCTTTTATCTTTTATTTAGTATTCTTAAAATCCTCCCTCAGGATTCACTTCTTGAACGAAGAAATAATGAAAACTTTTCATTGTGCGAAACCATTTGTCTGGCTTTCTATTCCCTCTCGAAATCCCATACGTGTCTATCTGATGGACGTGCAGCAGGTGCATCTACGCGAAACGTTCATTTATTGTTTCCGAACGTGGAATAGAAATCCACGTCGTGACGTTGCTTGACGAAGAGGGCGCGCGGACGATTGTCTTTCACGAGGAGCAATTACTCCCGGCGTAATGAACGTCGAGGTCAATTTAAAAAGCGTAGGGAACCCTGAGAGTCAGGACGAGGTCTCTTCGTTAGGCGAACGGCGCTATGTAATTGCTGGCTGGAAATTACCAACGGGGCCGCAATTAGCTATCGTTTTGTAGCCAGAATACGCGTATCTGAATTGTATAAATATATACATACATTTTATGTACAAAGGAAGACTTATAATTACAATAACAAAAAATCGATTACCATAGTAACAATTAATTTAGACAATAGTGAAACGACTACTGATATATACACTCTACGGTCGACCGGAGCGTCGAGCTGAAAATTTCTCGATTAAAAGAACGAGAATTAATCAATGATTTTTTATTTTTTTCTCTATTGTCCTCCCTTTCTTTTCTTCAAACCCGGTGACTACCCACTAAATTCCCTAGGGTGGCTCGGCTAACTTCATGAATTTTGAGAGTGTCCCAAGAATGAGCGGCGCTCTTGGAATACGCGAAGTAAGGTAGGCAAGGGCTATTTTACGTATCACTATATGAAAAGTGTAGGGGGTTAGAGGGAATAGGGAGGCATTAAAAGGAAGACAGGAAGGAATGGAGGATGATACTTTCAGCTAGTTGGTATCTGTAGGGAACTAACCCTTTTTACTCCGTCAGGTTATTCTCGTGCTATACTTCAGTCTTCACTTGGTCTCTGTTACCTCCTTTACATTTTCTCCGGCGATCCTTATTTACCTTGTTTTTTTTTTTTAAATTTTATTATTTCACTTCGGCTGAACTTTTCTCGTGACCCCCCACTCACCGGAAGAAGCTATCCGGCCGATTTTTTTTTATAGTTATAGGGGTCGCTAACTCGAAGAAAAATTGAGGCTGACCCGACACCGCTTATAAGCGGGTATTATTACCCACTGCTACCCGTTGCTTAGCCCTGTGCTCCCTTGCCGATAATAACGACCTAGGGACTTTATGGTGTCAGGGTCTTTCGACTCGACATGAATTGATATCAGAATTCGCATGCGCATCTGTTGCAAATTTTCATTGGATAAATAAGATAAATAACAAAAAAAGATTGTGCAAATTTTTATATGTAATACTATACGCGCACGGCTTTGGTTCCGTGATATGGATGAACGAAGTTATTGAATCAATCTAGGGATATTTAGGTCATCTGCTATTTATCTGCGTTTGGCATTTACTCCCTTAAATTTTCCCCTAGCTGTCAAGTGACTTTCTGTCCTTTGCATTCCTTCGCGATTTCCATGATTTAAGTTAAGAAATTTAAGGAATTCGAGAAGTTTTCTAGTGAAATAGCTCAGTAGCAGGATTGCCAACTGGAGAAACCTTTTCTTTTTTTTATTCAACAAAACTTTCCACCAAACTACCCCTAGAGAAGTGGGTCGTAGATTTGGGTAGTGCTTTTCATGAATTCTTTGAAGGCTCGTAAGGGCGGACGGTACGAGGGGTGAGTTTGAAGCAACGTAGAGAAAAAAAAACTTGAAATGAGAATGGGGTAAACGAAGAGAGATTGGAGTCTGTCTGCGACAGGGTATGTCTTGGTCGGGTGGTTGAGGGGGTGGGAGACAGTTCCTGACGCAATTCGGGATAAAGATAGAAGCAAATGCAAAGAATAATAATAAGAAGCAGGAGAGAGGAAAGAAAAGAAACAAGCTCGAATCGCGATATCAAGATGCGGTTGTCAGGGGGGGGGGGGCGTAAACAGAGAGGGTGTCTACGCTAGTATAATCGGTATCAGTGTACATATATGTATATACATATACCGTATAAGGGTGAAATAAGTAGGGGTTGGTGGATTTGAAGCAAAGCAAACATTAGCGTCAGCCGCAACTGTCTTATTTATCTCCCAGCTTTGCACCCTTAAGGCCCCGAAGACTCGGCCCTGATATAGTAATAATTCTTTCTTACTCCTCTTCCATCATCCCCATAGTGACGCGAGGAGGATTGATTCCCAGTTTTACCATCGTATCGAAAATTTCGCGAAACCCTCAGCAAAAAATCTGTAAACGGTAATTTGCATGAATATAATTCGATTTTTTGAGGTTTCAATCCCCCCCATTTTTTCCGTCCCTATATCCTTTTACATTCTACTTTCTCCTCTGTCCCATATATAGAGGATATTTTAGCTGCTGCGTTACCTTTCTTACTAGATTTCTTTTATTCTTCTTACAAGACGACTGGTACTCGGCAATAAATTCTCAAGGGTGAGAGAGAGAGAGAGAGAGAGAGAAAAATCAAATTTATTCGATTTAGGGCAAGAGGGAGGGCAGGGGGAGAGAGAGAGAGAGTTAGAAAATTCTCCTTAGGAAATTGCTGCCGGAGATTCCCAAAGGGTGGCGATTTTTCACGACGTAATAAATTCTCCACTGTGTTATATGGATATCATGTTCAGCGGGGGTGAAGAGAGGGTGATAACTGATAACTTTTGTATATTTTTATATTATTTTACTTACCGTGCCATCAAATAATCATTACCGGTATCCGATGCTCGTATAATGGATTTTCGTAAATTACATGCTCCGCACTTTAAATTGATCGGTTAATTGACTCGAATATAAATTAATGGAATTTCAATGTACGTTTCTACCAATATTGCAAACTCAATCCGTATAGTTCTCACAGTTGTAACTAGGCTTCTGGGTATGCTCGATCCTTTTCAGGTCATTATCCGAATGTACCCATAATGCACTCGTATTTCGAATTTCACATATGCTCAGGCATTGCTGCAGTACCGGAGGTGTCTAATACGAAAAAAATTTCGTGAGTTTCACCAATTGACAGATCAAAGCAAAATCACTATACCGGGTGGCTCAGGATAAAATATATATGTATACAGTGTAAAATGCAGTACTACTATATATCACGAGTCTACTGTGAGTAATCGTAGTTCCCATTAATTTTTTCATCACTGATCCAATCAATCAGTGTCAACTGCATGACACTTTTATAGAAAAATTCTTCCTCGTCGATTTTCTCGCTTCCGGCGCTTCCCGTGTAAGAACGTGGAGGAAAAAAAGCGAGAGTAATGAATATCGCAGAATATTCCACAACTCCATGAATTCACGTACCGGGTATCAGTCGTTTGAAATATTTCGCCGTACTTTTTGAGACGGCCGATAGAAAATCCAAGTGCTCGGAAATCGCAACTGCATATAAAGAAGTCGCGCTCCATTTGATACAGTGCCTACCTGCGAGGTCTACATGCCTTCGAGGCAATGATACGTGCGCATCCACGTTGTTGGCGTATAAAATGGGGAGTGCAGGATTTCCTCGCGAACCCCTGGGGCGCTGTAGTCGCAAGATAGGTTATGGCGGTACGACGAAATGCAGTTCGGCAACTCCCATAGGCGTCAAGATACCTCGGAACGTATAAAAGATTCGTCGAGGTTTTATATGTATTTTCGAAATATTTATTACAACGATGAATTTTCCACCAAAGCGTACGAAGCGAGTCGAGTATGAAAGGAAAAGAAAAAAATTAAATAGATTTTCGAAAAGGAGCAAAAATATTTTAAGTACTCTTGAAGCGAGGAAATTGTGAAGAGCAGTAAAAAAAAAAAGGCAGCGAATATTCGTAATAGAAAATTGGCGCGTTTACGTGCAGCTCGACTCTCAGAAGCATCTCTGTTGTAGCGAAAATAGTTCTGCAGTTGGTAATGGGACAATGCTATTGTTATTATGGTACAAGATAATGAGAGCGTTAAGTCGTATAATTTGAATATCATTTGAATTTGAATTCATCGACCATACGGTAATATTCCCTAATCCTGGACATATATTATTTGATCATTGGTTTGCGACGGTGGCGACGTCGAGATGATTTTTTGTGGTTACAGAACGAATTAAAAAGTTATTAATAAAAAAAAATAAATAAAGCGAGCATCGATTACGTAACTCTTTTGTCATTTTACAACACGTCCGATCAAAAAAAAAAAAATAATAATAATAAAATATAAAATCACCATGCTTCTTTTGGGGAACAGAAATTACTTCGATACTAAAAATTAAAATACTCCACATATGGTACAAGTGAAAGCCGTTGCCCGGCATTCCCTGTAACGCCGGCTTTGTACGCTTTATAATTCATTTTCCTGTTTCACAGGAAAATTAGATCTTTCCTTCACTACTTTGATCTGCATCTCTTTGAACGTGCTCGTGGCTGGCTAGTTAGGTATTATGGAAGTTCGTGTAATACGTAATTGATAATTCCCAATACCCATGCTGATTGATATTGCTACGAATTTATACTGGGTGGCCAATTTAAAAACCATCGATCTAGTACGACCTGACGATATTCGTTTGGACGGCAGAGACTATTTTTATTGTGGATCATTTATACTCGTTACGTAACTATATATGTTGGTACAGCAACTCGTTCATATGAATTTACAAGGAAATTTCATCGGCTTGAACTACTAGTAGTTCTCTACTGATACCAGCTAGTTGATTAAATAATAATATTACGTACTAGACTACCAATTGGTACAGTAAAACAAAATAATAGTTTACCTCTAAGAGATTACTGATTTATCATTTTTAACGGTTAAACGTTTATTTTCAGTCTCCTTTACTTGGTTCTACAGAAGTCACAGAAATTTTTTAATCGCAGATATAATACTACTGGAAAAGATATTTGTCTATATAGAGAAACAGTTACAGACGCGCGCACGCGCGTGTGTTTGTATGTGGGTGTAAAATAATTTTAAAGCAACCTCGTCGTTCAATATGCTACAGTAAACAAAGCTTTTTGTAGTACTGCTCGCTTAACGGTAGATGGCGACACGAATTTTGGTTCCATAAACTCTACCGTCCGGTTCGAAATTTATGCATTGAATTAAGAATTTATCTATCGACACTACGAATATTGATTCGCAAAGACGATATTCAGTCGTGCGAATAAAAAAGTAGTAGGGTGGAAAGAACTTTTTAACGAAAGGAACCTTTTTCAAAGGAGTCGGTATATAAATTTATATATAATATACATATACAATAGACACATACCGTAAATATGTATATGTATACAAGACAGTGAAGGCAGTACATTCGTATGCTAATTCTGGTAGATAGACTCCCAAAATATGCAGCCCATGGGAAGCCGGAAGCTACAGGCACCGTATGAACGCGGAATTCTACAGCCATCGAGTTAGCTATTACATATATATATATAGTATATAAGGAATACGCGTGGCCCTTTAAGGCGGATACGAAAATTTTCGTAGCTTTCATCGAGTTACTTTATTTTGTATTTCGGCTCGCTCAGCTTAACCTGACGAAAGTCATTTAAGGAACGTGACCTGAGAGACATTTGACAATTCCCACAGGTACCGAAAAAAAGGCGTGCGTTCTTCATCGTGCCTTAAATAAAATGTTGCGTTGAATATCCGTCTCAAATATATTGCTACATAAATGTAAAAATGACTTTCGCGAATTTTCGCCAATATTGTTACAGTTTATAATTCATACTTGATTTGCAATTGTGAGAAGGCGCGAGGTTACGTGATTTTGTGCAATATGAATAAGCCTTGTATATATACCATATACATATTATATACGAGTGTACTTGGCAATTCGTTATGAATCAAACTAACTCAATTTACACCGTAGCGACAGTCGCCGGCGCGACCACGGTTATATCTCATGAAATCAGACGTCCAGTATTGGTAGCAGTTGGATGTCTGGATAACCAATTGGCGCTGGATTTATCAAACTAAACTCATGGAGAAGTTCTCGTCCCTGCCAATTTCTCACTAATCAAGTCGTATCGACTTTATTTGTCGCTTCCGGTAGTTTCCATGTAATTCTAAAGGGGCATACGAGGGGCTGTACGAGGGGCGTACGAGATCTAGTGGATACGTAATGCAATTTGCTAGAGAGGAATAATATATCCGCGATAAGAAAGATCCAAAGGGATGAATGTTACGGGGACGGATGACTGCGGATGAGCGTAAGAGCGCGTTTCTATGCTTTTCATAGAGATTCACCTGGCACGAGAGCGAGGGAGAGGGGAAAGGAGTACCACGTGGGAGTAAGAGAGTTGGCGATGGGGAGAGGATCAGAGAGAGAGAGAGAGAGAGAGAGAGAGAGAGAGAGAGAGAGAGAGAGGGGGGGTGGGGGGAAGCGGAGTCAGAGAAACGAAAGTTTCATCGAAGCCAGAAGCCCCGAGGACTGGTACGATTGTCTCTGCTAGAAAAGAACGATTAAGCGCAAATCTACGGAAGGGGCCCCCTCAGGGCCGTATCACTTTCAAAACTGTTCAAAGCCCTGCCTTTGGGTACGATAAGGATGTTTTTGATAAGGATAAAAGATCTAGTTTGAAAAGCGCTCTCAGCGCCAACTATGGCTATGATGAATTTTCTGGAATACCGTGGAGAAACTATCGGGACGAATGTGTTGTTTTCCTTGGGAAATTCTCGATCGAGAAACGGAGGGTAGTAAATAGTCCATTTCGCGTCGTTCCGCCGTGCACGTGTGCTTTATTTTAGAGGTGCTCTTTTGGCATTTTTGAATTGCGCGCCTTGCAATGGCTATCTCAAACTTGGAGGTACGATCGATTCTTTATGGCTTTATCGGAAAACTTTCGAGCATCTTTGTTAGCAAGGGTTGTGTCTGTTCTTTTAGGTGAAAGGAGGAAAGTAATGTTCGGTATAATAATGGTAGGGCGTTACGGAATTGAAAAATGTAAAAAAATAATGATAAAATACAAAAATTATTTTTAATACGAATTCTATGGAAAATTTTTATGTATCGTGTTTTTTGGGGACTTTTTGCTTTCAGTCATGCGCTGGCTACTTTATGTTTCCATCGTAACGGCTAGTACTGTGCTGTCCTGTCGCCAGAGCGAATTCCAGTGTGGAAACGGTCGCTGCGTCGCTTTGAACAAAGTCTGCAACAGCTTCGACGATTGCGGAGATGGTAGCGACGAGCCACGGCAGTGTTCACGTAAGCACGTTTTTGATTTCACTATAGCTACGTACTATACCGAAACTGTAGATTTTTTTAAAAAAAAAAAGCCACTTTAATACCATCACAATAATGCCTTTTGGAGTACCACTCTTTTATATCGATGGCCAATTGATACGAATCGGATTCGAGGCAGGTACCAGGGGCGTAGCAATAATTCATCGCTCTCAATGAAAAATCGACCCTGAATTATAAGACGATTAAGATTAATGTCCAGAGTGTGAGAATGCAAGGGAAAAAAGCAAGGCCTGAATAAGAGAGGCCAACGAAATTGGGGATAAGAGGGAAAACAAAAATTTCAATGAAAAATTCACGAGGTGGCTACTTTAAATGGAAATAATTGATCTGTCGATTATTGAATTTTATTGGTTCTTCATTGCCTATTCCGTGAACGGTTTTACTTGCTGGATAAATTGTATATGCATATTTCAATGAGTCAGTAGCGTATTGCGCAAGTCGTATTTCATTGGGAAAACGCGACCTTACAAAGGCGCCTGTGTTATTATTGCCTGACGCGTATCGCGCGTACTCGACAACAGTGGGAAAACTTTTTTTTGCAAACTATCCGCTCGTTAATTCTTCTCAGTGCAGTAATTGATCCTCTTTCTTTTCCACTGTAGGATTGATTCGAATCGATATTTTTTTTTTTTTCATTTGACGCGTACAAGATTACTCGACATGATTATATTTTGAGTTTTTATTTTCGATTATAAAATATTCAAATTGATAACACACACGAAGTGACGCGAGCGGCTCGCGAAAATTTTATGATGGAATAAATATTATCTAGTCGAGTGAGTAACTCAGGAATATCGCATCAGTCAAAATGACGTGCCAATATGGTCCAGTGAACTGTGTTGATTTTATTGTTAAATTTTCAGTTATTCGATGCGAGAAGCTCGGAAGAATTTTTTTTTTCATCTCATATCATTGATATACCTTTGGGCTATAAGCGCAGACATTAGCGAAAAAGAAGATCTGCTGTCTTCGAAAAATGATTTCATTCCTATTCGATACGAATCCCTTTTAGTCGGTTGCTGTTATCGGCAGATCCTGATAAATTGGGGTAGTTCGACTACTGGAGTCGGGTAAGAATCGTAGCTTAAAAAAATACATAAATTTATAGCATATATACAGCATATCTATATACCATGTACAAGGATATACATGAATTTGACGTCTGAAATGACTATTCGTTAAAATATTTGTAGGATATTATTTTTGAGATAAGAACGAACACTTAAGCGACTATTAAAAACATATTTTTTTTTTAAATATCAAAAACAGCGAAAAAATACAAAAAATTTACAGTTTTCCACTTGGTCCAGAAAACTACGTCATATCTTATATGGTTCCCTACGGCAGCGCCATCGCACTAGATTCATGATGCTTCACGGTCATTAAGTATATAGGAAAAGTTTCGCGAAACTACGACGAGTTTCTCATTCGCTTTTACCCGTAGAAAATTGCAACTGGAATTTCGGGGAAATTCGGCAGTGTCCGCCATTTTGATTCCGGTTGTGCATCCGGCCTTGAGTTCCATTGGGCCATCAACAAGGTCGTAGCCTTTAATTTTGGAGCGAGAGTGGCGCCACCATTACTTTTATCTGCCTATTCCTGTAGTTATATATGACTGCCATAAGTGGAGGGTTCACATATGTCGGTTAAACTTGGTGCAATTAACCTTAAGTTACGAGGGACATACTGCCTGATATTAATCAACGTGCACGCACTCGTGCATGTTCGTAGACGTTCGTCCGTAATCGTGCGTTTTCGTGTATCGTATGATATATAGCGTATCTTATATATATGTATATATATATATATACACACACGCTTATATGCTTGCTTAATGAGGGGAATTTGGTTTTACTGAGTATTTATGCCACTGTAACTTTTAGCCGTTTGGTCAAACGGACAAAAATGCTATTTTCATGCCGCCCTTTATTTGGTATTTGCGTAATAAAAAAACTAATGTAGAAAGTACCAGTTACTGTTATCAGTGTCAATAATTTATGACGGAATTTAGAAAAAGAAAAGTTCCCTCAAAATCGCAGGTCAAAAACTGAAATTAGTCATGAAACTTTGAATTTCTTAATTATCCACTATACATGTTAATGGATATGAAATTGAAAGAAGTTCACGAAGAATAAATCAAAATTGGAAGTTTATTTTAATTTTCGTAATAATCCACGTAAATTATTGCAGAGAGTTTAGTATCGCGTGGAGTTTGATAAGAATTGAAAAAAAAAATTGATAACGCAAAGGTTAACTTTCCCCGATCAGCTAGTTATGAAATGGCGTAACATTATTAAGTAGTCAAGTTGCGTACGGGTCAGACCGAACCCCAGTTTTGTCTGACAGTTAGTTTACTTTTCTACTTTGGTTCCCCTCGAGCTACTAATGTCAAGTTCGCATACGCGAAATGTATTTTGATTACGAGTTAGAAGACAGTTGACTAAAACAGGGAAGATTTAATTTAATTATTAATGACGTAATATTATTCCATCGAAATTTTCCACAAGCGCCAAAACGATATAGCCTATTTAAACAATATTATCGTTTGATAGTCAAATCGATAGGAAAGTACGGAGATACCGGAAATAGAAAATATAATATACGTTATCACTGTGAATTCTGGCCGATTAACGTTAATCCAATTAATTACGCTGCGTTTGGAATTTCAACAGCATTAAGTCAATTATATAAAATAATCACACCCGATATAGATTTTCGGCTCGAATATAATTTATTGTAATTTTACCTGAGCTCTGGTTTCTTATACGTAATTGATTGGTATTTAATTCTTTAAATCGGATTAAGGCCAAAAAGTATGTTCATCCGTGCTTGGTAACTCGATCGAATGATAATTGAATCGATTAGGCGAAGAGCCCAGGGCTGGAATATAATTAGTAAATTTAAGCACGACGTGGCTAATTGACTAATCCAAAAAAGAAAATCGCAATGCGATGCGACGCCATTGGATTATTCAGGGGGGATTAGGAAAGTGCCAAATTGACGAAAATTGGCCGGTGCTTAACTACACTGTACCGTATTATGTATTATATTATGGTATGGTGTACTGGATTTTCGTATAGCGTTGTAAAAGGGCCGTTTCCACGATAACGTCCGAACATTGGTCACTGTATAAATGCGCTGTTTTACATATAGTGGCTGCAACGGGCACTGACTATAATAATAAAAATCAGCGAATTACTATCTTTCTATATTACTAGACTATAGGTATGTATATTTATATTCTGGTTCTTTGAATATATATATATATATATACTTATGCAACCTGGCACCAAAAACTTGTAACGCTTTCGTGTGACTGCAGCCTAGTGGAAATCGCGTTAATGGTCAGACGATATGGTATCGCATTAAAAACTATGCGCAAAGTCGTATAGAGAGGGGAAATCTCATGTGGAGTTCACGTCACGTATTTATAAGGCTGAGTTCATTGGAGGGAGAAAAAAGGGAGTAAGGGGTGGGAGAAAAAAGGATAAGTAGAGATGGTAAATTCGTCAGACTGAGTAAATTATATAAATTTTTTTTTCCCTGTAATTTTTTTGTGTTGTACGCCATTTTTTTAAAAAGATAATTCAGTCTTTTGTGGTTACGAATGAGTCGCTCTGGAATAGAGCATTAAAAGTTATGAATTAGCGACGAAATGAAAAATTAAAATGCGTCAGGCAGTCGCTGCGAAGAAACGTATTTTGATTTTCCGTTGAAAAAGAATTTTTTTCATAGTTGCAAAAATGTTATAAGTCATATTAAATTTCCGTTTTAGATTTACATCCCTTACATCCTTTTAGCAGAATTGAAATATTATATTCCAGAATATTATGTCGCGGATCATGATGTCCTTTGACACCCAAGCGTTACGTAATCTTTAAATAAGTACTCTATTCAGACCTGGCGACTCTATTTTCCCTTCCTCGTCGTTTTTCCTCCGATTCTTTTGAATTCTGTTTTCGTTTGTGAAACGAATTTTTTGACCGACCTCACTCGATCCCACTCGTGCTATTTTATCGGAACGAGGTAAAGTAAATTTATTTTGATTCGACAAAAAAAGAGAGAATGAAAGACAGAAAGAGAATATGTAGTTGAATTGAAAATAAAATGAATGAAAAAAAAATTGAACTTTGACTTGCCCTAAAAAAAAGAGATAAATAAAATAAAAATAAAGTCCACGATAAAGTAATGCTCATTGCAGTCGAGTGGCCACTCGATCGTGGTCGTATAGACTCGAATGAAGATCAATTGCTGTGCAGGTAATTCGCGAAGTGGTCGATTTGCATGAGAACCGCCTTAATGGAAACAGAAAAATTCGCAAGCCCGTTGAGAACTTTTCCACAAGAACTTTGCACAGAGTTACGACCTTGTTTTCGGCAGTCTCGAACAGAAGGTTTCCTAACCTCTTTGACATCTTCGAGCCACGTTCGAGTGAGATCGGATCGTTGCACGATGCTTAATAACAGCCGCGTGACGTAGCGTTGGGGCTTTTCTTTCGTGAAGAAACAAGAGCCGTTGGTGAACGAAGGGAAGCAAAAAAGATATAAGAAAAAAACTTTATTGCTCCTGCAGATAAATGAAACTGGTCCTGCAGAGAGAAGCAAGTTGCATCGTATAAAATTGACAAAGAGCTAATTATTCTCGTAGGACGCGTAGCACGTTTTTGTCGTGCGACGTCCATTTTTTCCCAGATTGCATCGCGACTCGTACCGTTGTCTCTGCGCGCCTCTATCGGTCAGACTTCGAAAGTCGCTGGTAACGTAGAATACTTTGTTATCTTGTACTTTGTTATCTTGTCAGTGGTTTAAATCATTTACGCGATTGTGAAGAATTCGTAAAAAAATTAAATCTCAAAGACGAAAGGATCCTAGCAACATTTGGGGATAATGTAAAATATTTTAAGCGTGCTTCGCGGTTCCATAACCTCAAACACAAATATTGGAAAATGCCGATTACAGTTACCTCCTCTCGTTCTCTCTCACGTGCCAGGTTAGTCATTCGGTCATGTGGTTTGTTTGACAGGAAAGTTAGGTCATAGTACGAGGATGAATAGGTCCTGCTGATAAAGGTTAAAGGTCAGCTCGATAACGGGTATGAATTAATGCTGGCGAATTGGGGCGCGAAATCCCACTCGGAGACCGAATTGTGGCTGATCTTCGTAGAAGGGAACCTTTTAATTCCATTAGAAGATTTTACCTTCCGACTTCGACGAAAACGTTAACCTCGTCTCTCTCTACCTCCCGTTTCACTCTTCTTCTCTTTGTTCCTCTCGATATCTTTTCTCTCTTTTCGCTCGCAACAATTATCAGAATAAAACGAGGGTAGGCGAAAGGAAGTAGCTTTCAGCAGTGCCGTGTAAACTTTTAACCGGAAAGTTACGGATAGAATTTTTCGGAATACTTTTAGAATTCGAATATCGTATATCATACTTATAAGAAAAGCTTTAAATTTCCTTCGTTAGCTCGATCGTTCTTTCTTTTTCGCCGACAAACAATGAAAAATTTATCACGACGAATTTCAATGGCTTCTATGACTTTCTTAACGACAAACAAAAACAAACGTATTTTCAAATTCAAAAAATCAAATTTTACCCCCCACTACCCATGTATGTATATCCAGGATACATCCAAGTACTGCAATTGCAGTCATAGCAAATAAGCGAATGGCTATGATTAATCACGAAGAAGAGAAGCAGAACGCCTGGTAGATAAATAGAATTAGAGGTGGCGAGTGGCCAATTAAATTATTGACTTTTAAAACGGATATCGCTCTCCGCTCCTCGCGGTTTAAATTTGCTCTCTATAGCTATATACATCATATACATGCTATATACGTATTATACATCTACATATGTATAGATACATATATAGATATATCTCTTATTTAAGCTTCCCCTTCATCCCCATTAATCCCCTTCAGCCCCTTCTTCGCGCTTTTCAACCATTTCCAATGGACGCTGGACCATCCCGGGGGGTGGTAAAGCTGCACGAAAAATATAAATAAGGGTGCTCCCGCCCGAGCGCGGGGGGGTTGCGGGTAGACACAGAGAACTGGCGTGACGCCAAAGCTCTTGCATCTAGGTCAAACTTCACTGCATACGCGATTTCAACCTCATTCTGGATAAGCATGTCCTGCTCTAGAGGGGTCCTGCACAATCCGCCATCTCTATCTGTGCCCATCCCTTATCCTTATGGACGATGAAATTGCAGAGGGTCTGGTACTGGTCCCACATAACCTATACTAACCTAACCTCTTTCTAGATCGATAAACGTCATGAACCACGCGTGTCACACCTTCTGTTTTTAATTTTTGGCACGTGCTCAAGTACTCCTCAATTTCCCCCCCTTCTCCAGTCAGAAACTTGCAGCACGCCATTTTGTTTACTTGCCATAGGGTTCAAGTTCATGGTACTGTCATGTCCTACACAAACATATATCTCCCAAAAAACACTTACGTGTAAAAAAACTAGGCCAAGTACAGGAGTGCTGTGAATTCCTCTAGAAAAAAGTATTGATATCATATTATTGAGGCCAAGTACATAAGTCACTACATGTTTTCCTATTGTATGATCTAGCATTGGCCCATCATTTTAATTATATTTTCAAAATTTCCTGTAACCTTTTCGCCACTCTTTTACATTACGATTCCTTCCCGTATTTAATTATGATTTAATGGCGATTTAATAATTAATAAAACTTTAGGTGATTCCTTATCGCGTACTACTTGGCGGGTCCTGACATAAAATCCACACATAGCCATTTATAAGATATTTCAGGCCAAACACAGGTACAAGAGATGCTTCGAGTAAAGATTCAACGGGGAGCCGTGCCCCGTACGGCGGGTTGCCTGTATTTGGCGCGAGACTCGACCGAGTCTCTTGATAGTCGACCTGTGACGTCAGTCCCATATACAGGGGTTACTTGTGTCGCGAACCATAAATAATGGCCGCATCAAGGGCAAGGGATGTTATCGGTTTATCGTAGTGACACACGATACGTTTTCAAGGGATGTTGTTTGTTTATAAAAAAAATACACGGTTATTACTTTTGTATCTCTATCTTCGCTTTAGGCACGGGAGAAATTCATTGATCAGTGTAAAATTTCAAACGGCAATCACGACTTCGGGGTGACAAGTAAGCTTATTGTTTTTTTTTTTAATTTATTTGTCTTATAAAGCATTACAGATGGTCACACTCAAATTATATTAGCTCGAGAACGATGGAGACTCGCAACGTAAAGAAACAAAATGCTCGACTCGAGACTCGTATCTGGATGTCCTAACCTGACCTAACCTCGCTTGAATGTACTATAAGTCACCAGGGATTAGGTAGAACAGTGACTTTTGTTCTCCGTGGTAAAATCCCCCATAAAATAAGCCCCTTGGTCTGGCGAGGGTGGAAAAAAAAAAGAAGTGGAAACTCGACAGGGACAAAATAGAACGATTTTTCTAGATTGAAAAGTGAGGTTAGGCATCTCTGCCTACCTATATAACGCAGTGATACCAACCCCGTAGGGGGAAATACAAGTGGGGGTAGTTACTAGTTGCCTGTAGTAGTAGATACGTCACTGGCAGGGGATTCTGCTTAGAACATAGGAGGATGTGCATGCGTGGTACAAAATGGGGTAGTATTGAACGAGTATGGATATTTATCGTGCTTGCGCTGTTGGTTAATTAATTTTTAACCTATCTGCTCGTCTATGCGTGGCTCCGACAGTAATTTGATTTACTATGGAGAGTAAAAAATTATTTCCCATATCCATATACGAGGTAAATAAAACTGATGGCCTGCTGCATTTAGTACGCGACGAATGCGAGTAAGTTTATATTTACTGTACTGAATATTCAAATATCTGTATATGCGTATATTTATATGAGGTGGATGAAGTCGGGACGAAATATTAGCTTTTAACGAAATCTTAACGAGAGGATGCTCTAACGTTAATGTAAAGTCTAATGAATTTCTCATTGAATATGAATATTGGTAAATTTTGAAAAATTTTTTTATCATTGGCGATTGCTAATCCTTAAATCCTTAAATCCTTCGGTTCGAATTCGACTGATTCGATTTATCGAACCAATGCTTGGATATATATATATATATGTCGTTTTGTTATTTTCGTTGTCACTTTAACCGAAGACTAAAAAAATCATATCCCATTCTACGCTGCTGCTTCGTTACTGCCTCATTGCTGGTCCACGCAGCAGCAGTCGCGGAAGCTGACAAAAAATAATGCGCATTCACAAAGCGACGATATTCGCGTGCATCTGCACACGTGCTTACACCACTTTACCAACCTGTGTACCACGTGCGTGAAGCTTAACCACGTGTATCCAGACATTAATCACGTCACGAGCGCGCCAGACTCTATTATATCTTGGTCTTTTGATCGAAAAGATTCCTGAAGTCTGAAGCACGAAAAAAAAAAATTGAAAAAAAAAAAAATCTTTTTTCTATTCTCACACTCCAGTCTTTTACCTGAAAATCACGACGAGCTACAATCATACTAATGATACATATACAGACATATACATATACTACATATCCATAAGCATATACCTATAACATATAACTATAGTCTCTTAATCAGACTCATGCAACCGTGCACTAGAGTTTTAGGAACGCATTATTCGTTTTATCGATTTCGCACAGACTCTCCAGATACACAT
>JARQSW010000008.1:1491636-1561935 GCA_030142375.1 Calameuta pallipes
TATATATATATATACCATCTGTGTACATACTCAAGAGGCAAGAGAGTGTCATTGAGAAGACGACCCGGTTAATTCGGTCAGGAATGCGTGTCGCCCGCTGAACGCATTCAAAACCTTCATTACGTAACATATGCATACACAGCAGGTATATACATATAAGTAACATCCGTCGATACGAGAAGTTCATAGGACATCCAAAGGACAGTCGTAGGACGTTTTCACTTACGTAGGTTATCTCTGTCTTATACACGTGGCGTGTGACGGCGAGATAAAGTAACGGACTACGAAAAGTACAAAGGCGAGTTCACAGGAGCGCGAAAGTGACGGGATGGTGGTAGAAGACACTGAAGCACATAAGTAGAAAACGTCGTGTATGTCTCTCGGCAGACTTTTTTTTTCGCAGGATCGTACAGAGGAGACACGTTCTTTCACAGGTGTATGTATAGGGGATGTTACACGACTATATATGTACTGTCTGCGTAACGTCGGCATGTACCTACTCCTGCGGTTCGTACTTCTTCAGGCCGGGTCCTTCACATCCTGTCGAAGTACGGTCGGGCTGATCGCCCTTCTCCCCGCAGACGGTTTACCCGCGTTGAAAGCCGCCGGGCGACTGCAAAGCACTTCGCGCGTCCCTTTCGAGGAAATTGTGCGACGCGCTGCTCTAAGGTTGATATAAAAATCCACCCTAACTCACAAAAGTGTACCCTAAGCGGTAAAGGTACGTCTATAACCAGACCTTTTGTACAGGGAGATTACAGCGTATGCGTATCTATATGGTAAACATGGGGACAAGGCATGGAGGCTGTGGTTACATGCGAATGGGATAACGTTATCTTGACTTCACTTGAATACGTAACCGAGATTCGATCTTGCCTGTCTGTTCAATGAAAATAGGATCTCGACTTTAAGCTCGGTACACAGTGTATATTCTGCGTTGCGAGAAAATCGTACTCGATACTGTGTGAAAAAGATTGTGAAATTTTTTTTCAAAATTTTATTAGATTAAATAAATTTAGAAATTTTTTTTTTCGATATAGTTTGCATTCACAAACCGATTTGTTATTTTTTTTTCGGTGCTTTCTTCAGACGTGAGAAAAATGTACCATGTGAATTTTCAATATAGTCAAATCGCTCGGGAATTGATGAATATTCATTGCAATTATAATGAACAACTTAGAGTGACCGCTTCGAATTCTCTCATTTCGAATCCTCTCGCGTAGGAATCTCCATGCGACTTCCCGAATAATTTCAAGAGTTTAATTAAGTGGCTTTCGATGGGGAATGTTATTACGTTAATTAACGGAGCGTTGATCCGTGCCCGTAGAAGAGGCTGGTCATTAGTCGGACACGGTCCACCCTACTGGCTTTACTACTGAACGCAGTGATGGAGCAGAGTATCGAGCATACATATTACATGTAAACATATATTGTTACTGTACCACTCGTATATAGCTATAGCGTCGATATATATGTATATTGTATCAAGTGATGCAAGTTACTCCTTTGTAGAGTAGTAGTAGAGCTGCCAGTAGAACTTTCCGCATGCCAGTCGGACCAATTTTTCTTTGCCTGACTAATTCAGTGAAAGATTCGCACTGACACGCATACTTTACAAGATGAATTTTAAGGTTTATGGCGGCCATGACGATCACTCCCAGAAATCATCTGCTGTGATCTGCTGTGAATTTCAAGGTCAGGGGTCATTTCACAAATGATTTACAAAGGATCTTGGTGGGTATCAAGGGTGGAATTGCTGGGTTTTTTTGTGCAAACACACGTGTTATCAGGAGTTGGATTAACACTTCACAGTAGAACAGTCAAGTCGTAGTCAGACAAGCCAGACGAACCCTTACGCATAGTTTCCAGTCGTGCCATTAAACGGGCAAATTTGGGATTCGGCTGAGGAATTGGGGTAACAGTGAATTCGAGCGGGCTGAAAATGACGTTGGAGTATCGTGGACTTGCCCACTCGAATTCGCAATGCGATTCCATTTGATTTGCGAGCTGCAGATATGCTACGTAATCTTCGTTAATGATTAGCCCTCGAAGCCGTACAATGGATTTCCTATGCATTCCGCTCGGTGCACTCCGGTACGTACTATGGATAATACCTGGAAGAATGCATTGGGTTGCATGGGGAAGCCGTGCAACTGGTATCAAGTGCATTTACGATTTGTCTACCGATCAAAGATCGCGTTCTGGAATCAGTCGAAAGTTTTAGCTGTGACGAGAACAGGAGTTACGATACTTTCAGGCTTTTTGGGATTTTCTTTTTTCTTTTTCTTTTTCCTCGATTTTCACCCCTTAGCAACACCGCTGTACTGATCCTACCCTCTGGGTAGGATACGAAGTTTCTTGGTAAATAGAGGAGTTCCTGTACTTGTGGTATGCATATCGTGAGATGCACCAGAGATGCACCAGGGATGCACTTGTCTCTTCACTGAACTTCGGAATGCATTCTCTGGCAGTTTCTTACGTATTGGGATTTCGTCGTTGACCATATCCAACGCCAAACGCGGGACAATAAATCACGGTGAAATATTGTACCTGCATCTTGGATGCTCTTGTTGTTGCAGCTTGCAACAAAACGTACTACGGCGAGGTCGGCAAAACTTACGACCTGGAATTGCATCGGCCGAAGGAGGACAAGGTGCCTTACATCTGTAAACTCACCTTCAGTGCGCCGGGAGGTGATTTCGGTGATATCATACAGGTAATCCTAGGGAATATAAAAAAATCTATATACAAGGTGTTTCAAATATTTTTTTACCAAAATACAGTTACTTTAATACCGTTGATATTTATCAAATTTTTTTTTTAAACACAAGTTTCACCAATGCAACCAACTATGACAAATTATATTGATAAGCTTTCTGTTCACCAGCCATCTTATTTGTGCGAAAAGTCATTTTAATGTATTTGCTTGATTTTTTACATAATAAATTATACTACTCGGTTTTTCGAGCTTTTACCTTTTGTACGAGGCGTCCGGGTGTCCGGTCTGTGGATGCGTAGCTTTGTAGAAAGGTACTTAGAAAGGTATGTATATCTAGGGAGGTTAGATTAGGATAGCATAGGTCGGTAGGTACTATGAGAAATTGTACGCTCACGTTTTACCACCCTGCAGAATCGTGTGGATGCATACGTAACATGAAATCGTCACGTGGAAAACATAGCAACGTAAACCAAAAGGTGATAGAGAAAGGAATAACAATGTCTGTTGTCGACGGACTGTTACTACTTATGATCGAAAACATTGCTGAAAAGTTTATAGAGCAAATATCAAAGTATTCTCAATTTTTTTGTTTGCTGTGTAATTTTTTTGCAAAAAGATAAGAAAAGAAGGTATGACAAACGGTCAACTTCATTTTCTATGCGAATATCATGCATAACGAGTAAATCTGAAAATTGAATAGGCAGATATTGCACATTGGGTCACGTCGAACCGAGGATTAATGTAAAAAGTTTTCAAGTTACCGGGTATAACGTAAATACGAGCCCTGATATTGGAATTTGGTTTACAAATTTCTTTTTCATTTAATGTTGCATATCAATCATTCGATTTCCAATAAGAGGCAATTAACGATTTTACTTTTCTCGTCTTCTTCTTCTGTTTCTTTAACCCAGTTTGCCTCTCTGAATGTTTTTTCGTTTTGATAATCTTTACTGGTTTTGTTTATGGCTCTAGCAATAAATGGCTGTGGGGGATTTTTCAAATTTTTTTGACAGAAACAGTGCACCCGTAATCTTTGCCCTTTGACCCATTCCCTTTGCATATATACGTTTATTGGCTAAATACCGTAGCCATTCTCGCTTTGTCGAAAACTCGAATCAGTGGGGCGTTCGATTGCAACGAGGCGTCTCCACAAAGCGACGACTCGCAATTAGCAGCGCCAAAGGATCCTGGTCGTGGAATTTTGAAGGGGACTCAAGCGCCCGAAAAACACGGCACTGTTAACTTTAGAAAACCTATACATATATTGTGACGTGGCATTTTGATGCACGTCACAAAATAGGCGAATTCGGCTACGTCGTGGGGCCTGATGGGTTACGGTGCGTTTCGCATGGCGTTGGATTGTATATTATTTTTTAAATTTATAGTTACTTCCCTCGTGGGAACGTTTTTTTTTGTGTTTTAAATTTTTCAAAATTTGAATACTACGGGCCCCAAGAATGCCAACGACGGGCCGGGCGCAGCGCGCTGGCGAGGCGACGCGACAGCGAGACCGGAACACACACTCTAATTGTAAGAGACAAGCTACGCGAGATATTCGACGAGCGTCTTTCCGATCCAGAGGGCATATGGAAGTTGCAGTAACGGCCTGAAGCCGTCCATCGAGAGAACCGAGGTGGATGTGATTCCCGCCTCCCAAAAATATCATTGCAGCCATCCCGAACACGAAAGATGCTAGGATCTACTTTATCTGGATCGAAAAAAACGATTAAAGATCGCGAGCTCGCTAGCATTGCCGATTTAACAGCGATCCTGATTAAACCAGGGTGTGGTATTACGGCGCGCTATCAGGAAGGTTCTCGATTTTGGAAATTTGTAGCGTCACTAACGGCGTGGCCGAGCTTAGGGATAGACGTGCTATCGTTTGCTACCGATTTTAGGGATTTGTTGTATCGAAGAGCTGGCCAGGGTGTCCTTAGGAGATAGCCGTATAACTCTGGTTATACCTGGCGCCCAGTTAATTTAGTATTTTATTAATTATTTTACGCGGTGCCATTTATTTGTGCGTCATCTTCTAAAAGAAGGTAACGTCACAATATATTTACATTTAAATTTAAATTTCTCTATCCCTTGCGAATATTGCTTTGACGAAAGTCAATGCTACCATCACAAAGATATCAAGGTGGGAAAGATTAAAACTAAAAAAAAAATATCAGCAAATGACAAGTCCATGAAAGAAATTAATGATGTTAAATACATTTTTTATCTCACTCCCTTGCCCCACTACCATTTTTCACAATTCTCATATCGATTTTGTTACAGTTGACCTTCGAAAGCTTCACCCTTGGTAAATTCGTCTCCTTCACCGAGGAGGGTTGTCCCGATGGATCCCTACAGATATCCGAAGCCCAACGTCCCGACGTCGGTGGTCTTTGGTGTGGCACGTCCTGGGGTCCAGCTATATATTATAGCGAGACGTCAAGCGTCGCCATAACGCTACGGCTCCTAAGGCTCAGCAAAGATCAGACGGGATACAATTTCGACTTCAGGATGGGTTACAAGATGATAAGAAAGTCTGACGCCGTGGTGCGCTACGGAAATCCATTTGTTGGTAGGAATAAATTTACATTATTTATGGATGATGAATTTTCATGGATAAAAAAAAATTAATTGAAAATTTGGGCGAGGTCAGGCATGACGCAGATCACCTCACCACCACCTACTACTCAACAGAGTACATCGGAATATTCAAACACATCGATGGCCATGTCGGTTCACATGGAACAGGAGGATCATCTGACGCCCACAAAAGCCGCCCCTGAACAGTATTTGGGTGACCTAATAACAGGGACATACTGCTCGCGTATTTTTAGCGACTGCGATCGTAAAAAATGTCGTCTTCAGTCGCCCAATTTTCCTGGATTGTATCCGCGTAATCTCACCTGTTACTACGCGGTAAGTCTTGGCATTCACGGGAGCTTCCATTGTGTATCTATACATATGTAGCTTTAAGTATGAATTCACGGCGTTCCTTAACGGAGACGTCGTGCTGCGTCATTATCTTTCATCCAAATGGACGGACCGTGAGGAAGATCACTGATCATAAAGCCCGCTCGTTAATTCCTAGTGACCGCTCGACGGATTCGTAAAAATTCTCTATATGTACGTAGATAAGGAATACGGATATGTGGATGCAGTGCCGTATCTATAGTAGCTATAAATACAATGGCGACAATACTGAAGATTTTCACTGCAGCATTCTTACGGTTAACTTGATTTAGCGTTTGGGAACTACGAGAGCGGAATACGAAATAACGACGACCACTCGATGTTACGTTGCGACGCTGAATTGCTGAACGTACCGACGTTGCTCTTATATATTTTTTTTCCTTCTCTTTATTCTTTTATATCAACCAAGTGGCCATTGTAGCGTGTACATTGAGACTCTTCAATGTTTACTAACTTTTAAAGGATATTAAAATTATATTTTTTTGTTGGGGCGCCCGTGTTCCTTGGTACGCTCCTGTGTATAATTATATTGTAAAAATTATTCTTATCGTCGCTCTATATGTTTTGAGGTTATGAGTGAATTTTTATAGTGAACGTTTCATTTAATTTTACGGATAGGTACGTCAGCACATAATTCCACCAGGAAAATACGCCTTGATTTCCGTGAGGCAGACTCGCGGTCAGCTGATAGCGGTTAGAGCACTTCCGGCCACACAAGCTGAACCGCCACCACGTGAACTTCGACTTTGGCAGGATTGTGATATCGTTCAGGTTTGTGGCTATGATTAACACACCTTAGGTTCCGTTACGTATCCACGTGTACTGAACAGTGTTAAATGGAATTGATGCCATTTTTAATTTACAGGATTACGTCACTATATACGATGGATACACTACTCGAGATCCTGTGATTTTGAAATTTTGCGGCGGTGGTGAACCAGTCCCGGAGGCCATTAGTAGCGGCTCAGAACTCTTGGTGGAATTCACCACGTCGCCTTATGGAACGTTCCTTCGTCCCACACCGCCTCACTCGCTTCATGGATTTCAGCTGGAGGTTCAGGTAGACGTGGATTTTACTTCGAAAGATTAGCTATAATTAGATACGAAACTGTAATTAGATATGAAATTAAATTTAGTTTATTTGGACTGTAAGCAATTTTAATTTTAAATCTTCCACCAGGATATCATTCGGAAGCTTCTTCAGGGCTGGTTGTGACTGGATTGATCTACTTACAGGTGAAGTTTGTGGATGCGAATTCACCGACCTATACCAGGAACAAGCGCTGCGAGTTTTGGCTTCAGGGTACTGGAGGAGGAGTATTAGCATCACCTAGGCATTCTCTACCGCGGAATAGCACCTGTTTATATCATCTACGAGGAGCGGGTCCAGCCTTACCTAGTCCAACGCCGCCGCGACCTCTGCCAAAGTTTCCAGAGCAACGACCTGGGACTGTTTGGAGAAGACCTACACCTAGAGCACCACAACCGCAGTTTAGGGTATGGCTGTCCGTACTGAAATTCCACGTAGGGATGAGTCCTACCTCCGGCGAGGAGGAATGCGCCACTGCGTTAATGATCTGGGACGGAGAGATGCGACCTCTCACGGAATGCAATGATATATCCTGGTAAGCTTACAAAACCAAGAATGAAAAATAACCAGAACATTTAAGACTGAAATGACGTTCATCGATTGGCAATTAACTAAATACCATGCGTTTCGTGGAAAACTACCCCGCCTCTTTATCGTTCATGAATAAAAAGAATTTTTAGCAAAAAATTTCAGCAAAAAATAATAGGCAAAACGTGACGACTCGAAAGGTTAAGAACGACTATTCAAGGACATAAAAACTATTCTGACCTTTAGCAAATCCTTGCGCCATTACTGGACGCGGTTTCAGCGTGCACGATGGATGAGGCTAATCTATTATTTGGCAGACATTTTTTTCTCTCTCTCCATAACCCCTATAACGTTCTGTGACCTATTGTACAATTTTTTTGGTTCCACTTATCCATTCTTTTTGCACTCTGCGTCAATACGATTTAACTGTGTCTGATTACAGTGAGAAAGAACGACAGCGGTACATCGAAAGGATTGGCGACCCTATACAAACAGTTTCTGCTCGACCTGCTGGCAATACATCTCTATTGGCACGTTACTGTAAGGATCGCGTGCCTCGAACCTGCGATCACGCCATTTTGCAAAACACAAGCAGGCCATGTTCCCTGGGCGAGAGTTTCGTCTCATCGGGCAGCAGTCTAACGATTGAGATGCGCATGGTGGAGTCGACGGCCTTAAGGCAAGCTTTCAATGTATAAAATACGCTCGAGACTGTTGAAACAATTCGGACGAGATTCCCAAGTCTGACAGTGATGGATTCAAGGGGTAAAAGATAATGAGAGTACAAACGTTAGGATAAGGACAACATATATACATATACATATATGTATATATGCATATATAATTTTTAATTTATAAAATTTTATTATTTTACAATTTCATTGATTCATTTAATAATTTTAAGGATCGATACATATAATATGACCAAGTTTTATCTTTGTTTCTTCTTACTTTCGATGCAATATCCTTCTTTACGAATCAAGTCCGTGAAGCACAACAGTTCTACTCGGTATATTCATGAGTTCAATGTTTGAGATTCCCTTGACGGTAAACAGAAAGCTTCGGCTTAGTAGAATTCGGAATGAAATACAAGGGGGGGGGGGGTATTTCACCGAACGAAATGTCGACACTGTGAATATTGTTTCTCTCGGCTGTTCCCGGCTCTTCTCTATCTCGAGTGAAACCAGCGTGATGTACGAGTGTACGAAGGAACGTAGAATTGGTTGAGGTTTTTAATGAATTTTTGACGTGCTATCACGGCTCACTTAATTTAATCGAGGAGCAATGGAAAATCCTCGCGAATAATAATTCTCAACGTGATTTCGATAACCGGATAGTGCGGCAAGAGAAGATGGAGGGTGTCTTTGCAAAGAACACAGAGATCGAGAGGCTCTTGCCATTTTACGTAAGAGACTCTTCGAGATGGCGTCAAGGGGTGTTCAATTAAAGCTGACGCAATAATTATTCCATCTGCTCTCAAGTGTACCTTTCTATTATTATATTCTCGTTGTTTACCTCGAGTATATATTTTTTTTTCCATTTAAAGGCCCGTCAATTTTCGCGCGCTTTACGAATTCGTCGATCTTCATCAGGACGGGGATCCCTATGGCAACGGACCCTGTTCTAGGGTTTTCTACAGTCGAAATCGGGATCACTATGCGGATCATCGATTTCAAGGTCCTAGGGATATTTTTCTTTACGGTCGTGGTGGTTCGAAGAATCTTAGGTAAGTTACTTTTTAGATTATTCTTTCGTTTTTTTTTTTTTTTTTTTTTCAATAATTTTATTAGAATACCTGAAGTATCGTGGTATTTTTTTGTGTGGTATTTATTCAATTTGTAGTTTAAAGGCACTTTATGCGATCGTTATACTTCACAGGCTATGGAACTTTGAAGTTTCATTAATTATTTTCATATCGAGTCTTATGTTATGGCTTGATTCGTTAAAATCACGTATAAGAAAACTTGGACAATTTAGTGTTCGTATAACGAGCAAACGGTACAACGTAAAGTGAGGAACTAATGAAAACTTGATAAGGCGTAAATTTGATACGAGAACAATATGGAGGTCTTGGCTGTCTGCTACTCTTGTTCCATTTGGAACGTGTTTAAATGAATAATAAGATTGATTAATATTTTAAGGATTATCTGATTTTGTTATTATTGTGACATATTATAAGGTAACGCTAAACATTGTCAGAGCTACGCACATATATCATTGTCAATTTACGTTGTAACTTTGCAAATGCGAATCTTTATATAACTGGGACATGACTGGAATCTTTCATTTTACATCGATCATAAATTTATTTTTGTAAACACGTATTCTTGGAAATTTTGTAATTCTACTATTGCACCTATCCTTTATGCTCTATTAGTATTCTTTTAATTTTGTGTCTGCTATGCCTTATTTAATTTGACTAAAATTCATTAAAGTCATTTCCTTAATTACAACATTTTTTGAAACATAATAATACGGCAATCCTTAAATTTTATACAATTCCGCAGTTGCGTCTACCGATTCGAAGGCGAGCACGATGAAGTTGTGAAGTTGCGATTCAACAAGCTCTTCAATGGAAATCGTAGCTGTCGCAGTGTTTCCAGTTCAGACTTCAACCGACTGCTTTGCGTTGGTTCAAAAAGTTTTTCCCTGAAGGTGAGTAAAAAAAAAATTCATTTAATGACAAAACAGACGTTTTGTTCTGTTTGCCAAAAAATAAAAATTCAATCGTTGACTATTATACTCCATGAGATTTTTGATCGGTGCATTTTTTCATTTCTCTTTTTTTTTGCAAATCGCGATATCGTTGGTTTTTGATGCGCACGTTGTAGAAACGCTTTTAACTACATTCGTGATTAATTGCCGTATTTACTGTATCGATGGCAATTCCAGTCCAGCACGGGAACAAACTGGCAGGAAATGGATTGGCACGCGAAATAGAGACAGGTGTGAAAAAGATAAATTCGCAGCTATGGAAGCAAAAGAACTAGCGTGTAGTGTAGGAGTAGGGAAAAAATGATAGAGATCCGCACTAACCGACGACTGGTACCTCACATTTGTCACTTTTCGCGGTAATTTATGAACGGACGTAGTATTAATTACTGGCAATAACAGAGTAATTTGTCTGGATGTCATTTGTTCCTGTTATCTCATTGGAACAGTACCGGGAAACTAACCGATGATCGAGTTTTATACAGTGGCAGTTTATGCAACACGCAGCAGAAATATGGTATTGCAGTTGTCAATATTGATTAAGTATTTTAATTATTGAAACACATTTCGAAAAGTGACACTTCAGATATGGCAATCAATAAGTTTGCATTATATTCGAAATTCAATTAATTTATGATTAATTAAAGTAATCAATTATATTACAGGTGTTCGATATACCCTGGGCAAATGCACCCCCGGTTCAGCGCGACTGTCTGTGCTCGAATCGTTCCCTGCCCATAAACATAAAGTCCACTTCAAATATCGTGGAAGTGCACTTCACCGTAAAGGCCATGGATGCTCTGGACGACTACAATAACCTCTTCTTCGAAGGCATATGGGATTTTGTCAAAACGATGCCCTGCCTGCAGAAGCATCGAGTCCGGGGAGCATCCGGAGAGATTAAAAATAGGTCACCCTTAGCGGATCAGGATGAGGTAGAACTGCGCCATCTGCAGAACGCTAAACGAAGGTCATATAATCAATGAAATTTATATTTATATAATTCCCATTTCCTTTTCCCAGAAACACTGCGAAAATTATCCCTGGCTCATTGACCCTGGCGCTAATCAGTATCTCTACGTCAAGATGCATGGTGCAATAATGTCAAATAAAACATCCTGCTCGACGACCAATCGTGTAGTCATACATACTGGCGGCGTAATTCACGCGTCGGTATGTCCTAAGCCACCTACCGACTCCAGAGACCACGTGGTAGAGGTATTCAGCAACGACTGGGCAGTCAGCAGCAACGCCGTGATATTGGCACCAGCATACGATCCAATTAGAACCATCGTAGTAGAATTCATCAACAATGAACCGGATACGTACGCGGTTACTTGGTTGGAACTGTCAAGAAGGTAGGAATCTATATGACCGACAGCTGCGAGGATACCTAACTTATATATGAATATTTACAGACCAACAGTAACGTCACCTGCAGCTGACTTACAAATGCCACGCGACTGCGAGCACCGCTGTCCTGAACTGGACGCCTGCATAAATTCCTCCCTTTGGTGCGACGGCGTATCACACTGTCCATCCGGATATGACGAGGCTCTGACGCATTGTTCAGTTCTTCTGCGACTTCCGCCGCTTCATCTAGGACTTGGTATTTTGGTAGTCGTGTGCGTAATAGCTGTTCTTATATTCGTCATCTACAGGGTCTGCCGACGACGAGCTAATCGCTCGATCTCGCAGCATCGGCTCAAGAGCATCTCCTCGGAAACGGCGATAATCGATGGGAAGGAAGTGATATGCTGACAAAGCGACAGTTCTGTGCGATACGTCGAGGTCGACCGGGTGACTACCGTGTGACGATCGCCACCGGTCAAGGTTCGGGGGGACGAGGATGACGCTTTGGATATTGCCGGACGAATTATTGTGTCGGTTATCGAGCGTCATCTTGCGACGTGCTCATTGTTACTGTCGGGACGATGTTCGACGTTCCCATGAGTATCGGCCCTGAACCATCTCAACGTAACACGCAGAACTGTTTAGTGTTAAGGGATTACTCAGTGCTAGCTGGTTGAGCTTGTCATTGATTGGTTCAGGTGATGTGCTGCTGCTTGTTCCATTCAATCCCATACGACTGGGAGTGGATTGATTTTTGAAATTTGTCAAGAAAATAAGATCTTGTAAGAGAGTTTTTTTTTAGATGAGAACGCAATGTTTTGGGGAAGTCTGGATTTTTTTTTTTTTTACGTGGAGTACAGAAATGCCGAGGACAATAACGTAGTGATGTATTACGAGAACATTATCAAAAATGAACAGCAAGCATAAACCTTTACCAATGTTTGATCGTAAGTAAAGCGACGAGCTTCGTGGTAAGAAAAATTTTGCAAAAAGGAAGAAAAAATTGCCGTTTCATATGCAACGTTGTTCAATCATCCGGGTTGATATTTTCACGAACTTTTTGTCGTACGTGAAAGTCGATCGCTGTGCACCCGGATACTCTGTACTGTATAGATACAATTTAATTGTCGGGATGGTCGCCACTGCGCGACGGTCGTCGTCTCGACGGAGATATAGATGAAATTTAATTAGATACTGACCAAGTTGAAGTATTACTTAGAGACAATGTAATTAAATTAGGGGCGAGACAGAATGAAAAAAAAAAAGAAAAAGTACTTATTGGAGACGTAGAGTGTAGCCCGAAATTATGTGATATGCTGTTTTCCTCGGAGCTGTGCTTCGGATTGTTACGCCGCGGTTGGCATCGGTATTGGCCACTCGTAATTTATTGATCACGTGTAATTTATCCTTCTATTGATTCTATCGATTCTAACGATACCGATGCTCTTACCTTGGCTTGTACACCTTGTTCATACTTGTACATATTTAATATTCTATTTATAAACAATATCAAACACTCACCTTCGTGTTTACGCGCATGCGCATTGCACGATTTTAGGATGAATTTCATAAAAATGAATATTTCCAGTGCAAAAAAAAAGAAATAATAAAAAATATCGTAAGCCATACACGCGAAGGTCGGTGTTCCGCCGCTTACTATTAGTCGATAAGTGTAGATTTTCAGAACTTCGTGAGAAGTGACTTTTTTGAATTTTGGGAGAGACAGAAGAGAGAATGAGAGTGAAATAGAAAATCCGAAGATTCAGCGTGCAAAGGAGGATGCGCGCTATCAGCTAGCCGGAAGCACCGCCATCTTTTTCGCCATCGACAGTGCATACACAATAACGATTCGTGTTAATACACATAGTTATTCCTGTCAACCATTTCCAAATCCCATATCCATAATCTACCTTATTAGATGGATACTTACCCTGTCCTTATCCTTACATAACCTAACCAAACCTATGATGTCCCGTTACCATGTTAAAAGAAGACAATCGTTAATATATCCAAGTGTTTCTAATCTAGTGATTTGATCTAGGCAATTTTAACTGTACTCATTCGGTATAGCTACGTTTTAAGTAGTTTAACGCTAGTTGACTGTTGCGTCGAATGCAAACACAGCGAATTATAACAGCACCATTTGTCATAACATTGACACTAGATTAGGTATAATTTTTTGTCTGATTGGATTGCTTTGCATACATGAAAATCTTCGATTACTTAGATCCTATAGTACGTATGAAACAATTTTCGTTTGACCTTAGAAAGAAAGCAGATGATAATACAATTATTAGAATTGTTCCTTTCGTGAGACATAGGGAAGAAAAAAAAGGAAATTAGACACGTTTTATTTTAATTATTATAAAGAATTAATCAAAATGCAGATTGTGTCCTCGCTCTGTACTCGCATCGAGACTTTGAATATTTCGGGACCAACATTGAATTTTGACAATGGAGACCTTCCTCTTGCTCCGGGACCGGAAGTGTGATTGATTTACTTTATTAATTATAAAACGCAATTTAATCGGACTCGTCACTACGACGATTCTCGAGATTTACTCCGTCGCAGAAACAACGAATTTATTCTTGAAGTTTTACGCTTATTAATCTTCTAATTATCTTGTTAATTAATTAATTAATTAATTAATTAATCAATTATGCTCGTTAGATTGTTAATTCCTGTATCCTTCCTACCGTCAGAACCGGACTTTTATATCTACTGGCAATACCGTAGCAATAATTCTTCTTAAAGATGATCAGTGTTTAAAATTCTACACCGATAAGAATTTGTATAGTCTTATACTTAAATACGGGTCTACTGTTATGCTAATTTAAAAAAAAAAAACAAATACTAATAATGTGAGAATTTCGACAAGGTGATAATATTCTTATCTCGTGACGGATTTTCTCATATATTTACAACAAGAAGAATAAGGTTTCCGGGATAGTAAGAAAGAAAATAAAAATGATAAAGTATCCCCAGAAGTCCGTATCGCGACGTGTCGATTGTTTCGAATACAAGCGAGCTTGACACGATCTTTTTAATTTCTGTGTTGATCATAAAATTTTTTAATTTTATCAAATAGCGATACTGCTCCTATTATATTAATTATTCTTTGAAATGAATTTCATAAATAATGTTCAAGCGAAAATGTTTATGCGAACGTTAATCGCAGGATGGAGTAATTTTATTTATTTGTATATTTCGGATAAAAAAAAGATGCACGCTATTGTTCCGTGCTCTGTATCCTCGAATGGCGTAACTTGTCTGTCATTAAAATGGCAAGTTCTTACGTCAGGGAGAATAAGCGTCGTCAAATATTGTGAAGTTAACGATTAAAAAAGAATCAACGCACTTTTATATGAGTGCGCTACGAATTCGATTGCATGTATAGTTGGCGGCGGTGTTTATGATCGATAAAATTCGTAAGAATTCTAAAGTCGAATGATCTTGTTTACTTCTATATATGTATAGAAAGATCAAATATAATGATCCACGAATTAAATCGTATGATAAATCAACGGCTGCCGTGATCCCGAGATCTATCGGATCTGATCGAGTCGATTGTGAAATCGAGATCGTTTGTAAATAGAAGTATGTATGAATTTTAAATCGTAGAGCCACACGATGTAAGCCAATAATAATTAACATAGATGATTAGCTATTACTATTATCATGTAAACCATATCTACGGACGCGTTTTTGATATCGGATTAAACGCGACGAGCACTTCGGCAATCGTCGGGAGAATTCGTTAAATCATTTTCTGGATCAATAAGAGGTTGACGTTCCTTCGAGATTTAGCAGCGAATGAAAGCCCGTGGTAATTAGGCTTTTTCGTATTGATTAAGGAGGCCATCGGACCATTTTATTTACCAAGCGAATAAAATTTTAATAAAAATTGTAAACAACAGGATTTCCATAAAGATCATTTTCCAAAATTGAGTTCGGCGCATATTCTGCAAGGTCAATGATGATTTTGAAACTACATTCTCAAATAATTAATCTAAAAACGAAAGAGTGCTTTGATCCGCATTTTTGTGCATTTTTCAAATTTACATCAGTTACCTCTGTCAAAAATCTGTCACATACGATTTTCATTGACATTTTGCTCACATGGTAAATAAGAAAGCCAGAACTTCCTTAAAAGTCTTACACGAGAATGTTAATGAATTTTCTGATAAGCATTGAACAACTTATTGAATTTATACCAGAAATATTGTAAGATGTGAATTTAATATTGGAACGATATGGTGATATCGAAGATCAATGAAAGATCGATATTCGTATCGATCGTGACGATCGCCATGAAGTTCGTCTCGTGACTATCTACGATCGTGACGTTTGTCATCGAGTAGCGACAAATTTGAATTGCAATTATAATTTTTCTTAGGTCGCTGTCTCGATTAAACGAGTAAATCAAAGAAAAACAATTAGCAAAAATCAGAGTGAAATAAAATTTAAAAAATAGAAGCTACCTTCTTCAAGGGAGTTTTGAACTCACCGACTGACGCGCGTAGTGCTATGCTCCTAGTAAGTACTTGTGGGTTCGAAACTCTTTCAAGACTGCCGTAAACGCTTATTCTTTAAAAGAAAATAATTAAAGCTACAAAAAGGTAGAATATATAATATACAACAATTCATCCGCAATAATTGCCAGCCGTGAGAATCTAGCCGTTAAGTTTCCCTCGCTGCCGTAAACTAACTAAACGACATGTTTCTTCGCGATATTTATTATCGCTCGAATGAACTTTTCCTAAATGCCGGGTCCAACCGTTTTGTTTTCGCTGCTTCTCTTTTAAGAAAACTTTCAAGAGACGTTACGACGAGAAGGAAAAACTGTTATGAAGGAACACAGAGACAGTGTTTAGAGAGAGAAAAATTTAACGGTTTTTTACCCTACCGCAAATTTATCAACGTTGACGTCATTAACGCGATAAGAAAATCTCTCGAGAGCCAATAAGCAGTATGCATTCTTTTTGTGAAGATTGCAAGATAAAGCCAATTCATTTATCTTTACATTTAAACTTGATTAGCAGCGAGGGCTTTAGCTAATAACATCGCTCTAAACGATCCACGTATACAGGCTATCACTGTCAGCTATTTTCTTTTTTATACTGATTCTATACGTCACTTCGTGTCATCCGCATTACCCTCCGTCGGTAACTCAATTTATTTTCACGTGTTGTCCCGTTTAATTTTTGACAAGACGACAAAGAATGTGCGAAATGGTTAAAAAATATAATTAATTCATAATTAATTATAACGTGAGATAATGCAACGAGACGAGAAATATGTTTAACGCTGGATTCTGGTGAAGCGTGAAGTCAGGAGATAAACTGACAATAACACACAGAGACATACGCACACATGAATCTCCTTCTCAATGGAGGAGGAGGACGTGGTGATTTACGTTTTGTAAATTAAAATGAAAAAGATACACGGAAACGCACACGTCACATTTAATAATAGTAAACGTGAGTTTGATGAAACCGCGTGGCACATTATCCGGGCGAACTTTGTTTTCATAATAGCTTTATCAAAACTAAACGTCATTTTTGATTAGGTCAGTTCAGGCAACAATGATAACGCCATATAGAATTACGTAGGGATGTAATTCGATGATTAGATATATGAATCAGCATCGACGTCACGAGACAGGAATTCTTAGTAACGCGAAGTTAGCTGTGGACAAATTAAAAATGACGTGCCACTCGTCGTCATTAAGCCACGTTCCAATCGTATCCGATTAAAGGTAACAAGAACAATAACGATTAATTACCGCAAGACGTATACTATATTCTCACCGATCACCAACATGCTCACACACACGCATAGTTACTAATTATACCATTACTGATTCGAATATCAAGTATGCGACATTTTTAATAAATTATTTTGAAGATTGAATCGATTTCGTGTTATTTTTTATCCCACTGATTCACCTAGTTGTATTTATGAATTTATTACCTTTCACATAGTTAATTATTATGCCAAGGAAAGTGCGTTATTATAAATAGCATTTTTTTGTGACTAAATAAAATGATTATACTTCTCGGAAATTGGTTTTAAATCTAATAATTTTTGTCTGGTTTAGAGATGTTTTTATGCTAGTGACATTGCGTATACCGATCATGTGATCGATTCGTCATACTTGTTACTGATTGTCTCTGACGAAAATAGATGTTTTGAGTGACGTAGCAGAGATGAATAGGGAGATGTACAACGCGATGCGATTTTAGGCGATACCCAAAGCATGGCGCTAAATCGTAGCGGCGAAGTTCAGAAGTAAGATTTTGTGATCATCGCCTCCGTCGATAATGCGTATCTCGTCGTAGCCGACCTGAACGTGATTATGAATGTGTAGGCTTGGCAGGCAGAGGTTCTCAGCTACTTACCGCTGGTTCCCAAAGCAACCCTTATTGGCCTTGTTCTAAGTGTTACTTTGGGAACCAGTGGTGACTGGCGGAGAACCTCTGCCTGCCAAGCTATATGTTCGTGATCACGTTCAACTCGGCTACGACGGGATACTCATTATCGACGGAGGCGATGATCACAAAATCTTACTTCTGAACTCGCCGCTACGATTTAGCGCCATGCTCTTGGTATCGCCTAAAATCGTATCGCGTTGTGCATCTCACTACTCATCTGTGACGTAGTAGATTCGTTTGTCTTCCTCCATATAGTTCCAATTTCGTCAGCGCTTGATCAGTAACTTCACTGACGTGTCATTTGCCGTTATCAAGTTTTTTGCGCAACAAGAGAATACCGGGAAAACGTTTTGGTAAGTGCCAGTAAACTAATTTTGAAAGTAAACAATAAGGAGTGTAAGAACCAGTTGTAGGAATTTGTCTATCAGTGGTCCATTTACCGACAAAGTGATATTATCAAGCGCTATAATAAATAAAAAAAAGAACAATAGAGTTTCTTCGTGGGTGTGTCAGCTTCTTATAATATTTTTTAAATTTGGTTTCTATATTCACTTACGCATTCAGTCAGGTTTTTGATCACTATTTTCTATTGGATTTTAAATTAGTTTGGAAATACGGTTTGTATGTCATTTGGTATTTTATTAATGGTAATAAAGATTGTATTATGTATTACAAGAATGCAATAGATGTATACGACGTTTTCTAGAAGTTTTTCACTTTACAACGCTATTATTTGAACTTGAAATTATTATATAATTGAATATAATATTTTTTACGTCATGCCATTGTTTATACTTTAATTCTTGTTATTGTTTCAGATACTTTATATTGACTTGACTATAAAGAAGGCAACATGAGTTATGGATATCAGGTTAGTAAACAATTACATCATCAACAAAGAACTTACTGCATTGTTTTAATTGTAATTTTCAATTATTGATTTTGTTATACATATATGCAATTGGTTTCGATTTTTGATTTTGAAGTAATATATTAAATTGTATATTTATAAATGAAGCTAAACCTATATTATGTCCTACATTAGAAAAACCTTATGTTCCTGAATAATATTCCTCATACAATTAATTTCATCCATGAAAATAATCTAATACATTCAAGTGATATACAAAGTGATGTACAATAAAATGCAGATATTGGTGAAGTTATTTTTTGCTATTCCATAACAATTAAGGGACCACCATCAGTCTTGCCGTTCCAACAACAAAAGCCACCAACGTCATTTGGTGCTCCACCTGGTGCACCGTCTGCCCCTGGTGCTCCGCCTTATCCTCAGAGTAGTTCTATAGGTTTTAATCCTGGTCCTCCGACAGGTTTTGGTATGCCACAACCCTATTCTCAATATCCACCAAGTTCCTATCCCCCACAACCAAGTCCTTATTCACAGCAACAAAATCCTTATTCACAACCTAGTTTTCGTCCATCGCCAGAACTACATGCTGTACCACACTTATCACCCTATCCGCAACCAAACCAGTCTTCTCCTTATCCTCAACAGCATCAACAACATGTATCCCAACAATATTTGGCTAACCAGCAGCCATCTTACAACCATGATTTACAGTCAATAAACCTATCTGTATATCCCAGTTGTCAAAATGTTCCTGATGGCTCTAAGCATTATGGAGATAGCGGACCATCTCGTTATCCTAATCATACAGCTCCCTCCTATACCCAGACTATACCTGGATACCCTGGCGGAAGCTTTCCTGGGGGGCAGGCAATGGTGGGTACACAACCAGGTGCTGGTACAAGATCAGCAGCACCTCACTATCCTGGGTCAGCCCCCAGGCAGACACAGGTTCAGCCAAAGGTGAGATTAATAAGTTGCAGTGAAGAGTTTCATTCATAATTTTAATATTTTTATTGTATTTAGCATGACAAATTTCAGCAAGGTTTCATTAAATTAGATAACAAATTTTGAATAGTTATTCTTTTATGTTACAGTTGTCTCCAACGGTTGTACCGGATCCTAATTTCAATGCCAGGGCTGATGCTGAAGTTCTTAGGAAAGCAATGAAGGGATGGGGAACCGATGAAAAATCAATCATTAATGTCCTTGCCAATCGAAGCAATCTTCAACGCCAAGAGATTGCAGTACAATTTAAGACACTTTATGGAAAGGTAAACAAAAATTATTGCTAGTACCTATTTCATATATTTAAAAATTGTTGTTCTATCCCTACAGGATCTTATCAAAGATCTGAAATCTGAACTTTCTGGAAATTTCGAGGATCTTGTAGTCGCCATGATGACACCTTTGCCACAATATTATGCCAAGGAATTACATGACGCAATGTCAGGTCTAGGCACTGACGAATGCGTTCTAATTGAAGTTTTATGTACTATGTCTAATCATGAAATACGGGTCATTAAGCATGCCTACGAAAGCAGTGAGTTATATAAAATTATCTTATTAACAGCATCGTACTTTCAATGAACATAATAATTAGTATTATGTATCATTCCAGTGTATGGCAGAAGTTTGGAAGATGATCTTATCGATGACACTTCCGGTAGCTTCAAACGTCTAATGGTCTCTCTATGCTGTGCAAATCGGGATGAGACCTTTGATGTGGATCCCGCTGCTGCTATGGAAGATGCCAAAGAGCTTTTAAGAGCTGGTAAGTACTAAAATTATTTTCTTAACTAATTGTAGGCATTAAAATTCATCGTTCTAGAATTTGAATTCATTTTCAATCTTATATCACAATAGGAGAGTTACGTTTTGGTACGGATGAGTCCACGTTTAATCAAATTCTCGTACAGAGAAATGTTGCCCAGTTAAAACAAATTTTTGCTGCATATGAAAACATAACTGGCCATACCATCGAGGAAGCAATTAACAATGAATTCTCTGGTGATATCAAAAAGGGTCTACTTGCCATTGGTAAGTTTTGGTAACACCATCTTAACGTTAAAGTAATATGTACTTTTTGTTTCTTAACAGTCAAATGTGTGAAAAACAGAGCTGGATTTTTCGCTGAACAGTTATATAAGAGTATGAAAGGATTGGGCACTGATGATCGACGATTAATTAGATTGATTGTGACGCGGTCTGAGATAGATATGGGAGAAATAAAAGAGGCTTTTAGACAACAGTATGGCCAGACCTTGGAGGATTTCATTGCGGTTAGTATTACTTTACTGAATTAAGAAAAGTACTGAATCATTTGTACTTATGGCTGGAAATTTTTTTGTTTTTCAGGACGACTGTTCGGGTGATTATAAAAAATGTCTTCTGGCTCTCATCTCATAACAAGGTTTCGCAAATAGTATAATCTGTTTCCTATGCATTTGCTCGTATTTGATCTGCTCGATAATACTGGAATACCAGTGGTATTGGAAGTTGAATTTTGAATCTCATGTGCATAGATAACATTATTTTGACAACCTTCTCACGCCTTTGATATGATATTATTCATTTAAAAATTAAAGTTAAAATATACATGCATTATATTTTCATGTAATAATATAAAGTTTTCCAATGTAATTTAAAGTGCCAATACCGTTTGAAAGTACTTCGAATCGGTTATGATGTGCGCAAATTTACAAATTTATGGTGTTGGATACACTGTGTTATAATATAATATTATATTCTATTTATCGTACTTTATGAGAATGTATTGATTGTGTGTCACTGTTAACACGTTAACTGCCATGTCAGTCACCGGTGGCTGACACTGAACTTTTCGTTCAGGCCGCTTCAGTCACCGGTGACTAACAGTGTACAATATATGTACTTCTAAGCAGCGCGCGTGGCCTGACCGCGATTTCCTCATAAATGCGCGTGGCAGCTAACGTGTTAAAATATTGCCTTTGCAAAATTCATTAATTTAAAAATGTACTGTCAGACATAATATTTAACTTCATCGAACGAATGATTTATTTCAAATAACTGTATTTTTATACTGTGTTTATCACATGACCAAGTAAATGAACCGAATCTCGCATTTGTTTTCCTGAATGAAAGATCTTATGAATAAAGCATTATTATATAATCGAAAAAAGACCTGTACAATTTTCTCACCTCCTAATAAAACTAAATCTTAATTTCCAAATTAACGAAACAAGAGAAAAGTTGCCGAGGACCAATTCCAAATGAAAGGGAGACTTCGGACCTTTTCTTTACTATACGTGTAAAATTCCAACAGGAATTGCCCCAAGGCGGAGTTTAGCATATATGTTGCAAGATTATCAATAATTTTGGCATCATTTTTGCAATAATTAAATCAAAACTGAAGGAGTAATCTGACCCGAAATTTTTCGCCCTTTTGAAATTCACATCGAAATTTCCATATCGGATTATATTTTCAGTTTTGAATTATTGCAATTTTTTAGGCATTATAAACATATAAATTTTTACTTTCCCGCGCTAACTTCCCGACGGTCCTTTCGTCGTCGTATAGATCACAATACAAAAACCATAGGTAGATAATAAATCAGTTGCTGGTAATGTAGTTTGCACTACATGAAGTACATTATCAATCACATTCAATGTTAACACATATTCAGATAGTTCTCTGTCTAACCATCGATGGCAGCACTAGCCAAAAAACGACATAATCATATAAGTATTCTACATCGTTATAAACAACTGCACATGAAAAAATAAGCATTTATTAAAATGCATGTAAGTATTCCATTCATCATTAATCAGCTACATTTCATTTCATCCTAACTAATTATAATTATAACTTCCACGATGATTCTCCCACGACCTAGGCCTCTTTTCTCGCACTTGAAATAATTAGTTGATAATATTTATATAAATATTACAATGGCATCCTTACATAATACAATACAAAGAGATACGAGGTTCTTCTACTGCAAGATGAAGCATAAAGAATGTTCAGATAATTTCAGACGACAGACATTACACAATGGTATCATTAGCAAAGTGAATACGTGAGTAATTATAGGACATGTAGATAGTAATCGATATGTGGGTAGGTTTGTTGACGGATTAAAATACAATGGTGTATAACGATACCATCACGAATACAAAAGTATTATTTGACGATCCGTTGAAAATATATTCGTTAAACAGGCGTATCGAATCCACCAAGAACTTATAAAGTACGAAGCAACTTGGTAGCGACTCTCAGTAATTCGAAAATGTTTCCGCTTCTACCATCGTCCGCCATTGCATTTCTCCTACTCGTGTTCTGGATTGGTACAATAAAAACATTAATTCGACTGCACAGTGACGATTTCTCGATTTTTCAAAGCACCTCGTTCCGCTATTCGTTCTTTTCATCTTTCTCCTTCTTCTTTGTCGCGTGTAGCTACCATCGGATGATAATGGATTTTAACGTAATTGCGCTATCTATCGGTGCAGAGTACTCCCGGATATGCGGAAGTTTGGACGTTACGACGATCTACCGTAGCAGAAGTGAGTTCCCGTTCAATTACACTAGCGTCGAGTGCCACTCCAGAACCGATGCACTGGGTTTGCCGTTTATTGCACCAAACGGTACCACATTCGGTAAAGTTCATAGTCATTTTATCACTAAGCCATTTATATAAACTGTACGTACCCATTGCTATATTGCGTTATTTTTCAGAACCAGAAGTAGGCTTGGTGGTACCTAGCTGTCAGATCGGTTTAAGGCCAAACTGTCCATGGACTTCGCAAGGTTGGGAAATCACTGGTGGAATAGATTTGAATTTGCCGCCGTTAAGATTGCAGTATGGTACAGAAAATATCCCTACGTTTTTCTATTCTTCTTATGGTAACCTTTACTTAGCCTTTTTTCTCCTTTGGTGTGCATACTTTCAGAGACTGTACACGTTCATACGAATGGTGTACTTATGTCACAGCTGACACCACTTTTCTGGCCCCGCTTCAACTTCACTCTCAGAACTTCAACTCGTGGCGTGGCTCGTGTTTTCCTTATGAACGGAGCTGATGTTAACACTGCTGATATGTACGTGATAGATATTATTCATAATATGTTGTACTTGGCACACCAGACCAGTAGTATTTTGAAGTGTGGTCGAGGACGTTTATATATCCATGAAGTGGATCTAGGACTAGGAATAGGAATAAGAAGATGTCAGAGTATTGGCAATGTCTACATAGTAAGTCATCAGGAACTTCTAGAAAGGATTTATTAAGGGGCTTTACGAATATCTTGGGGAATTTTAACGTTTCAGAGATGGTTGGCTGAAGAGAATGTTATGTTCAAGATGGATGTGAGTGGCGGGAAAATTCAACTTTTTCGAAATGTTTCAAGCACTCTACTCTTCAGCCAAGTGGATTCCAATCCATTGAGAGTGAAGTACATTGCAGTCAGTACTTCAGAAATTGAACGAGATTGGACCTTGCTTCTTGGTAATATAAATTGAGATAAATTATTATCTGGATGAGGAAGAATGCTGGACTTATTATCTTTGCAGATAATCGCGTATGGTCGCTTGTAGGAATTAGTGGTATCTTGAAAAGTCCAATTTTGGCGAGCAACGATGCACCAAGTATCTGCGTATCTTTTTTCGCTTATCTGGATTCCACGCCAGGTTCAAGGATTAAAGTTTCTGCACATCTCGGCAACGGCTCCGTTAAGACTATGGGTCAGATAATCAGCGCCACCTGGGAGAATGTACGTTATTAAATAACGAAGGGAAAACACGTGGTGTAATTAAAAAAATTTGTTGATTATATTCATTTGATAGAAACAATGGCTACTCCAACGACTCGTATTGGATTTATCAGATGAGAATGTTAATCAGGATATTCAGATCTTGATAGAAGGTCTAAAAGGGAATCCATTTGCAGTGGTCTCCGTACACGGCCTAATGGGATGCAATCCTGATGGTACAAATTACAGTAGCAAAAAAAAAACACTTTCAATTTATCGCAGTAAAAGAAGAGGCTATTTTTCTTCCTAAGGATAATTAATACACTCACTTATCACTAACGAGTGACCAATAATTTCAGATAACGAGGAGATAGCCGTAATCCAGGTACATCTTGATCGCAGCCAACCATTCATATGCAACGTACCGACAATTGGAGAACAGAAAAGTAATTACAGAACGTAATTGGAGTAACAGTTATTGTCAATATAGTGAAAAAATCAAGATTACATTTTTTTTTAGAATCATCAAAATCCTGTCCCAGCTGTTTACACGGTGGAGAGTGCGATGCGTTGACTGGTCAGTGCACATGCCCACCAGGGTTCATAGGTGAAACCTGCGAAGAAGGTATGTCAGGAAGTACCAACGTTACCTAACTAAATAAATATATTAAATAACATACGTACGTAAAGGATGCGGCGAAAATGCATTTGGTCGTGATTGCCTGGGACAATGTTCAGGTCGTAAAGATGGATGCACTGGCTTAGTATTGTGTGCACCGATAGTTGGCTGCAATTGCGCAACAGGATACACAGGGACAGAGTGCGATCTTGGTATGTATATACGTGTTACACTCAGGTGTACCAAAAGCAAAAGCCTATAATTTCTTTCTTATTGGCAGAATGTGCACCTGGCTGGTACGGTCCTAACTGCGCGTTCGCGTGCGGCAGTTGCGACGAATTTTATTGCGACATCTTCACGGGCGTCTGTCCCGAGGGTTGCACCTCAGGACATTATCCACCACTCTGTAATCTGAGTAAGTGTCATTAATCGAAGATGAATATAGTATGTTTCATTGGCATTATTTTTATTTGTATTATTCATAACAGCCTATACCTATTTGCTGCAACCACCCACTATAAGCGACATCAGCGCCACCAGAGTAACGTTCACCTTTGAGGCGGGTGATAAAAATGTGGCCGGATCCGGTGAACCAAGATTTTATCAAGTCCAATTAAAGGTATGCACTGTGTGTAACTTTTTTTCGTACCTTTATATCAAGTTATCGATGATATTTTTATCAGGAAGTCAAGTCGGCAACTTGGGAATCAAGGATTCCTGTACTGTTATCTAAACATCCGGTACACCCTATATCCGGGGTGGCTGAAGATTTACGTCCAGGTGTCAATTATTTATTAAGAATAATCCTTATAGATCGCGACGGTAATTTCTTTTGTAACGACACCCTCGTACCTTACGTCACGGTCACTACAACTTGTCAAGGTTTGTTAACGATGAATGATCAATCGAATATTCGTGTAATGAAAAATCGATAATTTCAGTTCCCGTGAAACCGGTGTATGACGTCAAAGCTACCTGGAAGAAGCGATATGAATTTGAAGTAGAGTGGGAGGTAGATATTTACTAATTCAATGCTACATAATGATCTGTTCGTTAATGAATAACTTTAATGCACTTTTAACTATCCAGTATGACCCCAATGACTATACTGCTTGCGAATTGATACACTATCGTGTCTATCTTCGCGAAGGGTGGCGACGTTATCTCTACAATATCACAACTGAAAACAGTATTACAGTGCCAGACAGAAGTCCATTCTTCAAATATTCAGTGCAGGTGCAAGCAGTGACATCTCGCGGGTCATCGATCGTATCCGAACCAGCTGTAGTGCGAACGGTTCAAGGAGGTAATTAATTCCTGTATCCAAAGCACAATGTTTATGATTGATCATCAATTTTACGAAGTTATTTTCCATGTTAAAGCGCCATCACGAGTAACTCGATTAACTACAAGACAAATAAGTCCAACGGAGCTTCAAGTTGAATGGCGCGAGCCCAGAACCACTACCGGCAAAATTAAGAACTATATTGTAGAGTACGAGGTCAGTTTAATTTATTTTAATAATTCGTCTTACCGATTTGATTATTATTAATAAAATAATTTTTAACAGTGTCTGAGGTACTTAGCGTGTCCTGAGTTAACTTGTCAAGATTCCAAAAACAAGTTAGAGACGTCATACCTGAACTTGAATTTGTCAGGACTTTATCCTCATGCTCAATACAGCATCAAAGTGGCTGCAGTCACGGTGGAGATGGGTCCATGGTCTAGAATAATAGCAGCAACGTCGTTTGCAGGTGAATATATGTCAATTAGAGATTTTTATTTTTAGCAAATTTTCAATTCTTAATTTTAAAAATAGCACCTGAAGCAGCGCCAGCACCTGCCGAAAATCCAATACTTTCTCGAACCGCCAGCACCATTGAAGTGACCTGGAATCCTGTAGCTGATTGTAAACTTCTACATGGGTTTCCATTGTACTATCATTACTGGCTCCTTATGAAGGAACAACCTGATGATGCGATACTGGTTGCCGAAGGGAACGTCACGCATCCTCCAGTTAATTTCACATCGTTACGACCCTACACTAATTATGTAGTTCAGGTTGAACAAGTTGTAACCGATGGACTTTGTAATTCAAATTACAAACTGGAGATTCCTGTGAGAACACGTGGAACCGGTATGCTATTATTAATCGATAAATTATATTAACAAGATATCGATTGAATAATCTTGGATATTATACAGTTTCACCTATTGTAAGAGATTTACAAGCCGTGGATATAACTTCAAGTACTGTTACATTGATCTGGTCCTATCCCAAAGGAGTATCATTTGATGCTGTGAAACACTTTATTGTTGTGTTCATGGTAAGATAGTTAAAGTTATAAATATTTGATGACAGCAATTTCGTTATCATAAATTACAGTGTGTACGCCTGCTTGCTTGTCGTGAGTTTTTTTATAATTGTTCAAATAACGGAACTATGGAGATCAATGACACCAAGGTTTTATTGTCCGATCTGGCACCCTATGCTAAATACGAAATTAAAGTTGCTGCATTTACTGGAGAAGTGGGAAATTTTGCATCTTTATCCATAAAAACTTTGACTTCTCGTAAGCTAGCTATTTTTAATATCATTTTATATATACTGGCTCCTGATGTATATGGTGATACTGTTAATCCTAGCTCCGGAAGTGGGACCAAGAGCAGATCCCGAGCGTCCCCCGCAAAGCGGAAGTACGTGGCTCGCTGTATGGTGGCTACCGCCTTTGGAATGCGCCAAACAGCATGGACCAATAATAGGTTATCGGCATCATATATTTAGGGATGATGATGAGTCATTAGCATGGTCTGACGAGTCATTGACTTCTACCACTTTTACAAAGGATACCTGGGCTAACTTCACGGGGTTAACGAGCTTTACGGGTTTTAATGTAGTGGTAGCAATTGTTAATAATCAGACAGACATTACACCTTGGCAAGAAATTCGATCATTCAATATTAGTGTCTGGACGAGACCGGAAGGTAAGATTTTTAATTAGCAAATACACATTGAATATAATTATTAGTGATTGTATAAATCGTGTCACAGTGCCGGATGCTGTGAAGGAACTAATTGCATATAAACACGGGAATACATTAATCGGACTGAGATGGCGTCCCACCAGATATCTTCATGGTCCCATCGATTTCGTAAACATTCGTATCACTGCCGCTGGTCAACAAGTCATTCATCAACGTGCAAAAGTCATAAATTGTCCAGCTTGGATTAATTATATGTGTTACGAGATAACAGGACTGAAAGCAAATACTGTGTATAACATATCAGTAAATGTTGAACGACTCAATCACTTCCGTTTAATACATAAAGGACAATTGTAAAGTAATATTTGATTTCCAGGTGCGACCATTTAGTAGCGTTGTGGGAGAGGAAGGACTTCCGGCAAATGTCACAGTGAAAACTGTAGAAGGAAGTAGGTTATACAGTATCTAAGGAATTATGAAATTATTATTTTTTCTTTAATATTGTATAATTATTTGACAGTTCCTGATCCACCATCATTCATAAGATTGGTAAGGAAGACGGATAGGAGTTTTGTGATCGAATGGGGTCATCCGAACATGTCCAATGGAATTCTAAGATCTTTCCGAATTCTAACGGATCACGTAGATTCGTACAATTCCGAAATGTGCTGTGACAGCAGCATGTCAGCGGACGTTCAGGTACTTCGTGAGAATGCAACCTATGCTGCTCAGATAAAAGGATTGAAACCGGCTTCGGAATATTTTATCACGTTGGTAGCAGTGACATACCTACCCAGTGAACCAATTTCGATGACAATTTACACGCGCCCTGGAGTACCGGAATTGCAGAAGACACCACCCCATATAATTATGGATACCATAACGAATGTCACGGCGGAAGTCGTCCTCACGCCAGCATCGGAATTCAACGGCGGCCCCATCTGGTAAATAAAAGACTGTGAGGCAGTGGGATTTCAATTATTTAAAAAATGTGATGATTTTTTTATCTAGGGTATACTTTGTAATGGTCTGTGGATCCGGAGCTTATGATGGTCAAGATGCTGATAGTGATCCAATATTGACGGAAGTGAAGAATGCAGTAAAGAGGAAGGGCTTCGTAGCGATGACGTTGAACGACGTATGTACAATTTTTAATATGACGAAATCATTACACCAGGTATTTATTAAATAATTTTTTATTGTTTAGGAAGAATTAGATGACACTTTAATAATTACTATTGGAAATGGGGAGGAGTCGCTTGGTCTTTATGGATTTATTCGAAATCAGCCTTTACGTCCAAATACAACTTACACCATAGTTCAGGTGGTAATGTCGGAATATATGGATTCGCGAAGTTTCGGCATGGTGGAAAGTGAACCCTTCGTAACGAAACCTTAATTATAATTAAAATATTTTGATTGTTAGTACCTTACTTTTTCAATGATACAATGTACATATGCGGGCACAGTCAAATAAAGACATTCAAAATGACGCTAGACTTTTCGTAGCTACTAAGAAACAGGAAGTTGCAATACGGTACCAGCTAGAGAAGTACCAACAAGGGCAAAGGGGAACAGGAAAGAAATTCTAGCGAGGACGAAAACGTCGGAGACAGCTACGGCGTTGGCGTCTGCAGTCGTGGCTTTTCGTAAAACCAAGTCAGTACCATAGATCACAAAATGCGTCTGTGGGATAGGAGGGTCGGTTCACATGAGAATCGAGACGACTGCGAACGAACGAACGAATGAACGACGACGACGACGACGACGACGACGACGACGGTCGCGTCGTGTCGTGTCGAGTGAGAAGAGCGAAATGGCTCTCGGCCGCCGCCACCAGACAAAGAAGCCTGTCACACCAATGATGGACGCCTTCATGAACGACCCTACGGAGCCTCGTACATCACTTTTATTACTCCCATCCTCATTTTCATATTTCATATTTACATTTCTAGACCGCTATAAATCAGAAAATTTATGGGTAATTAGGCCTTTGTATAGACCCTGGGGGACGGCTTATCGAACGTTAGAGTCCGCGTAACGAGAGGGGTAGCTCTACGGGGATGCTACCCTCTATCGCCTGTATAAGGGAAATGACAATACCTATCTGATGCCGTCGCGATCTCGTTTGATTATCCTTTCATTTCACGCCCGCAGCTACCATCCACTTCATCCACCTCATTCATTTCATCTGTTTCATCTTCTTCTTCTCAGGCCTCTTCGACATTTATTCGCTGATGTTTCCCACCCTGTTATAATTCTAAAAAAAAAAGAAACGGGAGTGATAAATAACGTCCTAACAGATTTTAAAGACTGTTTATTATCTTCTGCTTTGAAAATGGCGAAATATCTTTTCGGTAGCTTGACATCTGAGTTAGAAGTCGTCGAGCGTATTACGGCGCCATAAAACTTTGCGGTAATATTTAATAGTGCGTTTAATGGTGCACGCAGGTGCGAGCATGGCGCGTTCTACTCCGCTTCGCCACGACGATGTTTCCTAAGTACTTGTTAATGACGGTGTAGTACGAGGAAATGAGGAAGTTCATCGTTTTCATTGAATATTTAGGTGTTTAGTTTCCGACAGCTGCCGCGGGTGGCGCCACTGTGCAATTCTTTTGCTATTCGCATGTAGAGCGACAATGAATTCTGCCCGGTTTTTCCTCTGGGGTAACAATTCGGTACTCATAACCCACTTTGTGACTTACATTCAACATGGTGACTTCCTGAGTGCCGAGATGCTGCGACGCAGTTTAATTTTTTACACGGAAGATGGCGACAACGACGCTCGACGGCGCTCTCAAGCCGTTAGTTCGGTTCATATCTTAATGAGCCCTTGTCGTTTAAACTTTGCTCACTCCACTCGGGCGGCGCGCAAATCAGCCCCGAGATCCTCCTTAAACCCTTTAATTAGTAGCCATAAATTATGGCAATATAGGTTGATAATGCCTTTTGTGGTTAATTTATGTTTCCAACTGTTCTAACCCGGCGACGCCGTATTTCGGGAAAGCTACTGGTACATCGTGAGCGATTTTCCTAGCACAACCTGATTTAACCTAACTTCACTTTTGCTACTGTATGGTATAAGAGCAAAAGTAACCAAAGTGCGTCTGTTCAATAAATCATCATTGAATATTCTTACGATGCAGTTTCAATCTCGACCTATTCTACTATCTGAACCAGTTGGTGAAACCTCGATAACACTGTCAGGTTCATTCTCAGATGCGTAATGTTAAAGTGCGTGAACAATTTGTACCTAAGGAGTGACCGTAATGTGCGTATATTTACTTTAGTACCCACCTGTTGCACTAACCCAGTTTCTTAGGTGCACCAGAAACTTTTAAGTTGCTGGAAATGAATTGTCTTAAATCCCGGGATCGCCGTGCTGACTTTCCATGCACAATTAAAATAGTTCTGTCAAAAAGAAATAGATTAGTAATTATTACTTCGTGTCAAAAATGAATATCACAAATAATACATATATTAGAGTTAGTCAAACTCCATTCGGTTAGAACCATCATGTCATATGCCACGAACTTCATTGATATCGAATTTTTCATTTAGTTCGTTATGTAAGATAGTAAATTCGAAAGAAAATTTAAAATATTAATTTTCTTCCTAGACAAATACGAAGTTATTGGATCGAGACGGATCGATATTGTTGAACAGGATTAAGTATCCCCAGAATACGATCTTTGATCCTGATCATAAATCTCTGGTGAGACAAGGATCACGATTTCGTATTCGTGGTAGGTTGAGTTGGTTTGGTTTTCACATCATCCTTGTTCAGAAGCTTCAAACTGATCCCGATAGATGGCAGGAGGATGCGCGATTTTAAAAACATTTCACTTTCATTACCCATTTTTATTATAAGTGACTTTTCGCTCGTTATAAGAAATCAATAAACAATCAAGTAAAAATCTTAAATCATATCAATTCAACTAAATCATACAATACAATATACATCACTTAAAGAAGATTAATAATCAATGAATGCTAATTGAATATAAATTCGAATTTTTAAATTTCAAAAATCGATTTCAACCTGTATAGAGATTACTGGGAATGAAGCATACGTTAATTTGTAGTATATAACATTGAAACATCTGGACTTAGGTGGGCATTATTTATATATATATATAGACTTATACTATAGTCATATACATATCTACATACAGCGAGAGGTAAATAGAGAGAGAGAGAGAGAGAGAGAGAGAAAGACAAAGGGAGTGAGACTGGACGCAGCGCGACGCGTCATTGCGTGCACGTGCATTGATACCGATATTTATGTCCGCCAGTTAATCATGTCAAAGTTTGATTTGTCGTTGGCTTTTATGGAGGGGAATTAAAACGTTCATTTTGCCACAGACACTCGCCAACAGTGCCGCCTAGGCGTGAGTTATTTTCCAGCTAGGAAACCTTTTTGCAAAATTAGCGCCGTCCGCTTTTTTCCCAGGTATTCAATTCGCAGCCAGTCGCCGTAAGCAGAACAATTGAGTATCGGCCATAAGTTTCCGTCGCACCGGTATCCGCTTTCGTCGTGACTTCTTGAAAATAAAGGAGACAAAAACCGCAAGCGGCGAACGTCAAAACTGAAGTGATATTCTTCGCAAGTCATTATGATGGGACACTCTTTCCCAAGAAAGCATCAGGGTAGGTTCTTATCCAAGACCTAGCTATCTCACTGGGACGCAAGAAGGGTCTTTGACGAAAGGCTCACGTACCAGCACTATCATTAGTTGAACGAGTAATATACATAAAGCTTTATCGCACGCCGCTGCAGAAACTTTGCTGATTGTATTGCAGAACGATAACCATCCCTGAGCGTTCCGCCAATCCCAGAAGAGACTCTGATCTATCGTCGTCCGTTCAGTGGGCTTTGCTTGGCTACTACCACCCTCTGTAGTACCCGTTTCTATGCCAAAAGCCTATAGGCAGTCAACCACCCTCTTCAGCGATGTCTCAGAAGCCAACCTCTATCTATAATTCTATAGGAAGCCGATACAGGGGATAGATAGGTAAGGTAGATATTCGTTTTCTTGGACCGTTAGTCCTTTTCTCTTTTTTTTTTTTTATTTTTGATTTCGATTCCGACCACGTGGTCCTGTTCAACATGTCGAGGTCATCGAAGGATAGTGACTGACCTTCTACCTGGAGATGACGATCAGCAAGTTCAAGAGGAGCAGTTCTTGGGTTCCCTTTGTCGTTGGGATTCAATCAGGATCCAACCCTCGGAGCCCGAAAGGTTCTTCATCGCTTGAGGTTAGCTTGCAGTAGGAGTTACGGAAACTTGACTCCTTGGAGAAAGAGGCACAGCCGCCGTGAACGTACCTGAAGCAGTACAGTGCTAATTAATTGACGTGTCTAAGCTTTGTAGACGAGACGTCAGGTACCTTGCTAAGCCTGGACGCCAGAGGGCTTGCGTTTGCGAGTGCTCCTTAGCGGAAGGCCTTTGTCGTTAATTCCATAGGAATCAGCCAAGGTATAGTTGCTCCATCTCTTATGCTTGAACTCGGAATCGATCCCTTCCATCTCGGATGAGGAATAAAGCAAGGAAGCCAGGATGCGCCATCTAGTCTATGAGCCACGTCAACTGTAACATAACCTATAACCGCTTACCGATCTTATCACCCTGTCATCCAGCGGCAGGAAGACTCTGACTTTTCAAGCAAGACAGCCGGAGTGGTAAGTTTTCGTAGCATCCATGTAAAAACAAAGTTTACGTTTGCGGGAAGTGAACGTGCGGCTGAGCAATGGTCCCTGGTGGCACGACAGACGTCCGTCAAGGTGCCCGTGTTCCTGGGCCGACATTGAAGTATTAGTTCCAAGAGAAATGGCGCCGTGGAAGGAAAGAGAAGGGACAAAGGAAGGACGTAACAAGAGGACGCAGAGGAGATCTAAGAGGCAGGACCAGTCTTGACAAGGACAGCTGATTCGTGAGTGGAGCAAGTGAAGCGACCGGGAGAGAGATAACCAAGGACTCGGATGAAAGAAAGCGAAGAAGAAGGTTTTAATGTCGGGAATGAGAATATGGGAAAGAGAATCGAATCGCAGGGAAGAGCGAATGGAGGCTGACGAGGTTCGGTCTCCTTTCTCACCCTTGGGACCGGTCGGCAGCCGGCATCAGCCCAGGTCCGCGCTTCTATCACGTCGGCGGGCGGACAGCTCCGAGGCGATTTGTCTTTCATTTCGGGCTAATTTATTGCACTCGGGCAACTCTAGCGCTATTCTCGACTCTGCACCATTCAACCACGCCCCACCCAACTAATGTCCCACATAAAACTTGGTATCAGCGATCCTCAAACGGGGATTTACAATCCCTTCAAGCGCCGCTGTCACTATAAATTCTCTTGGGCGACGTCGATATATCTCCTGCGCGAATACTTCTGTCCCTAATGGATACCCCTGCTGCCGGTGATCCTACTGCCAACTGGTCGATCCTGCGTACGATTCGCGAGCACCTTCCTTTTCAGATACTGAAGTAAAACCAAGATTGCTTTAGCTAATGATGCCCTTCTACCTTAACCGTACCTTTGTAACTCAGCCATACCTTATCCGAGCATTGGTAGCCGTGCTCGACGCCTACCCCTTTTGCTTCTGCTTAGCTTCATTTTTAATAATCAATAATTTGTCTTGGATCCTACTAGTGTTATTTTCTCTTTTTATTTCTCCACGAATTTCATTGCTATAACACGTATGTAATATCAATGCGTAGTAAATGGATGAAACTATACACTGCGTTTTACAGGTAGTAGAAAGTATAGTCACGCGAAGAATTCTTCAAACGCACTTTTTTTTCAAAGACTGTACATATTACAGGTGTCTAGCTGCTGTGTTATGTTCTTATATGTTACTCCGACCTCCTAGGAAATAGACAACGCAACTTGCGAGGAATTAGCAGGGGAAACACGAGCAGCCAAGACCGGCTTAAAGCGTTGAATCATAACGAGGACTTATGCCGAAAGCCTCGACAAGAAGCCTTGGGCTCTTCGGGGTGGCTTGTCGGTCGTAGGTAGGGGGTGTAGGAGACGGGGATTGTAGATGGAGCTCAAGGTGAAGCTGGAAGGTGGCTGATGAGCCCTACAGGCATTAGAACACTCCTCCATATTCATGCGAATGTTGTTCGGCCGTTGTAAAAATCCGAGACTTTCAAGTATCTTTCTAGCTTCGTTTACATTCGGACGTCTTGGTATTGTTTTTCAATTTTTAATCGTGACTGATTCTCAGGTGAATCCGAAGTGTCTCAAGTAAAAAAAAAATTCGTTTACCCAATACGAAATCTACAGTGATTATGCTCAGACAAATCAAATTTAACAGTACGTATGTATCCAAACGAAGAAGACTATTGCTACCGGTGTAAGGGGGTAACATTAGCTTAACAACCTTGGTCCTTTATGGATTTTAATACGCACTAGTCGGCGCAAGGATAATTGGTCCGATGTCGTTAACGTTCCATTAGAAGGCATCTTATTGGCCTTAAGGCGTTATTAGGCGATAATTAGAGCACGAGCTTCCACTCTTATTAAGAGTACACCGCGGACGCCTTCCCCATTATCCTATATAGGGCTGGATAACAACCTTGGATGCTGGGCTAATGCAGTTTTTAAGTCCAGCAAAAAAACATAACAGCAGGCAAAAGCGAATTGCGATAATTGCAACGTATCCGAGCGGCCGTTTCGATTCTTTCGATTTCCCTAAAGCACACGGCAAAGCAAAACAATTGATCCACGTGCAGTTTTTCTACCCGGGTTTCGTGGTGCATCAGGTCGTCCCGAATGCACATGGGTGCAGGAACGGCAAAGTTCATCCCCAGTCCCGGTAATATTGGGCAATGGCTAACGAAGCGTGCATTCTCTCTCCCTCTCTCTTCTTCCCTTACCGACCCCCCTCTTCACCTACGGTTTCATCCCTTGACACTCCATGTTGCCCGCGTAACAATTATTAACCTGATTGTAATTGCACCTGATCATATAGGCGGAATAACGCAGGAGAGCCCAGATCGCTTCGTAGGGAGGCTGTGCGGTCCAGCACAGTTGAATATAGTGGAGTGGAGTAAAGCAGAGTACAGTCCAGCAGCACTGCCACACGGCGTTCACGGAACTCGCCGCGCGTTTAATCCTGGCAAAGAGCGGAGCGGAGCGCCGCCGGTTTCGGGATTTGGGAATCGGGATGCGAGGGCGCTCATGTACAACAAATCAATTCGTTCTCTCCAGATAGGCCCGGCATTGGCCTCTGTACGTTCCTCTCTCTCTCTCGTTCTGCATAGTCTATGCCTACGAACAGTCATTGCCCGTGCGGCCTTTATACAAGGTACCCGTGGCGCACCAAACCTGCTATTGCACGCGTCGCTGTTTTACTAAACGGTTAATTGCATTGCCAATAACAGATAATGCAACAATCAATGATTTAGGGGTAGGTGTAGTATGCAATGATGTTTGTACCTCTCCGCTACTACTCCCTCTAATTTAAACAGTCCCAGCAGGCTCCGTGCAGATTATCCTAACAATAATTGCCCGTGGACGCTAACCGACGCTACTGCCGTCGTCGTACCCTATGTAATAGTTGTTGTTTCTTTTTATTTTCAAAATTACTAAAGAAAACAATTTTTTTCCACACGACTCGAACGTGTTGAATTAGTTTGAGATTTACGGAGTAACACTTAAAAATGTCATTAGGCTCACTCCTCGCTATCTATTTCCGGCGCTGCTGTTGCTGTAACAATAAATTTATACGGCAGACACAAAAGTCCCTAGACCGATAGGATCTTGGGGATTTAATTAACTGGAAAAAATACTGCAGAGACGACTGTTTCGATTGTTCTCTCATGAACGCGTTAATTGTACTTTCGCACTCGCTTAAGACGGCTGGAATAAGGATGTGGATGTAGAAGGGGTGGGAACGACGATAGTTAGCGTCGCGACGGCGGAACGGATAACCAAGCAAAAATATTGGGACGGAAGGAATTACCGTTTCTGCGAGAGAAAAGAAGGACGATCTTCGGAAAGATAGGGTGGATGGCAAGATGGCAGGATAGTGGTAGGTTACCCGGGGATCCTAGGGGGGTGACTTAGGGGGTGGCAGATAAAAGCGTATCGGGGTTAACGTCTTGCCGGTTGCGCATCCCTCGTATTTTTGGTGGGTCTAGGGGGGGTTGGTTGGGAGGGCAAGGGGTGAGGGGTGTAAGTGCGTACGTAATACGAGTCTCGTATTTCGCAAGGGCGACGTTTTCATCGTGCAATTTTTCCTGAGTTAACGTCCATATACTGAGAGTTATGCCCGTCAGGGAATTAATATAGGCAAGATTTGTTGTTATTACGGAGTGGTAGCGAGAGGGGGTGTAAGGGGCGCGGGGGGTGGGACGAGGTTGTAGGAAAGGACAGCGGGGTTTGGGGTGGCTTTCTCAGAGCACAGAGTGAAGCCATTACTTACTATAACTGCCGCCAGGGTAGGACGCCGCCGCTCCTGTCAGGCATCCATCATTGCGACTAATGGCTCCACTACGCTGCCAATAACATCCGGTCGTGCCTGCACGCGGAAACCTCGAACCTCAAACCTCAAATCTCAAACGACCTTACTTCCCAGGCGACGGCCGACTCTTTATACCGCCGTCCGGACCACTGCTGATGCATTATGCATTTGAAACTCGGGAGATCCTAGATGCTCTACTTTTTCAAAAAAAAAAATAAAATAAATTTTAAAAATTAAAAAATCAATGTATTCCCTACATGAAGCTATTTTTCAGGGTACCACGTATTCTCTGCTTTACTTGCCACTCTTCGTCGGTGGTAGCAGTGACGCTTAACGAGACCATCCATCGAAGGGAGTAAACTAGAAAAAAAATGTGAATGTTCGAGGTTGATACGGATCTCTGGGAGTTTATATTTACACCCTAATGACAGTTTTGCATTTTGGGGTAATACCTCTGCAAAGGGGGAACAGGCAGATTAAGGGGGATGACGTCGGGACGCCTGATCGACAAATCCACTGGTAGTAGAGACTGAAGCTGTAGAGAGAATCGGAGGCTTTGCAGAAGGGATGAAAGGAACAAAGTCATCTCCCTGGGGTCATTGTCTGAGGTGGTACACGGTAGATGTAAAATATGTAGAGAGACATAGGTGGGTCTACCTACTTTTAATCTACCTATTTACCTACCTACCTACCTGCGTATCTATCCACCTACCCACCTACGAGACTTATCCCCTAGCAGAAGCAGATACAACAAACGGCTGATCCGACAGGATGAATGCGGGAAATCGCGGATTGCGGTAACGACATCTCGTACGGTTACCGCCAGGACGCCCTCCTGGTGTCTCCGGTGCTCTTGAACGGCATCCTCGTCGAGAATGGATTCATCCGTCACGCATTATCCCCTAGGGGAGCTCGTCATGCATTTATAATGCCCTCCACTTATTCCAGTTTAGAGGATAATGCGTTTGAGAATGACGACGACGAAGACGACGATATCCGTGACGACATCCGAACGACGACATCGACAAGGACGTCGCAATCCTGACCTTTGTATGCACCTGGTGCTGGACATGTCTGACACTTTAAATAGAAATCCGCCTGTACTACAGGGATATCTATTGTAGATATTACGTATATTCACACGTCCATAAGGGGATGGTCGAACAAGGGTGGAATTGCCGTCGACGTCTTGCCGAAACGATTCAACCGGGCAATTACGTATTCCATGGAAATATTCCATAGTCGTCGCGACGCATGTGCGATTATTTCGAAAATTACGAGCGGTCCACGCTTCCGCACTTAATGGCATCCAGCATGGACGCTCCAGGTTGCCGTTAACGAAACGGCAATGGCAATACTCGTATTGCTTTCTAGCTCTCTCTCTCTCTCTCTCTCTCTCTAGGAATTTTTTTTTTTTTTGAAAATGCGTTCCCGCCACTTGCCATCCTCCACAGTTGGACTCCAAACCGCTACGTTTTAAATGCGTTCCGGGCATTTCAAGTGTGGCCGCATACTTACCAGCCCGTGTGGGTATTAATTTAAAGCATTTGCAACACTATGGAAAAAGTCGCTTTCGCCAGTGTTATAACAGCCACACGCTCCCTCCCTATAGCGAGCCCGTTGCTCTATCCCATTTCGTCCTAACCTCTAAAGCCGTCCCGTCGTCGTCGTCCCATTCCTTCGTCCAGTTAATTTATATACTAGCGAAATATAAAACGGCGCGCAGTGTCTGTGGCGACTGTGCACGTCCCCATGCGCTTGGACGCACAATTTATCGATTTGCCTTTTGCTACAGTCTCGTTTAAAGGTATTCGGGATCATTTGGACGGATGATAAATCATCGAGGCAACAACCCACGAGCAACGGGTAACGACGAATCGCTCTTTTCCACGGCAGAGGTTAATTTTCATATTTCCACTCGTTGCTAAAACTGATTATCCCCCTGGCGCTGTGCTTCGTTTTCCACTGCACCTCATTTATTTTTGTTTCTTTGAAACTTGTTATTTATCCTCCTTGTTGAAATGGTCACTTATTTACATACTCCGTACTGTATTTTAATTTGCGTTCTCAAATCTTTTTTCTCTTCCTGCACTTTTGATCTTTCTATGTCATTCGGTCGCATGATGTTTCCGGTACCACGTGATTTCCGTTAAACTTTTTAATTCCCAATGAGACGCGTTGCGCAACTGATACGTTAAAATCGAAGAGAGCCCTCTGTGCTCTACCGTTGATTGCTGGTAAGCCAGGCTCATGGCATCGGTCCCGAACGGGATAGCAACGGTCAGATAGTTATTGCTGACCGATTTGATAGGTGGATAATGACGAGTAATGACACACCGCGGTGGGAATCGGACCAGGCGCGGTACGGATGTGGACACGAGATTGCGTCATGCATATGCAGGTGTATTTGGCATCGGGTGCTCCAACCCAATCACAGCCGTGAAACTTGATTGTCGCTGATTATACCAGATCGAGCTAATAAAACGCGCATATTTTCCAGCAATAATGGCGGAGATCCAGTAGTACCAATCGTCCGATTTCGTTCGACTATTTGTGTCCGGATCTGACTCGCTATCTGAAAGCCACCCCAATTCTGACCCCTCAAAAACACATTGAGTTAGTAATAGTACCGCATGCTTTTGTCATGAGCCTAAAGGGAGATCGATATTCTTTGGTATACTCTATTTTCATTATCAACGTTGTCACGGAATAATTTTACAAAATTTCCCCTAAATCTACCATCGTGACTTTATGTATGGATGATCAAGCAAAGTACTTTCGCTTAACTGTTGATATAAGATTACAGAGAGAGAGTCAGGCTTCGCTAGCTGAATTTGCAGTTTAGGGCAAACTCGTCCGTCCTGCCCAAGAGTCGGTCAGCTTGTTTTATATACGCTGAGTTGCTGTGCCGAGCACGTAGCCACATTTGCACGGTATACGATCATAAGTACGTAGATAGATACACGTGAATATATATATACATATATATACATACAGAATATCCTCGTTACGCGTTCAAGAGCCTTACGGAATTGCCAGACATTCGAAATCGTCTCGAAAGTCAGGCTTTAAGCATTTTCTCGACGTTTTCACAGTTACGGAATTTCGCTCGCGACTCGTGTCGCTCTCTAGGAAATATGCACGGTGAAAAATCGTCGACGCGGAGATAACGTGGTCGTCAGGAGGCACCGCGTATGCGAGAATCATTGAATGAGGCTACTCGGACTTTGAAGATACCAAAAGAGTCAGCATTCGGTGATCTTGTTATATTCGAATATATAGTGTAACACGTTTATATATATATATATATATATATATTCAATATACCTGTTGCGTATATAAAACATATATCGCGTATTCATATAATATGTAAGAAGCTTTGAGCTCGCGTGATCTATAAGAAATCAAATTCTGGGTAATAAGAAAGTTAAAAATGTCTGGTTTACCCGTAAAGACAAAATTTGAAGCAGTAAGATGGACGAAGTCTTCGTAGGATGTGTGGATCTGATTTCGAGGTTAGGTTAGGTTGCAGCACACTGTGGTCCTTTCCCGCGTCGGCAGAGCGCGCCACGGTATTGCCGTCGAAGCAACGGTTATCTCGGCAATTAATATGATTGAGGAGACATCTCTCACGTCTCCGTAATATCCAGCAATGGCCCAAGTTCTGATTGCTTTCCCCATTCCATTCGCGCTTTGCCTTCCTATCTCGACTGCCATAACCCTTGCGCCACCCCGGCCGAGTTCACGAAACTGAGTTACACAGGCAACTGGGCTGGCTGGCTGGTGCGACGACGTAACGTCTCCTTTACTAAACAGTTCCAAGGGAGGAACAACAATAACAAGAAAAAAAAAAAGAGAAGGAGAGGAAAAATAGCTCAAGAGAGATTGGTCGACTTCATAATATTATTCCCAATGCTTGAACCGTCTGTGATGGCTATGTGGGATGGTGGTAAGGTTAGTAGGTACGTACCTGGAGCTGAGCTTGCGTCGGCAATGGGGTTCGTATATTGCGTGTGAGGAGTGGAGTAGGACCATCACACTCAAAGCGGGACGTGACACTAGCTCCGGTTCTTATCTACCGTCCCGTTCCACCTGAACGGGGCTATGGATTCCATGGGTTCCCGTGATAATCCGAACATTCCGTCCTCCTTCCACGTTTGGCTCACCCCGTCTACCCTCCGAAAGCTCAAGCTCAGTTTCCAACCCTGTCGCCATCCCCTACCCGTGTTGCCTTGTATCTTACAACCTGTATGTGAGGTTATAATCGTGGCTATGCCGTTGCTCTATACCTGTACAGTAAATATACATATATCTATAGCACGAGTATAAGGATGCACGAGGTAGTCCGGACCATTTGCGACTACGTCACGGGTGCCTCGTAAACAATGACAACGGAATCAGGCACTAGCCTTCCCACCCTTAGTACCAACCCCCTTCAACCACCTTACCACGACCTCACGTGTCTGTATTTCTCAGGACGCGAGTCGCGCTCTCGAATAAATTGGGCGGGGGGTGAACTTTGCCTTTTAGCCTTTAGGGGTTTGTGCTCGTTTTCGGGGGGTTCCTTGGGACACGAGGGTGGAAACTGAAGGGGTGCGCAAGAAGCCGACAAGTATCGTCGCTCGTTATCGTTAAAGACTTCCAAGGGTATAATGGCCGATCGTTTAAACGACTCTTTGGTTATGGTCATGATCGGTCCATACTTTCTTAGTTCTCTCTCTCTCTCTCTTATTCTCTCTTTCTCGTTCATTTATATGTAATGTAAACTTTGCTTTTTTCCTTAACATGCCGTACCCTCCTCTTTCTTTCTTTCTTTCGATAAAAGCCCCTCTGCCCTTGTCACTCTTTTCTTCCTTTCCTCCTTTCTTTCTTCTCTATTGGCTTTGCAGATTTTCTATTTTCAGCCCACGAAAACCTGGTAGATCAAAACGTGGCTTTCTTACGTTTCTTATGCAGTATCATGCACTGTATAGTTATAATGCACTGTAACCAAAGCCGAGGATCGGTACAAGGACTCATTACGGTGCCGTCCAAAAGGGGCGGATAAAGAAGCAATACTCCTTTTTACATTCAGACTCCTTCGGATACTCTTTCCGCTCCTTCTATTCTTCCATTACGAATTTAGCCGCGGGTACCAACCGTTGCGAATGAAAATACGAAATGGATTTTCTACGGCAAGATATTCATAGTCGAATGTTACCCAGCCTGGTGTTTTTCCTCTATGAGACAATCTATGCACTGTAATAAACTAAGATGGTAAATCGATTGGAATTAAATGTTACTCGAGGATTACTCTACTGCATTTGATAGTAGAATGTCGATCTAGCTCGTGCTCATGGTTCGTGGCTTTTGCGATTTGTAGTCGTGGCGGTAACGAAACTTGTTTGTCGGGAATATAAAACGATAAATAGCTACGATGAGCGAGTGTGAGAGTGCAACGGTGGGACAGTGAGCGAGAGAGAGAGAAAGAGAGAGGGGAACGGCGAGCAAGGGACACGGGACGTAGTGCATGCATGTGCACATCATGGATTAAGGTGGGAGAGGCAGAGGGAGAGCGTATCTAGAGTGAGAGAGCGAGAGGGAATAACACAGGGAGAGAAAGAGGGAACACATGTCCGTGTCACCGCCGTCTCTCCTGGCTGAATTCGAGAATTTATATCCGCCAGTGAATCACGTCAAAATTTGATTTGTCGATGGCTTTTATAGCGGCAAGTTATTGCGGACGTTACGTATAAATTCGAATGCTCGACTGACGCCATTTCGAACAATTCGAGAGGACTTTGAGTTCGTGCTTAAATATAAATTTTAAAAAAAAACAGCAATTTTGTTCAATTATCGGTGATTGAATAATCGGCCTGGGTTAGTCCCATTGACATAGATAAATTAACTGTGGAATTCAAAAGTTCCGCTTTTCATGTCATTTCTGGAGAATTTTCAGCGTTTCGAAATAATCGATATTGTTGTTTTCGAGATAAGATATTATTGAATTTTCAAAATCGCCTCTCTGAAAAAGCCCAGGGAATTTCATGGATCGCCGAGGAAGTCGCGACCAATGAATATATGTGTATATATATATATATATATATATACATATTAATCACACACCCATATATAGCATGTATATCAAGCGGTCAAAACGAATATATCATTCATAATTTGTTCGAAATAGTTGATTTGTAGTCCGTGATGCGCGCCGTTGAGTTTCCTCTCTTCGTTACTCATTCCCCCTGCCGTTGGTTAAATTTTATTCATGCTCTCTCTTACTCTCCCTCTCTCACTCCGAGCGGGCCGCATCAAACCTAGTACTCCGTCGTACGCAATGCAGATTGAAATTAATACCCAATAATGCTTGTAAATCATTAGGGAAATGCACGAGCCGTGTTAAAACCGCGCGTCCATCCCCCGATAACGGCAGTCACTCCATATTTGTACTTTGTCGTTTGCAGCAGGACGGAGAATCAGAGCGAAAGCGTTCGCAGCGCCATCTGCTCTGTCGGTACACGAAGTGAAGTAGAAGTCGGCCATATTACAAAACACGTCCGATTTTACGTCGAAAAAACGTCCACGCGATTCACACGATAACCATTCTAATCGCGCGCGCGATGAATGATAAAAATAATCATACAAGCCAATAAGTATCTTATTATATTGCATATTTACTTAGCTCCTCATTGAGAACGATAATATCGCCTGGTTGGTATTTCGCCATGAGACTAATCTCCGTTGAGCTTCCTAATGGCAAACCCTGGCCTTTCCTAGTTGCTTAGCTAGGTATATTACACTTACTGCACAAGTGATACTAAGCCAATAGCCAAACACAAGTAAATCAAGATTGCTCGTGATTTGTAGTGGCTGCTGGGGTTTGGGCTCTCAGAGAGTTTCGTCCTGCAGATATCGCCTTGGCTGTTTCCAATACGGCTACGATAAAGACGTTTTAACAACGACCGTAAGTTGTCTGCAATTTTGAACGTTTAATAAACCAGTCGAAACGGCTAGACATTTAAATCAACGATAACAACCAACGGCCATCTATATTTGTAATATAAAAAAAAGCCGTAAGTAACGCTCTGAAAATTTTTTACATAATATTAATGTTTCTCAAATTCACCGAAATATTTGCTCAAAATTATTTCACGCCTGTCTCTCAGTACAGAAGCTGATATTGCCAACCTATAGTAAAACCAAGGAGACCTATATGACAGTAGCCGCGGCAGCTGCGCTGGCGGATCCTTACTTAGCGTTGCATATTTTCAAATGTTTTCCGACTCGAAAGTTAGACGGCGGAGATATGTGGGAGCAACAGGTGGCCCATAAAGCGTACACATCCGTTTATCAAGACCGAATGAGTGTAGTCAGATTGACTGATAGAGTTAAGGGCAAACGTCGAAGCGATTCGTCGATATACATATACACGCGCCCACGTAAGTAAATACTTATGTCAGGTACACACGTAACAAGTACGCATTTAACGTTCATAGACACTTAGATCCGAAACAGAAGTCTGCAGCGTGTCAATTAAAAGTGTCGCGACGCTGTTGGTATTAATTTTTGTTGCAGCAATTTTTTTTTTCAACGCTATAGGATCAGTGCTGGTCGATAAATTAACGAGCCCAGGGTTTGATTCCTCCCTGAGGGATCCATAGGGCCAAGACGCGAGCGTCGCGAAACCTACTGGCGAACAAACGAGTAACTTTTATTACCGAAGTGTCTCATTAGGTTGGTTTCATAAGGGAGGAGGAGTTACAGTTCGGTGAATTTGCAGACAAGGTGGGCCCAGGGTGGCTTTGCATCACGGACCCTCGCGGCTCGCCCCTTGACGATAGTAAAAACTTTTACAGTCCTTATAATTATGGGTAATTCACGGTAATTAACGAGACTGGATGGAGTCATGGCGGCAATTTTCTAAGTAATATTTCTGCGACGATAATATCACGCTCCTCTCCACTCACCCCAGCTACGTATCTTATACGATGTCGGATTAAACGGCGGCAAGTACCACTTGAATATTTTTTAACAACAACAGTAATAATAATTATGATATTTCTGTACCATAGAAATTGACTGCAATATTTTTCCTACAATTCTTACAATCCTTACTCGATAAGTCCCTAGATCACCTAAGACGATCGACGTCAAATAATTCCCTAGCTTCACATAGTAACTGTGGTAAGAAGTAAAAAAAAAAGTAAAAAGTGCCTTATGCGTCGTTCTTATAGGACTTCGAAAAGTTCCCTAGAGCCAGAAAAGAGTTCGGGTATGGTTCTTATACCGTACGCGAATTTATTTTATCGTCCCGCGGCGGGAGTGACATTCGTAACGAGATATAAATTCGGACGTGGAAGTAAACAGAGCCGTACGTAATATGGCTGCCCATTCTCCTTCTGGCATCCGAGTAGGTACTATACCTACAACCGCTACGTTTCAGGTTTACAACCCAAGGAGAATAAATCGGGTACCGCCTAGAAGAAGAGTCTCGGTCGTGTCTTTTAGAATCGTCTGCTCCCCCCCCCCCCCCCCGTCATGGCCACCCCCACTATCTACACTCCGAATAGAGAACCATTGCCAATCCGAACTCCACTACTGTTAACAATTCAAAATGGGCAACCGGTAGACCCAAACTAACCTAATTCAAGTTATTGACATTTTGGTATATACCTAACCTCACTTTTGAAACATCTATACTATATTTTAGCTTTCTCTTATATTTCTTTCTTTTCCTTTTTCTCTGTCTCACTCGATACGTCCCTCCCCACCTATGTCTATATCCTATATCGCACCGGTGCCTGATAAGCTCTCGAAGACGTCGCACCAAGACGGTATCCTAGGACGGTCGGGAAGGAACTGGCAGAGAAACTAAATCCAGTAATTCGATCGTTCGTATTCGCCACGAGGTTACGGACGAATCGAACAACACCGCTTCCGAAACGGTTTCAGCGGCAATTGAGCGTCGGTTGTGACGCGCGGTGGTCGCTCACCCCCTATATAATGCCGCATGGTCCCACTAGGTCCCACACTGACACAGGTCGCTCACTTGCACGCTGAGCTGAACTCGACTCGGTCCAACCCCCGTGGGGTTGGTAGTGCTGGGGGTTGAGCTGCGGGGGTTGCTATAAGCCAGCGCGTCAATAACCGTCCATCAGATGTAATAGCTCCCCGAGACACATCGGTTGCATTTAAATGGCTGCTTAGCCGACTCTGTCTCGACGCGGCGGACGTAGATCTATGTAATTCCATCAAGTTCTTTGCGGATCTCTTATTGTGGCGGTCGTGAGTGGCGGGGTAGCACAGTTATTTTTGGAAAAAAAAATCTTGCACGTTTTTACCCCCTACTTTTCGTATTTCTTTTTTTTAAATTTATTTTTCTATCCGTGGATAGACCAAGAGGGAAGCTGCTATAATATATATGCATATACACGTGTATAACTGAATTTTTTAAATTCCAACATGAACTCCAGCCATGATCTGGTTCTGCTGTCGTCGTGGTAGTATCCCATATGGATGAGACACCAAAGTACGGGGGAAGGGTAGAGATAGACGGTGAACAAGGGTGAAAGAGGGAGGGAGGGAGGGAGAACAAGCAAGGGAGTCAGTGTAACAACCAAAGTTGAGCAAAGCTGCTGACTGGGTTGGTTCCTTGATTGGCCCCATCCGCAGACCTACGTGCTCGTCACAACAGCTCGCTCCGAAAGTCTACGCTTTGTCGGAATATCTGAATTTTCGTGACGTCATCGTGGTAATGGGAAGCAGGAGACGAACGGAAGCTTGACCTTTGATAATTTTTTTTTTCAATTTTGAACCCGGTCAGAAAATCATGATCGAACGTCATTACGATGTCAAAGGATTTTGAACCAGTCGATATAAATTCTGTGTTAGTTTCTGTAATTGCCGCTGACTACTTTCACGTTATTGTGCAATGTATAATAATTTGCCTGGCGTTAATCCCAGTCGGGCATCGAACTGGGGTGTTAGCGTAGTCCGACCTACGAGGGTCACTACCTACTACCAGTTAGCAGCTACCGTCACCTACTGCTAGTAGGTAGCACCTACAACTAACCAGCCAGCCAGCTATGTAGCTGCTACTGGCAAAAGGATCTGCATGGCGGCTCCACCGCGTCGCAAATCACTTAAACTGCGGGTTGGAGGTGCGCGAGGGTGAGGAGCTCGAGTCTGCGGAGGTGGTGGCGGAGCTTGTGGAACTGGTGGAGGCTCGAGGTGGATGGCGGAGCCTAGAGGAGGGTGATTATAAGACCGCTCGGGGTTGCTGGCTAGCGAGGTACTACCATCCGTTATGACTATAAATCTAAGATAACAATAACGCTCCTCCAACCCTTTCCTCTCGTTTGTCCAGCGGGCATTAATGTCGGCTGCTCGCTATGCTCGCCGTCCATTTGATGCACGTGACTACTCTCTGTCACTGTATCTTTGACGTTTACGATTGGACCGATTCACCCCCCCTTTACCACCCTCTCCAATTGGTGTTTTAAATATTTATCAGAATACAGGAAGACTCGGAAGGGGTTGACCGATGTGGATTGGTCTTTACGAATTAAATGTGATTATTTCATTGGAATGCTGTTTTATTAATTTTTATGACAATAGGGGTAGATTTTTTTAGGGGATATTTTCTTTTTGGATATACCACGGTCCTGTTCCACGTTCCTAAATTACCGACTGTAACGACATAGCGAGAATGATACAAAAGTACGTCAAAGGGGATGATTTGGAACGAAATAAATTTCTTATTACGTGCAAAGGGCGAAAAGGGGTCGAGTCGGCGATATTCCACATGAAAACGAAAATCTAGGAATGAAGAGGTGTTTGGGTACATCTGCCGCTTGGTCGTCCATCACCCAACCTACCGAGCCAGCTAATACACGTATAATTACTCCTTTCTAAGATTTATTTTAATTAGCCTGTATATCTTCCCCTAACGACCAACGCTCTGATTTAGCACAAACTGCGTTGCCGCCACGCGGAGTAACAGCCCCTTTCGAACGGAAAAGCCTTTTCTCGCCACAGTTTGACGTACTCTACCTCGAAAGTCACTCTACCTGATAACAGATGAAAATAAGAAAAATCTCGAATCACCCCAGTTTACAAATTCTCCTTGTACACGGATCTAATAGTACCTTTACCGTTGCTAATATCGTTATCATTAGCGATCGGTACCTAAACAAGGGTAGATTTGCTTCAATTCCTACCCGGTAGCTCGCTCCATTAACTCGTTCATAGACGATCCAGCGAGCGTCGTGAGCGTCGGCGCTCGTACCGAGGAAGCGAAGGCAGCGCTACTCACACCCTAAGCCGGTACTAAATCTCTCCTGGCAAACCTGAAACTCAAGCCAAACATACGAACCGCTCCTCCTCGAGGCGCAACGCAGTAAGATCGCGCGAATCCGTAATCACCGTAAACCTGAGACTTAAGCGACCGCAGATATACTATCTGTGCGCTGCGGTGGCGCGCCTAAATCTATATTTCCTCCCATATTCCCTATCTGTTCATCTGCTCTCTCTAGCGGGTCATGGCTGGGTCTACCACCTACCCAACGTTCATACGACAAGGATTCCCACTAGCGCCGCCGCCACTGTTAGTCCTGGGCATTGCTATGGTTCCTGCTTCTGTTCTGCTTCTGCTGATACTCACGGCTACCTATACCGGTACTGGTTTCGCGATGGTGGATAGTAGATGGTCGTACGAACGCGTTTCTCCCTCTGAAACCTCCTTCGCCCCCCCCCCCATCCCTGGATCCCCACTAACTCCTCACCCCTATACCGAACCCCTCACGACTCCTACCAACCCCTACAGCGCGACGGCATGAGCACATTTCTCTGAAATACGACGTCCCCGGGAGCATAAACGCCGTTACTATTCCCACAAGTTGTAACTGGTGTTAATTATTGACTTGATATATGCGCGAGTTGGGGTGTTCGGCTGCGCTGCGCGTTCAAGAGTTATTCGTGCGCCACTTCGAATCTGATATCTGATTATCGCGCGTCTTAGGACACGCGTATATTATTGCTGATAATTAAATGTCGGGGAAGTGTATTATACTGGGGGTGGATATTGATGATAGAATTTTCTTTTATTATTATTTACAAAATTATAGGGGTGGAATCTGTGTATGTGTATATATATATACGGCTGTTACTATATGCCTGACAAGATTAGATATGCAAACGCGTATGGCGAGCTAGGTCATCCCACTGCTCTCACTGGGGATGCTAATGTAAAGAAAGGGTTGGGTTGGGCTGCTTCGTTTCCCAGAAACACACCCAACTCTTGGCTTGCTTAGACGGTATATACAGTAGGTACGTACTAGTATAGTCAGCCAGACACTTAGCCGTTAAGCAGTAAGTATGAAAGATGGTGATGCTGCCCGAGGGAACTTCTTCCTTGGGTTTTATTATTAAAGGTTCTTTCATAATTGACGGACTCGCGAGGCCTTACACGCAACGCCGCGGGACGGTGGCGATTCTAGATTTCGGCAATTTGGAGTATAGTTTTTTTTTACGGACTTTTCGAGACATAAACATTTTTTGCTTCTAAGGCTGAGGGGATTCAGGTGTAAGAGGGTGGGTGAAAAGTCGAGTTAATGGTTTCTGACGATGCCACCAGATGGCACTTTTGGTACCCCTGAGAAAATATGCCGATTGATTTTTATAAACGATAATCGGTGTTTTGTTGTTTTATTAAAAATATTTTTTGCCTCAATTTGATTTCACTTCAAATTGTTCTACTCGTGCGACACTGTGGTATGCGCTTGTATCTTTTGCCAGAGGTCGTAGGACCAAGAGCAACCTCATGGCCGAAGCATCTAACTAAATTGGAAGTTCCATCTGAAAGGAAATACATTTGTAAATGAAACAGTCATGAATGAATGAGAGAGCCCGAAGCCATTCAATTTAATGGCACAAAGCTAATAGAAATTCTATATTTCGTATATAGAAACCCGTGAAATAAAATCAAATGGATCCTTTCTTCGAATTAACGATAAATACACAAAACGGTGAGAGATCGAATTTGTGAATGACCTACGCCTGACGAATTAACGAGTTTACGCCATGTTCATCTTTTTTTTTCACTTAGCCCACCACCTTATCACTCGTTTTACCTTGGTTCTTCGATTAAACGAAATCACTGGTAGCTGGTTAACGTGTATTCGTTAAACCTTTAAAATCGAGACCCTTAGTCTTTCGATCCAACATTACTGATCCATTGGTCGTTTTATTATAGACTCGGCCTATTTCGTAAAGAATTAAGGTTAAGATTTAATTTCTGATTAGGCGGCACCGTACGCTCTCCAGGGAGCAATTTTGCTCCGCCATTGTGACTGACAGAAATGTGCGATCGCCGAGATGGAAGGTCCAACCCGCATACGAATCACCTACTTATCCACCACCACCTTACGTTCCGACTAATAACGATTCGTGTAGCAGAAGAGAATAGCCGTATATAATTCGAGACGCCATGACAGTGATTTAGTCTGCTGGAAATAGGAAAGATCATTAACTTCCGGAAAACAGTAGTAGATCTCTAGTATGACATTTATACTGTAATACGTTTTATCTTAATAACCATCGGATTGATACCGATAATCAAGAATTGGTGGGAGTGATTAATTATATTTATTTAATTTGAATTTTTGTTTACATAATCATTATTGAAGATCAGGCAGGTCAGATATAAGAAGATTTATCCGAGGTCACCCAAATGATTCTGTTCAATCCTTTTGAATCGCGCTTTACCTTGTTAGGTTAGGTTAGATTGCTTATGGGCGAGACGCGGAAATTAAGATTCCAGAGAAATTCCGGATCCGTGACGGGTAGCGGGGCGGTTAAACATTTAAGATAATTTACTGTTCAAATGTAACAGGGCATGGGCAACGAAGAGAGTAACGTTCTGCTGGCCCTGACACCCCGCCGCTATACGGCAGTCGAGCTAACCTTTTTACCCTCACTGGCGCTGACACATTTCTTGATTTTCAGAACAATGGGGCTATAAAACCGGGCGGTTGGCGGTTCGGCTCACAACTGTGTATGCATGCAAGACGTAAAATACAAGGTAATTCAAAATGCGCATCGCGTACTGGCACGTTCCTGGTCCAAGACTCAGAGTCGCCGGATTGAATATCCACAATATCCAGTATGGCATCGTGAGACTGCAGCGCCACATTGCCCATAGCGGCATAGTCCATAACCTAAAAAAATACTAGGGTCCAAAGCAGTCTAGTAATTTTTGTACAAATTTATTTCTTTTAGTACATTTCAAATAGATAATGGTTTTTTTTTTTTGAAAACCCAGTCTTCGGAAAACGAGACCAAGTCCTCCAGTCCCACGTGACATCGCCGGTTTCCGGTGGACCGATAATAATGTTGTCTGGGTAGCTGTTGGACACTTAGTTATCCGGACGAGACTTCTGCAAGCGAAGGGATGAACTAGCTCTGTGGGATGATTATTTTGTGGGTCTACGGGATTGAATCCGCATGGAGGGTACTTGAGGGCGCGGCCAGCCGTCAGCGTCCCGCGAGAACGAGATCGTCGCTTTTCATCCTTTAGAAGGACGCATACACCGACAACGGCACCACCACCCCCAAAGAAGGGCCCTCTTTATCTAACAGCGAATAATCGGACAATTTTCCGCGTCACTGCACTTGTCTTCCGTTAAGTACTGGCCCGTCCGAGTCACAAGCCAACCACGCTGGAGTAATCATATTTCTTGTGAACGAAAATCGACTCGTTCGTTTTCACTGATAAAATTTCATTTGCCCAGCAAACACGTCCTCGGCATCACCACTAGTTTTTAACACCAAATAATGGCCTCAGGGTCCTCGTATCGTACCATCCGGTTTCGATGTCCGAGTGCTTCGAGTAGATATAGGCCACTTGATAAAAGTACTCCACTACGTATGAATCAAGAGTGACGTCTCTAATTCACTCGTTCGCCCTTTTATATCCTGCCACTTTTTCTACCCCCACCACCACCGCTTGTACCAGTACCTTGTTACCTACATACTATGTATATATGTATATATATATATATATATTATACCTGTAGCAGATAGCGTCGACCGCTTTCATAATAATCCACTGTTCTTTTCCATTTTTCCTTTTTGCCTCTCTTCCCCACCATAGTTCCGCAGCACACCCCTACATGGAAATACAGTCGAAAGCCGAAAGACGCGACGCGATTCTATTTAGTGGTGCGTCGTTTGACGGGGTTTATTGGGGGTGCAACAGGTCGGGTTAGACTGGAGTGTGTTCTCTCACCACCATCATTAGTCAACGTCACCACCCGACTGTGTACCACCGGTGGGCTCAGCTCGGGCTCTACTCTCAGTCACTCCCTCTCTTTCTCTTTCTCTCTCACTCTCTCCCTTCACTCTCTATACTCTGTATCTATTACCGACATAACCTCGACTACTAAATCGCCCGACGCTTCCCACAGCTATTCGCTCACGCGTGTCACTACTGCATCCCGAAGAAAATCCAAGGAGATTTCCGTGCTTCGAGTGAAGCGCGACGGTGGCGCCACTGAGCGTAACGTAAAAGGCGGGAAAATTCAAATACGTCGTTTACGTCATACCTTCTAGTATTTAATTTTTTTGTTATTTTTTTTTGTTATTTTGTCGTTTGGACACTCGCGGCGCATATGATTATTTGAATTCGTACATGGTACCGTGGGTCATACCATCGTGTTACCGAGGTTGGTTATCTCTGCTGGATCATAATCCTCGTACGAGGAGTTCCATTGTTGTTAGCTGCTCGTGCGGATACGAGCTTTGCAGCTTTCCAGAGGCCGCGTACCAGCGCTACCCACTCTGAGTCTTAAGCTCTTTCCAACAAATCCACCACCTCATTTAGTTCGCAAAGGGATTAAACGCGAAAGCCTTCTTCTTGTGTCGCGGCCCGTCTGACCGTTTTATGTTAATTCTTACCAGGTGTTGGAAACGCTCTAATTTCTGTACGCGCACTCTCGGTGCCTCATACGTGAGACGGCGATGCCGACACCCTACTCGGTATCCTTCTTCTGGCTTTTGGGGATGAGAGTTTTGTCGACAGGGCGATAATACTATGGTGTGTACGCATGAGACTTCTAGTTCATTCTCAAGTAGCGTCACGCGTTTCATTTTACACACGTGACTCTCGTACTGATTTATGCAAACTGTATGGAAGTACTTGTTTCAAGGATTAAAATAATTCAGATCTGACCTGTGTATTATTTTATAAGAATTTTTAATGAATTTAAGTCAATTTTCAGCGTTCGATATATTTTGAATTTTAATGCTTGAATATTTTGTTTAATAATATTAATAATAACGAAAATTCATTTCGTATTAGTTTGTATTATATTTATTATGTAAACAGATGACACATTTATTGAAAACGTGTTTCCAAAATTGGTCAGTCTAAGGCCAAATGACGTTAATGTCATTTTGACTTGAAGCATTTATGGGGAGATAATTTAAAAAAAATTTTTAACTTATCTTTATTATCCAGCACAGATAAGAAAAAAATATATATATATATATAACGATCGGCACAACCCCTAATATTTTCTACACCAGCAGACACCAATGTGCATATTTATTCCTAGCACAATACAAGTTTCGTATTTCACGAGATGGAAGAAATGTACAAGGTACAAGGTCCAAATGCAAATGGTACATAGTAAAAGGTTAGAGGTCGAAGGTAAAGTGTTTCCTACGTATCTGAAAGGAAGAAAAAAAATGCAGTCTAGTCCCTACAATACAGTAGCAGTATCACATGTAGACGTTGAAGTAAAATTTGCGTCATATTGCGCTCGATTAAATTCGTCTCGACTTTTTCATCCCTCGTTCCCAAGTTTGGCCTTCCGGTTCATTTCCATAGAAAACCCTTCGGCCGCTTCCGTTAGTTTGACATCACGTAGGAAACCCCATGGACTGGCGAACGACGTCCTGACGGTCTGACCAGAACGGCGTCGGCGTCGCTGCAAGGTTGAAAGCCGCTGTCAACATCTCTCAGTGGGCAGCGCTGTCTGGCCGGTAAACCTTGTTATCAACCACCGGCCATTAGGGGTTCAAGGCGACAACAAAATTCCGAGCAAAGTGCCATCTTTCGAAAATAATTACGATCCGCGGCGTCGATGCGTTCCAAGTACATGGACGCCTGATGTTATTTTCTTTGGAATTTTTGCCTAAAACCCAATAACTCAAAATTCAGCTGTTACCTCGACCGTGGCGCTGCAGTCGATCGAATTTGATTATTTTTGTATTATTTATCTGAGAATTTTTTTTTCCTTTGCTATCGATTAAAACTCATGTCTGGCCTGCATTTACGTAGGTTTGTAGGTACTCGATCAAGTAACGGGATCGCATTAAAAAATTGAACATGGAAATACAAATCATCCATGGGCGGAAACGCGCTGCGGTGGTTGCTGGTAGGCAGGGGTGCCATTTTGTAGTAACAAAATGCGACGCGACTGTACGCGTTAATTCCCGTCCATAAAAGCCATCAACAAATCAAACCTCGACGTGATTCACTGCCAACGTAAATACAACTAGATCAGCCCCGCGTACGAGTGCGGATGAGGGATAGGCTGACATGTGTTGTGCTGCCAACCTAGCAGCCAGTAAAATCCATCTTGGTTCGAAACGTCCGGGCAATGAAAAAAAATCTTGTATATATATGCCAAAACTAGGGGGTGATATATATACAAAAAAAAAAATTAAATAGCCCAATAGGCAATTATTTTGAATTTTCTATTTTTTTTTCATCGTTTTCATTTTTCCCTTCACTCCATGTATCTACCAAAGGGATCCTATCATTCTGGAAACCCAAACGCTGGCATTTAAGCCCCACGAATAGGAGCCGTGAAAGAAGCTGCCGGACGGGCACCCTTGCCATCGAAAAACGGCCATAAAACCAAGTGGGGTGGAATAACAATAAACTATCCGTATAAATCTTTGGAGGGACAACAGGAGCCACTCTGATAGGAACTCCGATTATCAGAGGAAAATGCGTTTTCTTTCGTGAGAGCACTTGCGACCGTCTCAAATGAACGGCCCGATACAGTCTTGATTTGCTTAATGTTTACGATGGTTTGACGGTTGGCTTCATCCCCATAGTTCTAAAGTAGTTCTCAGCCATTCCACCAGAGGAATAGGATGGATAATAAAAGAAAAATTTTTCAAAAATTTTTACCCACCCTTTTTCATTTTTTTTTTTTTAAATTCCAACCCTTAGAAATTTTAACAAATAATATAATGCTACAAGTGATTTATAGACGCGTGATATTTCGACTCAATAACGGGTCTCGGGTTAAGTGGGTGAAAGGCGGCGGTGAGCGGCCGCGAGAAAGGGATGAGGCTATCGAATAAGGGCGAGAAAGAGAAAAAGACGAAGATACAATTTACCAATGTGTGTCGAGGTAAAATGAATGCTCGCGTTTCTTGCCCCGTGGACTCTATCACGACGCTCCATACGCGCTACCGCGGGGGACTCACTTATCTCTCAGTCCGTAAATAATAAAAATATAGACATTACGAGCTCATATATCAGGCGTTGGCAGTCGGTTCACTTTGCATTTAAGATAAATTCAGTTGTGCGACGAAGAGGGGAACAAAAGCGACAAAAAAATATTCTCGTTCCCTTTTCTCCCCATTGGCCACGCGTTATGAATATTCCGTATTTGACGTCCTATTTAATTTTTTCCAAAATTGTGCTGGACCAAAAAAAAAAATGTAATACCAATTTAAAAATATTTTCTTGCCATTTCACAATGGGCAGTTCATCTTCACGTACCTGTACAAATCCGAATCTCGAAATTCTTCGACTCGCAGCTTTCGATTTGCCTGACTCTCAAATACGCTAGTAATTACGATGAACGTCACGTAGCGTGACCGAGCGGCAAACCGTTGAACCCAATTTGTGCCTTGCTCGCCGGAAACGTGTCACGCTCGAGCATCCCGGAAGCTCGCTGGCGTTGCAGGGAGTTTCCAGGTGGAAGGTCATCGCGAAAGCTCGCTCTAGGAAGCGTCAGAGTTTCGTCGCGAGGTAGATAGTATCGGAAATTGAGATATCGTATCCGGTTCGATGAGCAAGAGAGAGAGAGAGAGAGAGAGAGAGAGAGAGAGAGAGAGAGAATAAAAAAATAAGTGACTATAAAAAGGATGAGCTTAGCGAGTGGACTATCAAAGACATACACTCTAAGGAATAGTAGACTGTGATAATATAAAAATAATAATAATCAATTGGCAAAACGTCAGACGTACCAAGAGAGGAATCAATGGCCGAAGGCAGCAAGGCCCCAGCTTTATAAACTATTCTGTTGTCTCCTTGGTATTATTCCGGGTGCTGAGTTATCGGGGCCCATTAATTACCGGGCGCGCCTTTATTCGTTCCAAAGGGACGAACCTATTGCTCACCGGTTAGACGCCAATTCAGCGCCATTGTTCTTGCGTCGTTCGCACACACTCTCCGGGGTAGACAATAATTTTTAGCCGAGTGAAATAGAAGAAAGGCAAAAAGGAATAGCGGGGGGGGGTGGTAGGGGATGAAGGAAAAAAAATATAAAAATGAGGAAGGAATCGTGCCGTAGAGAATCGTGAGCATCGGCGATGCTGTTCTGGGCGTGATGGGTCGCAACGAACCGAGAAATATTTTTAGCTGCCATATTGCATCCCTTGTCGATTTTTGCTTTTTCCTGAATATCGGTACTTTTCAAATAATACCCAACTGGCTTTGCGCATTCGTAAATGGCACTGCGATTTAGTTTATAGAGATTAGGTAGATGCTGGTTGTTCTTGAATGACCACGTGCTTCACCTTTCTATGTAATAATATGTATAGGGTGTGTTGAGGTTATAGGAACCCTTGATAAAAATCACCCCTGTCGAGGCTGAAGATGCTTTTAGGCCTTAGTGAGATGCGAATGCAAATTTTATTGGATTGTCGAACAGTCCTTGAGCGTGGGGCTGGTCTAGTATGGGATATAATACTAGTGTGTATAACTTGTACACACATTCTGTTTCTGATTTCATTTTGAGAATGTCCGGATTAATTAACCCTGCCGAAAATTTTCCAACATAACAGTAACAGTAATCCATGTTGAATAACCCGATTTCTCTAGTGCCATTACTCACTCGACAGGGTTACCAATGTTTTAGAATAAAATCATTTGATCTGATTTGACACGTTTTTTGCAGACAATCCTTCGTCTACCGAGTGGGTGAAATTTGAACAAGTTTAAAAAAAATGTTTAAGCATTCAAAATTGCTTGCTGCTGTCTGTCTTAGTTATTAAATTTTTGAAAAAATTATTAAATTAAAGAAAAAGGCCAAATACGTATACTCCCGTGTGTACAAATTCAAAATTTACTGAATCTTGTTCTACCAATCTACAAGTGTTTCCAAACAGGATCTAAAGGCGCCTTAAGCAGATTCGACCATTGTTTTTTTTTTGTTACCGAACGTTCATCCCGGAAGAACATTCAGCTACCGGCTAATTAAATATGGATGGCGATATTCAGCCGCGCCGTAGAAGCGGCGTTAACCCTTTTCGCGGCAATTAGCACGGGAGCCTCGTTTACTCTTGTTCACGAGGTACAGCCAGCTGGATTATTTCATCCCACGTAATATCGCGTTGTAATATTCGTTGCCGGGTGTTTGAAATTGTTTGCAAGGCCTTTTCTTCCTGAAGTGTAGCTAACGAGAGGGTCGTTCAGAGCATCCTAGGTATGTTAGTAGCCAGGGTGTATCTGGTTTTATTTATGAATCAACCTTCGATTTCAAATGATAATTTAAAATTTTTTCAAAAAAGTAAAAATTCCACGTATGAAATATACAAAATAGAAAAAAAAAAATTAAAATACATACCGTAAACGATATATTTACACAAATCTGTATACCTATAACAATTCTGCATTTCATTCCATACACTTGAAAGCCACGACCAGATTTCAGAATTGACAGGCTGGATAGGATTCAGCGTGTGACAGCTGTCAATCACTGTCAGAAACGACCATGTGGATATTCACGAGAAGAGACAATGTAGCTAAATTTATATTAGATTAAAAAAAACATGATATCAAATACCTAATAATAACAATAAAATAATTTTATAATGTTTTTCATAAAAATTAAAAATTATTACACGTTAAACAGTATACAGAAACTACATGGCTTATACCGACAGTAGTAGGTGAAGTAGATACAGAGATTTACGTGTCAGACAATCTACAGTAGAAGTAGACATTCATCCGTCAGACGGTACAGCGCAAGAGTATAAATTGACATGAGTCGGGACAAGTAGATATGTACGTAACAGACCAGCCAGTGGGTATTATATCCCTAAAGCGTTATTAACTGCTCTCGTATTTTGCCTCTTAGTCGTTAATAGTCCTCGTTTGTTTCGACTAAGCGGAAGAGTCGCGGTGAGGAGGGCAGGGAGAAGGAAGTGGTGGCGCGCGTCGCTTTTATTCAACCAAAAATTTTTAAGCCGTTTCGGCGCGAGCCAAGCGGCTTTCTGGGCAAAGAGCCTGCCGACGTTCAGGGGGGAGGTGGGGGGGGGGGGAGGTGGGTGTATCAAGCACAGTACCGGTACAGTCTCCCTCGTGCTGGGGGGTTGACAAATGAAAAATTCCGGCGTCGTCCGGAAGCCCCCATTTTTACCAGGGGGTGTTAAGGGCGGCTCTATTGCCACTCTGTGTTTACACTCGAAGCGCACAGCCGCCTGGTGGTGTGATTGATAGTGGTTTGATTCAGTCAGCAGACTCCGCGGGCAAGCTCACATTTTCCGGTTGATGTGATGATCATTTATCATCTCGAAAGATCCGCTCAGTCTGGTTCGCACTCGAGTAACTTTTCCTTTCTACCTTTATGCTTCGTCGCTGCAACCCCATTTCGCGCTGTCTTCGTCACGCGGAAGTTGTCTTCTGGATACTTACGTTAAAAGTATCTACAGGGTGTAAAAGCGGAAAAAGAATATGAAAAATTCACGGGGAAAAATTATTTTACCGTTTGATGTACAGACAAGTAACGTTCTAGTAGCTGGTTTTGATTTTGCAAGGTGTCTGCCGGAGGGTCGATTGGCTGGAAAGAGGGGCCATCTTTGGGTCTGGCCAGGCTTCTATAATCCCCTGTAACTGGTCCTGTAGAGACGGGCCACTAGAGGGCTCCGGTTCAATTAGTTTTTCAAATAAACGTTTGTTTCCTTAACACGTGGCGTCGTAACGCTGCGTCGAGGGTGCTGGTGGAGGAGGGGCGGGAGGGGGTGGTAAAGGGTGAGAGAGCCAGAGGACACGGTGAATGGGAGCGAGCGAGAGAGAAAACGTGTACGCTAGTACCGAGAGGGTTGTGAGAGGGTGTCGCGACCACGGGGTAAGTAATTAACGACACATTTATACGATATCGTTTGCGAGAGGGGTGGAAGAGGCGCCAATGAAGAACCCTGCTAATAGGAAGTGCTAACGGTGATACTCCTGAATGTTCCGTGTGGCGCTAGTGCACCCTTATACCCATCTACTGTAATTCTTCCATTAATTTTTGCTGAGCTCGAGACTAGTTAATATGCATTAAAAAGAGTTAATAAAAGTATCGTTTTAATGTAATGTAGATATAGCTATACAACCTACCGCGTTTCATGGCTATAGAGGTTCAATGAATTCTAAAACAAATTTCGCCGCGACGTATAATCTATAAAAATAAGAAAATCTCTATTCGACAAAAATGTCCATATATGATTATTCGAAAAAAAGAAAATTTCCGAAAATTTGGTGATACACATAAAAAATTACGAAAAACATAGATTGCGGTACAATCGTTTAAAATAATTAAAAAGAAGCTCAAAGATCTTGAGCCAGTTATAAGACCATCATTGTTCCTCTTGGTATGACAATTGGTCTCCCTCATAATCGGGGTGGCCAATGTGGGGTGGATCGAGGCTTCATGGTTCGCCACCAGAGTGGACGAGAATTCTCAAGGATAACAAGAGAGTCGGTGCTGATGGTGCTGCCAGCAGTGGTGGCGGCTGGAGGCTTAAGAGGGGTGAATGGAGGAAAACAGGAAGGAAGGAAGGAAGGAAGGAAGGAAGGAAGATAGAGAGTCGAAGGTAGATGCTGAAGGAGAGAAGAACTAGAGAATGAGGAACGTAGGGAAAGAGATAGAGAGAGATAGATGGATAGAGAGAGAGAGAGAGAGAGAGAGAGAGAGAGGGAGAGAACAATACTACTACAAGGAAGAGGAACCTGGGGAGGATCTGCATGGGTGGTGGTTTCTGGCTCCAAGAGTCGCAAATCACTTTAACTGCGCGAGGAGCAGTTTGGAGCCGCTAATGGCGTCAAGTGTCTCAGATACCGCGGCTTCGGGTCATCCGAAGGAGGAGAAACTGGCAGTGGTGGTCCTCTGCGCCAGGGTGAATTCTCAGGACGTAGCAGACTACGTGCCCCTTTCTCTCGGCGTGGGTGAACTGGAGGGAGGGGGAGGATTTGAAGGGGTTGCTTCCTCATTTTACTCTCTTCCACCAGCCGTTTTGGGGTGTGGTGGTGGTCGACCGTGGTACCATCCCCAAGACCGGTGATACCAAGGGGTAGTACCCTGCTAACCGTCCACTGGTTACCTATACCTATACTTACCCCTTTAGGTGGGTGGCATAGCTATACCCCAGATATAGCCCGTTGGTACATAGACTGGCCGGGGGTTTATTCTCGGATACGCCGGGGGTTAGGAGCACCGTAGAACCTGGAAGGGTGGCTATGACGGTACGTTTAATGTCCGAGCAAGCGGCCGCGTCCCGTCCTCACACAGCGGTGTCCGCCATCCGTTACATCTATAAATCTAAGATAACAATATTGCCACCCCTCCAGGCCAGTAATGAATGTTTGTACAGCAACCATTAGCGCCGGGCGCATAGCCCGCTCCCGCAAAACCATTTCACGCATATGGGACTTCTCCCCGTTTCGTGAAGCGAGTCATTATTATCATCTAAATAATATACGGCAGGTATACACCTCCTGAATTATATATATGTATATATGTATATCTGAATTGTCAAATTTAAAGAATCTGCTTAAACAAAATTTTCACCGCTCTGACTTCGCCGATATCGAAGGGGCCGAAAGGGGGATGGTTGACCGTGATGGTTGATTGACGATAACCAGTGTAGTTAACCAGTATGACAGCAGGTGGCAGGTAGTCCGTACGTAACACGGTACGTGGCGGCAGCCAAAATCTACACTTGCGGGTAGCAACAAAATTTATTTATTATTTTTGTCGTGGCAATTTTGTATCGGTGCCCAACGTGCGGTGAAATTAAATTATTATTTCGGCCCGGTATAAATCATTCGCTTAAATCGCAAATGAATATTTATATTTTCCATTGAATTACTCTTTCGGGGGCATAATACGCGTGAAATTGAAATATATTCGATAAATTATTTTATCGAGCGCGGACTATCGCGGTGGCTGGCGTTTTATTTTTCAAAAAAAAAATCTACTGAATCTCCAACAGTCCTCGTTCCCTCTGTACGAGTTTTATCCTTTGTCAGTGGTCGCCTCCGACTATACCTCCCCCCCCCCTGCCCAGTCCCTCCACGGAATACACGTATTCGTATAAATAGCAACAACCCTCCACCACCGTTACATTTTATTCCACACACATGACAGAAGCGGACAATAACAAAGATAATACAGAACACATGTGTCCATCCACATTGTAGAACGCATAATGCCGGAACCAAAAGTACATACTAGCTACGGTCGCCATATTGTATATTCTACCTACGAATATGGATCTCACCTGTAAGCCAAGGGTGGAAGAATGAAAAATAAGAAAAAAGTATGACAAAAAGAAAAATAGAAAAGAAAAAAGAAGGTTAGAAAGGGAAAACTAGAAGAGGATGACTCCTCGGTGCTCTTTCTTATCTCTGTCTCTGGGTATCCTTTGGTGGTTGCAGGGGTTTCCTTCCATCCGGCTGAAAATTGAGATTCAGTATATTAGGGACATAACCGCAGTTTATTAGCGCGGAGTCTGCAGGGCTGATACAGCTGTGTAATATTCCGTAATAACAATGATTTGGTGTGCGAGGCTGTTCCGCTGCTGGCTGCTGGCAGTCTTGCCCTCGTTCCCTCCCCCCTGCCAACCCCTTATCCACCAGGAACCCACCGGTAGCAACGTCAGGAACCACTACCATAGACCCCCTTCCACCCCCCCCCCCCACCCTCCACACCCAACGACCTCTGATCCTCTTGTGCTTCTGTTCTGCTATGCCGCGGCGGCCCGAAACCCTCCTGCAAAACTGTGGCTGAGTCGAGCCCAGTAGAGCAGTCCCGAGCAGAACCAGCCCGCCGTGAGTTAAGCGTTTAATAAGCTTAATCACGCGACAGATCCGTGAGATACAACTTGCTTCGCTTCGCCACCGGCGGCGCTGCCATACGACCGTTCGGGTCTGTGCCATCTGCTGTTAGCATTTTAAACCTATGAGCGACCTCTGTGAATCCGCGATGTCGCCATTACGCATTTACAGGAAGTTATTAGACGAAGTAATTTATCGTCCATGAATCACGTATTACGAACGAGACTGGTCGCTCGGTAATTTTTATACGATTTGTTATTGCGGTCTTTTCGTAAGGGCGTCATGGGTATATGGGTTGGCGGGAAAATTTGAATTTTTGAAAAGCCTCGTGAATTCTATTAGCGATTGAATTCTTGTTTTAATACGGTAATTGGAGGGTACTGTTACGTCGTATAAATTAATGGGCTATTGAATCTTGGAGCGATTGTTCGACGGTGGCGCCACCGTAATAAGATCGGACATCCAACATCAGCATTCAAGTTTCTCTCGCTACTGGGAATAGTTCACCAACATAGTGCGGCTCGTTTATGTCTCGAACAATGGATAGAATTGTTGGATTCCATTTGAAACTGGCTACCGACCCCTCATACCCACCGATTCTCCTCAAGTCTTCGACTTACCACGTAACGGCATTGCAACGATTTATATCCCTCTAGATACCAAGCTTGCTGGACCAGCGAATGAAACCGAGTTTCATGGCGATTTCATCTGTGGTATCCTTTGACATCTTACTTCTTCGCTTTTGTACATTTGTACCGCCGTTTCCGTATCCGTGTAATATAAATACATATAAACATCGTGATACTTATTTTGAACTTTGAACTTTGACAAGTAATTTTGTGTGGTAGGAGTGGCTACTGATAAGAGTCAACAAAATTATCCTACGTCCCCATACGTTATTAGAGGGGTAACAGTATTTAGAAGCAATAAAAAAATAATTTCTGTAGTATGTTGTTCTTTGTTTTTATTCGCAGTAATTTTATCACAGAATTTTAATATTTATCGGTGATAAGAAATTTGGGAATTCGTATAATTAATCGATGATGATTAGTGTCGGTCGAAATTGAATTTGAGTTAGAATCTAAGTCTGTCATCCTGACTCTTGACAGTTGTTACTTGTTAGTGGTCCAAATGACGACACGAGGCTGAAGACGTCTCCATCTTCATTTCCAAGTACGAGAGAGGTTACAAATGGCGGCTGCTTATCCGCCTTAAACGGCGATGAGTGGGCGTCGGCTGTCTTACAAGGGTGTCTAGCAGAGATGCCAAGGGAAAGTCATAGGGTGTAGAGATACCTTGCGGGTTACTTCCACTTTGCAGGGTAAGGGCCCAACTGTGGGGTCTCGGTGAGCGATGACGCCCTTGAGGCAAATCCGCGGTTTCGCAAGCCACCCCTGACAAATGCAACCCCCGCTTCGAAGCTCGCATAATTGTCTGGCGCGGTGCGCCAGCTCGTCGTCGACCAGGGATGTTAATTAGGTGCGTATCGCATCGATCGACACTAACGGTCGCCGATGGAAAATTTTCATCTGATATATGGATTAAGCAATTATTTATTTAGCCAGCAGAAACGTCAATGGCAGTCTCCGTTGAAAATACTGCCGCAAGCGAAGTAACTAAACGCCAAGGTCGATCTCGCCTAATCCATAAAGACTTAATACAACGGGCCGTCGTTTGATGTGGAGGGTCTCTTCTGACCACGTTTTAGCATACATACTCAAGAGCTGCTTACTTGCGGCCTCCAGATAATGGACCTGACAAGCATAATTTCGCCAACCCTTGTACCAACCGCTGTCATAAGTGTAGTTCGAGGTATTAACCGGGCGTTAAGCGTTAAGGCAGAATCCGTAAGCGCGGCTCAAAGGCCGTCCGTTCGCGCGTCCAGCACGCGCGATTAGACTCGACGAGATAATTAGAGAAGACTGTCGGCTGGAAATCCTCCTCAGGGCTCAGGACATGCATATTTAACGTGGTCCAAACGAGAAAGGAGAAAAGGTCAAGGAGAAAGACGAGGGCGCCTTAAGGTTATACGGCAGTCAAAAGACGTTATTATATTTTTCCATAGGTAAAAGGCCTCTTGACTGAGGTCCACTGTAGCTACGCCTGGACCCTGGTCCAAGCTTGGCAGACAGGAAATTGCTCAAGTTTCTTGGTAGCGAGATGGCAGCCGGCCTTTTGGTCGACGATTGAAATGAAAACTCGCCCGGTGAACTCGTTATGAAATATATTTCTTTGGAGAGAGTTTACGGGGTTGCTGTGGTGCTATTCGACCTGCCGAGTGGGAGGGTTGAATGTATAGCAGACGTCGGCGATGATTGTCACTGTGACTTGTCCTCGGCTCACGGTACGTATAGTCGCCACAGTGCGGTGGCGCCTTGAGGAAGCTGAAACGGTCCTGGTGTTAATGGTTGCATTAAAGTAAACGAGTGGAACCGAGCAGTAGGAGAATAAGAAGAGGAGTAAGAATAAGATGGCTAAGGAGGAATCGGCTCTTGAAGAAGAGAGAGAGAGAGAGAGAGAGAGAGAGAGAGAGAGAGAGAGAGAGAGACAGAGAGACAGAGAGTATACCCAGGCTGCGTATTTCTGGGACGAAGGATGAAGGAGGAGGATGGAACGAAAGAGCTGTAAGAGGGAGCGTGGGACTCATTCAGTCTGAGCCAACCAGCAATCATCATTAATTCACTATTCCTGACAAATGACGGGGTATTCGCGCTGCCATGGATAAAGGAGCCAGGATTTGCAGGAGGAATGTGATTAATTTTTCTTACCGCGGACACGTTCACTCAGCCGTGCTTCCCTCCTGTCTTAGACCCTGATCCACCCTGGGACCTGAATCCTGGACGACGACTCGATGACTGATATTAACCACGCCACCTTCTTCCTTCTGTACCTATTCGAAATCTATTATCCCATGGGACGTCTCCCATCCCGCAGATGCTCCCTATTCAGTCTCACTTCCTATAGATGGTCCACCCGAGACACGGACGACCTAGGACCGTCCTGATCTAGGGAGGCCAGACTTCATTCCTGACCAGTCTTTCTTCTGGATCAGAGACACAAAAAACACAGTCTCTAATTCACTGGAAGAAAAACACGTATTACTATCAAATAGCACGGAGTCATCATTAATCACCAGAGGTCCCACGTGGATGGTACCCGGTACAGTTGATACTGGGTCTCTTCAGGAACCCAGTCACTTTGTCCTCTCACGACTCGCCCACCCTGGAATTTTTGATACGGGTTTAATTCTTACAAAATTTCAAAAAGATGGTTCTCATCACCACCGGCGGCGCTGCGATCGCTCTCGTTCAGTGTTTACGAAATAAAAGTTGTCGCTGCGCCTTCGCCAGGTTGAAACGTCGATACATCACAGATTGACAGCTGTTATAACGCGATCGTATTGCAGCGCGGTCCAGGCTCGGTTATGTTTTGGGGGATGTTTCGGTGGGGTGGAACGTCGCTAGTTTGGAAAGGGCCGTTGCTGCAGCAGGGTTAGAGGGGCCGGGCGTGGTGAGGCTAGGTAGGTAGGTTAGCGAGGTCTGGGAGGTTAGCAGGGTGTATAGCAGGCCAGCCACACATAACAACCGAGCAGCATTGATACGGGCGGATCACAGCCACCGGACCAATGTATTTTACTGCCTGAGGCTTAGCGCTATCGAGGCACGCAGTCACCCGCCATCACTCCGTGCCCTGTATGTAGTGACGGTAATAGTCACTATATCATTGGCTCTTGGTAATACCCTGCCCCCGTAATGTTCGAAATGAAAATGAATGTATTTCGGATAGCGATAAATACCTTCCAATCCATGCGTCGGTTCTGCAGCGAAATGAACAGGTGACCATAATGGGTATCGGGCCCTTTATTATTATGGCGAGTACACACGATATTTCCAGCGGTCCAATCTGCTCGCTGGGGAATTATTCAGCGAAGACGAAACCGTATCGAACGGCCATTCGGACATCAACGGAAACCACCTGCACACGTTCCGCGTCTATTGCGGGTGTACACTTCTGAAAATGATATGAGCTCGCATTCACGGCTACGACCTTCTGAATTCCAAGAGCGTCTTAAGCCGCATCCACAGCCAATATAGAAGTCCAGGACTCTTCTGGGATCTCGTATCCTTAATTTATGTATGCCAGGTATTCCTGTTTGCGGAGAACGGTTCGTGTCGCTCGAGACAAGCTGGATGGCGCGAGGGTGAAGTACGCTGCCAGGAGATATCTATGTATCCGTCGCGGCGTCACGACGTCTCACTAAATCTGGCGCTACGTGTCTGAGCGCAGCGCCACACCGCTGGCTAAATCAACCTGAGTTAACCGTCTTATCCGACGCACGGTTTCCGCAAGCCGAAAGACGACCCAGGCTGCTGACAAGCGAGGCCAAGTAAAAAGCGATGTAAATTTTCCCCTAGATTCCCCTAGGACTAACGAAGCTTGATAATAAAAATAATAATAACGGTATCCACCATAACGTAAACTTACTTCCGGTCTATAGAATTCCCATGAACCGCGTGAAATACTGTTAGGTCTTAGGGGAGTGAAGTTAGCCGCGATTTTTGAAATTCGGATTGATGGGCGATGTCGAGGAGATTCGATGGAATCGAACGACGGGTCTTTTAGCTGATCCGCTGTCCGCAAAGGGAAACTCCGGGATTGGGTTTGGATTTGGGTCCGGGAAGATTGATCCGAGGCAGCATTACTTCTGGTTAGCCTCCCCGTGACGTGCTGTTAGTCTTCATTCTTCCTCTCCTCCTTCCCCCCGCCTGCCTCCCACAACCCTTCGTCCCTTACGCTTCATCCCATTCTTTCTCTACTCCTTATCCTTTTTGGTACAGACTCACTACTAACGCCTCACTTAATTGCGTCTAGTTAGAACTACACCAGCGCCATCACTTCCACGTCAGTTTAACCTTGCCTCAATTATTCGTCTTTCCATTTTAAGAATCTAACAAACTGCTCCTACCTTCTTCATTGGGCTAGTTGATGAATCTAACCTAACTCGAACCTTTCCCTAGTACCGTTTATGGTAGTCAAACCCACCCCGTATCTGCATCCCGGTTGTTCCGCCTGGTCCCGTAACTCACAGTGCGCAACCTACATCGTTCTGGAGCACGCCTTGAGACTCACACAAAAGAACAACAAAGAAAAGAGTTAAAGCAAGGATATACTTTATATGGTCCATCCCCATTGTGGAGGATGGGACAGTTCTGAGTAGTAGATAACGTCGTTGAATAGTCAGACAGTGGGTTTAAAAATTCTTGCAGAGCTAAGGGTTGTTTAATGAGATTAATGGGGGGTGACAAAAAAATATACTTCGTGCAGCAGTAGTTTACCGAATACCAAGAGCGACTTGGGACATCGAATGATGTAATTTAGACAGGGGCCGCTTCTGGCTTCGTTCGAGCCGCTAATCCATTCGTGTAAAGTCGGGCCACATCGGCACGGCGTGCGATGTACACAGCGAGCGGATATATCGGCCGGTATTTCAGCCGCCATGCGGAGGTAATGGATTCAGAAACGTGGCGGACACCGCGCGCCCGTGTTAATAACAATCCATACTTATTGCCTGCATATTTTACCGATCCCTGCTCGCTTGCTACCGACTATATTACAACATATGGAGGACATAAACTTTTATAGCGTTTCTACCACTGAGCTTCCCTTCCTTTTTTCTACTTTCACTAATTACGGAACAAGGGTGGTTAAATAATCGACGTGTAGCCATGCACCCACCTACGTGCTGCAAGCTTGGCTTCGTAGTAGCCAGACCTATTAGACGTATATACATATATACTGATCTTGCACGACCAGTCAGCCTCTCGAACATATTTGAATTTCCCGCGTCATATTCTAGGATCGATAAAGCCTTAGAAGCGGTCCGTATGAAAGAGGATGTATTTTGAAAAAGTGACGAAATCAAAGACAAAGGACGAGATAATATTTTTGTATCGTCAGCGAAGAAAGAAGGAAAACAGATAGATGCGAATCGACGAAAACGATTTCGTCGGTATTTCGCGAAGAGACGTTCCCGACGCTCAGATTGAATGGGCCAACGCCGGGGGAGCATTGAAAAGGTGGTGACGTCAAGCGTCGAGTCGTAGATCACCGCAAGCTCCCGCCTCCGGGACGTGGCGTCGCCACGAAGGCTGGGGGGCCGTCGCTCCAGGACCGTTGAGGATGGCCGAGGACACGTCGCGAAATGGCCTCCTCGCCGGCAGCGGGCAATGAAGTCTGTCAACCGGATGATGAACGCCCCGGCATAAACCTGACGAGTGACTCACGCCGTCTTCAGAAACGGCACCGTGGCGCAGACCCCTATATCACTTTTATTACAGACGCGAAACTCGTATTTGTGTTCCACCTAGTGGATAGGGAGAGCTACCGCTCCAGACTGTATGCTGCGATTTCGCCATTTTTGTCTCATGGATCTGTAATACGTGTGTGTACATATATGTATGTATAAAAGAGACTTAAGAATCGATCCGTGACAACAACGCCAAGACGAGCTCAGTTAATTTAAAATTCGGCCTGAATCTGTCAAAATCTTGTCGACCTGGTCATCGGCGTGCTGGATACTTTTAGAATATTTTTAATCCAATTTAATCAGGTGTCTACTGGATTCTGGTAAAAAGTCGAAATAATAAATAAAACGACTAGAAACGACGTTCCACGTGCAGTGCTATCCGCATCAACGTAATTGCTTGCATATTATAATTTATATCGAGCCTGAATGAGGACTATTTGGATGTGAACAATCGGCCCGCCAACAATGGCCAGACCTTAAATCATAATTTGGTTAATGTGGAATGTAATGTCGATGTTGGCGCGAGCATATCTCTCCTAGCTACCGACAGAGTCCTCGTGTAGCTCTCTCGCTCGGTCGCTATGTGAGGGATTATAAATCGCAGGGCAATGAGTGGCTTCCATTCGTTATCACTGCCGCTGGCACGCCGTTCCTGTTTGGCCACGGTTTTACGTGCGAAATACAATTTCCTAGAGGGCGAGACAAAAATGATAGGAGATCGGGTTAGCTGAGCGTGGAAAAGAGATAAGCGGATAATCCGGACAAAATAAAATCAACGATAAACCGCGCAAGCTAGCTTTAAATCCTTATCGGTAAATTTGACCATTGAAATTTGTACGTTACCTCTAATGACATTAGATGATTAATTGAGTGGGGTAATGGTGGTTTTCTAATAAAGAAAATATTTGATCTGACCCGAATAAAACGGGGTCTTGGTAAGATTTGTAATGCCGAGGAACAAGGGGTGAAGTCCTAGAAAAAGGCAGTGGAGATAGGAGCCTAAAGCGTGCGCATCTGGACCGTGTAGAGAGTTTGTGAGGTGGATTGGAGGAGCGAGAGAGAGACACAGAGTGAGAGAGAGGAGGGACACACACACACACACACACACACACACACACACACACAGAGAGAGAGAGAGAGAGAGAGAGAGAGAGAGAGAGAGAGAGAGAGAGAGAGAGAGAGAGAGAGAG
>JARQSW010000008.1:1562035-1614699 GCA_030142375.1 Calameuta pallipes
GAGAGAGAGAGAGAGAGAGAGAGAGAGAGAGAGAGAGAGACAGAGAGAGAGAGAGAGAGAGAGAGAGAGAGAGAGAGCGAGAGAGAGACTGGAGGGAGGAGAGAGAGAGAGAGAGAGAGAGAGCATACCTTCACAATCATGGTAACGATTTAGCTCCCTATCAGGACCACGTCTTTAAGTCTCCATCTACTTTATGTGCCCGTTATCGGGAAGCCTATCTCCTAGATGGACCTTTCGCGCCCTCGCCCCAGCGCATATATGCAATGAACTCCCTTTTATTCCTCCTGAATTTGTTGGGGAACGATAATGGTGACCCTTGTAAGAGCTCCTCGAGAATCTGACTACAGGCTGGGGATTGGAATTCGATGGAGTGTGAAATATAATACCTGTCGTATAGCGAAAGTACCAATCTCTTTTCGTGTGGCCCTGCATAAATGCATACCAGAAGCCCACCCCGTTCCGATTAACATTAGGTCAAGGGTGATCCCCCGTATCTTGCACCTCGTAAGAGTAATAAAAGAAAGATACACCCGAAAAATAAAACAGTGCCCCACGGTGTTCCCGTAAACAAGAAAATGCAATGTCAAAGTAATATTTAAGAGTGATCACCGGTACGAGTCCATGGTCCAGTAAATAAACGCAGCATCCCTTAAGTGCATCCTGGCTCTGATCCACGAGGACGCCAGGAGGAGTATCGTATTCATCTCTAGCGGATGATGTCATAGCCGAGCATAACCGTGTAGCCAGATAATAATTATAAGTTACGAACTTGCCGGGTGGTGGTGTTCCGGCCCCGGGGGGGAGGGTCGATCCGTAGAGGAAGAGGGTCGGCAGCCCTGGTTGCGGCTCGGCGAGCGGACACTATCGTGTTACGATGTTGCATTAATCTGTAGCAAGCAAGTATCGGCAGCCGCCGGCCCCCAGCACGATGTGACCGTGGACCGTGTGCAGGACCGAGTGTGTGAAGTCTGATGGTGCAGGAGCAGAGAGCAAGGGATGCCCGACGCTCTGGTTTGGGGTCGTTCTGGACGATGCTGAGGTACACGGGGATGGCTCCAGCGGCAGACGGGGTAGCTAACCTACATGCCTCCTAAATATATTGTCGGTATAACATGGATGGGGTGAGTCGTCCAGGAGCAGTGTATCGTCTCCCTACACTCGTTCCCGTCGTCGTGTGTGGTAACAGAGGATGTGCAGGAAGTACAATAAGAGGAGCAAGCACCAGCTAGACTAGAGGGAGTAGCAACCTAGTGGACGAGGCAGTGCCTGCGTCAGAGGATGGGTACGTTGGCAGAAGGGTTGCTGGGACAGGAGGAGCAGCGCCGTCCCTGAGGCCCAAGCACACGGTACACATACGTGACTGTGCTCTACGTACGTTCCCATATACGTATATTCATACGTCGCACTTAATGCCGCCTGCGAAATGAGTAGAGGGAGATAGCCGCTGGAGAGCGCAGGAGTCTCCTAGATAACTAGTATCATGTGGGTATCATTTCTACGTATATACACGGAGCTTTGCGGTACCCCTTGTGTGTTTCCGCTGCAAATACGCCGCCTCATAGCGACACCCGTTCTAGGGAGGTTATTGGGTCTATATGGCCATCCGACTATTTACACTATTCGAGGAACACGTGGTCGGAGTGGCGAAGCTCCGGATAATCTTAAGCCCACGTTCCTTTGACGCGTGTTAAATATTGAATGGTATAAAAATGTTTGTGAAAAAATATTGTCTTTTAAGGGGGAAAAAAAACCATATGATAACACGGACTTTACAAGAACACGATAACCGAGAACGTATCTTTTGTCCAGGTAGGTAGTGAAGTCTCTCGCTTTTTGATAGGGAATATCGGCTAACAATTAATTATTGGCGGCGCTTCAGAGAGAGCGCTGCCGGCGTAGTTAAACATTACGTGTTCCATATCTTACCGTGCTATCTAATCCCCCGGAGCTCGCTACTGCAGTAATCTCGTTTAATTGCCGGCTGTAGACGCGAGAGTCCCGTTCAATTAGTTTTTCAAATAAACATTAGTTTCCTTAACACGCGGCACCATAACGTGGTAGGGCTGTGAGGGGAGGTCAAGAGTGGGAGGAGGAGGGGATCTCTCTCTCTCTCTCTGTACAGGGAGAACGAGGCGGAAGAGCCATAAGAGAGGCAGAAGAGTCGGCAGGAGATAGAGGCAGCCAACCAGTGAGAGAGCGTTGGTGTCGCGGCCGCGGGGTAAGTAATTAACGACACATTTATACGATATCGCCTACGGGCGAGGCGAACCGAACCCGGCCGAGTAGAGTCGAGCCAGGACACCACCCTGTCCGTATGAAGTGCTTCGCTAATAGGAAGCTATGTGCTCGTCGATAGATACCTAACCTAACCAGTAAACCGGCTACCTTGCCAACTAGGGGTTCGTATCTGCATCGCGACGCCAACTATATTTACGTTACGATGTGACAAACGAGCCAGTTTCATCTGGAAACTCTCGACAAAACTTTAGTGGAAGGAAGACGACTTCGTACGGTCGAGTTGAATAGATGAAGCTTTAGAATTCCGACGGTAGATGGCGCTGAGAACAATGCTCTGGGACAAACTACATCCCGTCAGTCCGAAGAAACGTATAGGATTTTGTAGTCTTGTAAGAATTCTGTGGGATGACAGTGGGTATTTATTGGGCGGGGGTGTGAAGTGAACGAGGGGGGGGGGGGGTGGATATGAACATGTATCTAGTGGTACAAACCAGGATTCGTGGATTCGCCTCTGTCGACGAGTTACACGAATTTATCGGCAGTGTATCGTGGTAATAGATTTCCGGGTGTTAATACGATTTTTGCTCACTGAAATGCGTATTGGCGCTAGCAGCGTTATGGTGATGTGGATTATTCACTAATATGATTTACGACGTATTACGTGCGACTCACAATGCACATAATGTGAAGCATAATTTATTAATTTTACTAATGGCTCATGCCCATTATTATTGATTCCGCGTTACAGCGCGTTTCGATGACCAATGATTTACGCGAGGTCGCGACTAACTGCTGCTAAAATGGCACTGCGGAGAAGCTCAGAACAAGAACAGTACATCGATACTCCCTTTTGTACGATATTATACGTAATTGCCTGGTATGTAAACACATACACACACACACACACATATATATTTATATATATATGACGCTGTGACTTTCTATACATACAATTCTCGTCAACCTCTTCTACGGAGGTTAGGTTAGGTTCAATCAAATGTAAGCGACGTAGCGACCTGGCACCATCGACGATATCCCACAGGACACCGTCTTGTCCGAACGACCACACCGACACGATATTAAAACATTAAAATAATATATTGTCCTGGTTGGATCACGTTATGGAGGGGTGGGATGCCACGGTTGACACACTCCTCCGCCAATAACCCCATCCGCACTCTGGTGTAACCCCTTGGTAACCTCCTGGTCACCATCCCCAAACCACCCCCTGCTATAACAGTTCGCCCATATAAACCTCGAGCACATACGGGATCCTCCAACCCCCCTTACCGACCCACTATCGCTTCCATCCTATCCTGGTACGTACATACGAGTGATACGAGCCTCCGTGGCAATAGCCACTGCTGCCATCTGGGGCCACGGGGAACACGTGGATATGGATATCTACACACATGGAGGTCTTCGCCAAAGAGAAGCGAATCTCGAAAGGGGAATGGGACGACTAGACGGACCCAATATGTGCTCGTCTCTTTGTTTCACCCCCCCCCCCCCCCACTTCATCCCCCGTCTACCGAACCACCCCTAACCAGTATCCAGGACCAATCTTACTTTGGTCCCGCTTTATTGTGCTATCCGTGTCTCGCTATTTGCCACAATAACATTTTTATTAAATAATAAACCTATAGCTAGAGGAACGCTGATTTATAATATCTACTTGTGTTTTTACTTATTGGGTGAAATTTTTTTTATTTATTACTGTTTCGTTCCTATTTACGTCTACGTTGAGTTTGACATAGAGAATAATTATGGATAATTTAATCCAATCACGCATTGCCGGCGAATGAATAATGAGAATTTGATTTTGTGAAATTTTGCGAATTTATATTCATCTTTTTTTATTTATTCTTTCGTTGGTGTTTCTGGTTTTAGTATTCCGCAGGAATCATTTTATAGATTTGTGCGTTAATTTGTATTACGAGTTTGAAATCGTAACTGGATAATTGATCGAATTTTTTAATTAGTATTTGATAATTCGAACTATGACTTTTCACTTAACGATTTGATGTTATCGAGAAATGTTAGAGTTATTAGTCAAATTGTTATCACTGACAGTGAATTATAAATGATCAATTATTACGTTTTATATTAAACATTGAATTTTTCTCTGAGATTTATCTACAACATAGATCCTCCAATTTGATTGAATTTCATATCACAGAAATATACAAAATGGCTAACTATTAAGCTCGACGACAGAAGATATTAGCTTATGCATATGTTAACGTAACGATTCTGCCACACACGTACTTAGAGTATATTTTCAACCTGGCAGAGACGTCTCAATTATTTATTGAAATCTTTCGTATGAACTTTCTTGCCAGAGGGTATCCCGTGTCGTTATAAATTGAAAAATTTTCCTTTACCATCTCACATTTATTTTTACAAATCGATCCCGAGCTCTTTCGTAACCTTCCGCAAACATTCCCGTCCACGATCTATTACTCATTACAAAACTATATCTATTCAGCATTAAAATAACTGAAGAAAAAGTCAATAATTTTATATAAAAAATTCCTAACCAATTTTCTTAACTTATTTATTACTCTAATTCTAATTGCCGACATTTTTCCAATTAATTATATATTATATTTTGAGATTTCACCAAGAGCCTCAACCAATGTTCAAATCCTTATACCCATCCAGTTAAAAAGTATACCTAACCTATATACCTACAGGAAGATAAACGATACAAGAATTACCAGTTTGCAGGAACGTCTTCCACGAGAAGTAAGGGGATTATTTGTCTGTTCCTATTGGATGAACCTTTGATGATACCGTTTGAAGTCCTCCAGGACTTAGCGCCGGCGTAGCGTCCTTCCGCCCCCTGTCAACTTTAGGAATCCCAAGCGTGGCGGCCGAAGCTTTCACAGAGGGATTACTCGAACCTCTCGGCGTTCTCTGCCTACGTTAACCACAAGCCGGACAGCCATTATTACCAGGCGCCTCGTTCGACCCATCCTAAAAGCCAGCCATTACTGAATAATTAGAATAGAGTATTACTATGCCATTTCTACTACAAACGCGTCCGATAACCTCTCTCCATATTTGTTTTTTGTTTTTCGCCTATAAATAATATATAAAAATTCAATTGGCATCACTGGCCAAATAATATAATCACTGTCACACCTGGATCTAATTTTAAGGCTGTTGCTTGAAAGTGATGGATAATTCTTGATTTAGTAAATAAAAAAAAATTTCATAAAATCCAATTTCAAATTCCGTAAATATTTCCTTTGTAACATATTTCAGTGATTCTTGGAAGTTACAAAAAAAAAATGGAAGTTTAATATCGTTTCAGGTCGAGCTCACAGATGTCGCAACAAGCAAACGTCGAGCGAGTGGCGGGCACATTTTTAATTATCGCCGATTGGAAAATCGACAAAGTAAAAGTCGCCTCATTGACTTCGAGTCTCAAAGTGAAGAGAAGCTGAAACGTAAAGAAAGCAAATCTCGCTCGTCTCAATCGAAAACAAGTCGCTCGACGAGAGTTCCTCCTTTCCGTGAACTTACTTTTACACGTTTTGTTAGCGGCGTGAAAAATAATTAGCCGATCCATCGATAAACAATCACCGTACAGAAAGACCTTCACAGAGGACCAATAATTAATATAACAAATTGACGTGTGTTTGATGTCAGAGAAATTCCAACAGCCTGATTAATCGTTAATACAAAGAGACGAAAGACAGTAAAACATTATAGAGCCGTGAAGTTGCTCGAAGAGGAAGCTCAAGTCAAAGGTTCGGTTGGTTGGCAGCGCTGAAAGCTCAAGGCGAACGTATAGCGAAAATACGTAGACCTAACCTATATCGTAAATACAGACAGACAGCCAACTTCAGGCCGAACCAAGGTACAGGAGTGGCTCCCTTCTCTGTCTATACGGATCGTTCGGTTTTGTTCTGTTATGTTGGTTGCCTGCTTGGCAGACTGGCTTGCTTTTCGTATATCTCGACACTCCGACAGCTCTTTCATCTGCGGATGATTACGAACGACTCCCGCTACTGTCTAAACAGGCGACGCACCTGAACCTGGAAAATAATCATCGGTATTTCTCTCATCATGAAAGTATCAAGCATGCCTGATATTTTACCATACCGATGTTAACCATCAGTCCTGTGTACTTCGATCAAGATGATGGAAAAAATTTATTAAAAAATGAGACATCACATAAATCCCTTGTAACATAAAATCCAAAAGAAAAAATGCCGGACCTCTATATTTCCCTATGTCGTCGTCAGGGTCTTCCAGTATCCTAGCTGGTACAGTATTAAGATACACTGAGAATATCGATCGTGATTATCAGGATGGGGAAGCGAGAGGTACTTCGTCCCGGTAAGTAAGTAAGGAGCCAAGTATTTACGTTCAGATTAAGCGATACAGATGCGAAAGCCCATTGGATAAATCAGGCAGGATCACCCTCTAGGTACCCCAGGTCCTTAAGATGACCTCGAGGAAGGCTAGGAGGGTAATCGACTTGGTGATGATGATCGGGGCAGGGAGGGACGAAGTTGGAAGCTGCCCTTATATTTTCTACGGTAGGACCAGGAGGGATTGCGGGTGGTGGTGGAAGATTATTGCTAGGTAGATTAGCCTGATGCGACTTCATGGTTCCTGTTATCGCGCTTCGGCCCTGGTTACTTGGTTCGTTTAACGTGGTAGCGACTAGTCGGCCGACGTCATAAGCTAAGATTCATCTCCGGCTTGTAACATTAACGTCATGACGTTTCCCGGAGTCACAATTATGCACGGGCGGAAGTAACATTCACTTAGTCCTCTGCTGGTGGAGCCATCCAGTGTACCGTGGCCATGACACATATCATCCTCAATGTTGAACTTCCGTGCGTGGGACGTCGCGGCGTGAAGTTAATGTAACTTCTTGTGAGATTAACGTGGATGCACGTCTCTGGGAAGATGCTGGGGAACGGTTCGACTTTGATGAATTTTAAGGGTTGATGATTAATGCGGATCGTGGATTTGAGTATGGGTATGAGGGTGACAGGGGTATTCGTCTGGTGTATGAATTGAGGTAGGTCACAGTGGCGAGATGATTTCTGGTTGGTCCAGGTTGGTCCAGGTGGGTCGCTGTGTGGTGTAAGAGAAATTGAGAAAGTCTTAAGGCCGTCTTTAATTTATGATCGTCTGGGACTTAAGTCTTAGGTCTCCTCTGGACCACGCTTCTTGGCCCTCTTACATAAAAATCAGAAAACTACCAGGAGAGCCACCACAAATCATCGGTCTGTCATCCTGAAACGAATGGCTGGGAATGCCATAGCTCGTGGCATCGCGACGATCCATACAGCGCATCAAGGATCTACATCATTCTCGTGGGCCAATGGACCGAAAGATGCCAGGAGGAAGAGAGCGTTGAATATTTTTGCTAAAGTTTCGCGTCAAAAGCTTTGCCCATACTTTTTTTTTCCTATTACCTAACCCGACCTTATATCCTTGGCAAAGTAAAAACAGGAAAGTCACGTCAAACATGGCGGATAGATCGGCGAGACAGCACCGAGAACCTGAAGAGTTGTGGAGGTTTCGACGCGATTTGAAATTCAAAAAGTTTCCTGATAACGTACCTAACCTCTCGTAACGTCCTCGGTTCCCATTCTTCGTATAGATACAGTGATACTCGGTACGCGACTATGCTCGCCATCTAAATTCGAGTGAAGACGAAGACATCCGATCGAAGTCAAGCAAGATCGTGGACGCAAGTAGGTTAGAAACTCTTTGCGTTTCGAGATCGTTCAATTAATTTAGTTTCTATTTTTTTTTCTCTTTAGGTAAACTGCTCCTTTCAGGTATAACCCACTGTGTAGTCAATCTCATCTAGGGAGAGCTTTTCATTGAAAATGAATTGAAAAGTATTTGCAACTTTATTTACGTACTTATTGTTCCCTGCCCTGCTACTTCTTTCGGTACTGCTACCGGAGGCTGCGAGTTCAATTAGCAAATTAAACTAGTAAGTCTGTTTCCTTTGATACGCATTTACTTCGTTCTCTTCGTTATTTTGTTTGACGAATCTTTTGTTTGACTTGTCTGAAATATTATGAGGGTAGACAAAAAGCAAAACGTAACGGAAAACAAAAGTAAGGCGGACGTGTATTCCGTGCTGTTTCTTGTAGTGTCAATAAGAAGAAAAAGAAGGGAAAAAATAAATAAACAAAACTTCATTAAAACGCACGAGGATTTAAATTGCATTCGACTGAAATATCTTAAGTGGGGAAAATAAAGAGTTTCCAGAGAAATAAGAATAGGAAAGCATTAACGATCTCAGCCGGTAATCGTCGTCGATATCTTCCGCGTTGTCGGCGCTTTATCCATCTTGGATTACCCTGGCGCCGTGGCGGGTATTTCGCTGAATTCGAATTGCAAGTTTGCGAAAGATTAAGCCGGGGTGAACTACGAATCAGCTTAGAGTCTTGCGTTGGTAGAGCTTGAGGGTGCTGCTGGAGTATTGAGAGTGAGAGAGGGAGAGAGAGAGTGTGTGAGAGAGAGAGAGAGAGAGAGAGAGAGAGAGAGAGAGAGAGAGAGAGAGAGAGAGAGAGAGAGAGAGAGAGAGAGAGAAGCGAACGGATGCTGCAAGGACCACGTTCCAACCGGGCAGAAGTTTCCTCCTCAAATTAACCAGCACAGAGCGATGTTACGTAAACCGAGATTATTATAATCTCCGAAGCCTACCACGAGCCGCCATTAACAAAGAGAACGCGCTTGCCTTTATGCCCACTTCCGGAAGCGACGTTGTTACTTCCGTGAGTTTCCTAACCTCCTTTCGATGTATCCGATACGTCCTGCGCATAACAGAAGCACGTGGGATTAAATGTTCTAGAGAGAAAAACGACGCTAAAAGTACTTTTTCGAAGGAAACAAGACTGGAATGATATTAAAATTCTTTTTGGCAACGGAGCGTAACGAGGACATTGATAGTAAGCGAATTGGATATGGTGAAATTTTCTGGCTACTTTTTCGGGTAAGGGTGAGGCTGGATATTGGAGTTAAAGAAGGATCTTCTTCCTCCGGGCGTCTTTTCAAGGATTAATTATAATTCTGACCGTCGAAGCGAAATGCGAATTGTCCTTATATTTATGCCAGGAAAATGTAACGGCTTCGTGTTTCATACGGGCCCCATCGTGACTTAATCCCTTAGTATTTATTCACATAATAATACCTCGGAACATTTTCAAGAATTATAGCTGTCCTTGCCTCCAGGATAAATGAGTCCGGAGGATTAGCTAAACAGTGGCTCAAAAATGTTATTATATGGCTGTATAAATATTCATGAACAGCCGCGAGCGCCACTTTTAACGTTCAGCCACTTACGGCTCGGTGGGAAATTAAATAGTTGTATTTATGAAATAACGTGGCGCTGCGATCGCGGAACGATAACCTCGACTAATATTACGTTCGATCAAGGATTTTTATAGTTGGTCGTTTTCATCCCCTTGGTTCATCAATTTTTAAGTTTTATGAGTCACGACGACAGGGCCGCTCACGACGGGCCTTTGGGAATCGTCTGAGGAAAGAAATGAACTTTTTTTTTTAATTCAACCCTCGAGTACCGCCACTTCGCGAATTAAGGGACAATGGCGACCCAGCTGATTTCCTCGTGTTGAACAGAGCCGTGGTAATTGGCTAAATAAATCTTGAGGAAGAACGATGCCCAATAAAGGGATGGCACGAAGAGGGCGTTATCCCTTTCAGCGAAAATCGTAAAGCGTCCGTAATATATCTCGGGTCGAGTGGCGGGAGTTTTTGAAATTTGTTGAAGAGCCACGTCGAGAAGTATTTGTTAAAAGTGAAAACAGTCAGGATCAAAAGTTGTGTCTGCAGGTGCGTCTTTGCAGTAATTCTTATATCACGTAATATCCTGCCTCGAAGAGTTTCTATGAAAAGTAACTGAAATTTCACAGACTGGATGGTGCCTGCGTGTCCTGATAAAATATCGAAAATGGTTATTAATTAAAAGGCCCAGTTGTTAACCGGGATTACATTTGCGATTGATATTTTTCATGGGATGTCGAGGTAATCGCGTTACCGTACTCCGAATTCAATTTGCTATTCGTTTAAATATTCGTACGGCTATATTGATTCTGGACGGAATAATAAGCGGGACACAGTCGAGGAAAGTGCAATAATTAGTCCGCCATCACTCGCCAGCTTGTATAACGAGGTGCAGCTGCAGCAGTGAATGAATATGCATACACGTGCCGGGTACTGCCGAAAAATTCATTTGGTCGAATATGTTAAAAAAATTTTTTCGTAAAGAAAAAAGAAAAGCGCCAGGACGAGCATTCGATAACGCGATAAGGCGAGGTTAAACCTATGTTTGGCGAGCAGGTTATAGGTTAAACGGTGAGCTAGGGGGTGCAACAGGTCGCGTGAACTTGGGTGAATTTTCTGTTCCAGGGTACGCTCTCTCTACCCATCCTCTCATCCCCTTTAGCAGCGCCATCATTAGTCAACGTCGACGCCGCGTAGCGCCGCGCTGCCGCAAACGCAGCATCTGCCCGATATATATAGGTCGTTGGTATATCTCGTTGCAAATCCGAGATGCGATTTCAGTTGGTCGTGTCGAAATGCAGTTGCGAGTATACGAAGCTGATAATGCATTTGCGACTCTTATTATCCGCGTAATACAGCTTTGACTGGCCGTTCATCCCTCTTGGATCCCAAACAACAGACTCTACTCTGTCTGCCCCTTTGGAAAGTTACCCCCATTCCGGACCCCGACACAAACTTTTTGCAGATGCAGGACGATCGTCGGGCTTGTGCGACGAACTGCGAATCAGAGGATTACGGAAACTCACCCTCTTCGCCCATACAATTTCACCCCTGCGATCGGAAAGTGTTTCCCTTCGGGGTGTATTCGTTACTCCTTTTTTTTTTCAAGTCCTTTCTTTGTTTCTTCTTTCTTTTTCTTTTTTTATTTTCTTAAACCACGTAAATCAGCCGGACCATTCACGCTTCGCTCGTAGTCGGATTAACCCCCGGCATAAATCAGCCCGCGATTACGGACTTGCTTCACCCTTAAGCGAAAGAGATCGAATTAAAAGTTATCACCGGCGGCGGTGGTGGCGTCGCTAAAAATGCTTCCAAAAGTGGGAAGAATGAAAAAGTAATAAATAGAATTCCGTATCGTTCCCCTCCAGAATTTCTTGGACTACCAGGAGGGGGCGGGGGGTGGCCAGGACCGGCGAGCCTCGCGAGGGACTCGATAGAGGCCAAGAAGACATAAAGAGAGTGCCGAGATGGTGGACTCGCGCAGAGAGGCCAGAAGGGCGCGTAAGGGATGGAAGGAAGGGTTGGTACCCGCAGAATTTAGCCAGCCCTTGCGTCGAAGAACAAAGCTTGATTTATTGTAATGAGTTTGCAGGAGTTAAGAGGTCTGCTCTGCTCTCTCTCTATCTCGCTCCTTCTCGCTCTATTCGCAGGTCGATATTCAGACTGGTGCGGTTTGATGGGGATCCTCGGATCAACCCCCGTCATAAACCCTTCTTAGCGGCAGCCACCCTTGTAACCCCCACTGAAATATGCATGAGCTTCTGCATACTGATTATGTTATTTGTATCATCCACGACATTCCTATGAAATCGCATCCTCGACGCATTCCCTGTAACTTTCGACTTCGTCCTACCGGTGATGAATTTTAGGGTCTTTGAAGTAATCCGAGCAAATCACCCCTAAAATTCCACCACTGGTAATGCGGTTTACGAGAACCGAAAAAAAAAATTCACTACAGTGAGCATGACGCAATAGTATACTTAGCGAATAATAATCATAATTATTATACACAACTCGCCGTAAGAAAACGATCGCGAGCGTCTCGACGCTGAGCGTAAATCGATAAACTAGCCAAAGTTCAGCCGACGCGCCGGCACGATGTATCGTGAACAAACGAGCTAAACAAATGACGATCAATAATCATCAATCATGCAGTGAACGCCGAGCGGCTCCTGAGGAGCGGAACTCGCGTGCCCAGAACAGAAGACCGATTGACGCCGGCACGACATTGATGGAACATTCGAAGTGGCATGAGATCGTGCGACAAGAACGAATTCGGACGCTTCGACGTCGCGTGAGGTTTCCTGGCGATCGAATAATAATAACTATTCGAGGATTCAATAAAATATGATAAAATAGGTGAAGAGGCGATGAATGTACTTGCTGATGAAAGAAATGATATTTTTATATAACAAACGCGTAGATAATGAATATTGTTAAAGCCTAAACAGAGTCTAGTTCAAAGATCAGCCTAATAGGCCAGATGGCGTTTCGATCGCTCTGAGTGAATCCAGCACGGTGACTGGAGGCTCGCGTCTCGTTGAAGCGTATTGATTCTCTTCCGAAAACGTTGAATTCATTGGGAATTGACGGGGGAGCCATAACTCCCATCCAGCTTTGACATTAATGCCACCCCTACCTTCGCCAAGCGTAGATAGTCAAGGGGGTTAAGCTCACTGCGACATATTTATGGACAGGGCGAGATGGTATCAGCCGGAGGGTGTACGAGTGTCGGTTGCACCCTTGCTCGCGATCTACTTCGCAATTATCGGGCTCGACGTTAATATTTCTGGCAATTCTTTATGTTTTTCGGGAAAAGACTACCAGTGGCGCCGCTCTGGTGGAATTTTCATGAAACGGATTAACGTTAATTGCAATCACTTGCGCGACGCTACAGGGAGACAGATAAGTTTAAGGAGGCAGTGAAGTGCCGGAAGTACTGGGTGCAGAAATGGAAATGGCACTGTTCCTGGAGGTAGCCGAAGACGTCCTCCTCGTTAAGAGTAAGGGACGGTTTAACGGTTGAGGCGTGCGTAAATTAAAGGCGTCATAGATTTTGCTTGGGAGCCCGCAGGATCAAGGCCTTAGATTTGCGTCCGCCAGATTACTGCGGGTGAAATGGGACAATGGGCGTTAGTCTGGGCGACGGCGTATAAATAAGGATCCCCAGGAAGCTCGGGGCAGGCGAACGGGGCTTCTAGCTAGGTAGGTAGGTAGGTAGGTAGGTCCGTAGGAGGTTGCCGGTGGTAGCATCGCCGTGGTAGCAGACCCAGCACTGCTGAGACCGGTCGGCCGTCCATCTTGGACGTCGCCGTGGCGGTCCTTATCTGCGCTCACAGCTCCGCTGCTAGACGTCCGGTGATCTAGGGCAGTCCTCTCCTCTACCCTGGCTAACTCCCCGTCTCCCTCTCTTTCACTCTCTCTTGCTCACCCGGACTCCCACTCCGCTTCACTTGGTCCTCTCGCTCACTCTAAAAGACCCCTTCTTGGCGTTGCCTTAATTATACGACATGATGACGGCCCTCCTCATCCTCGTCTTCCTGATTCTCAATTTTCAGGAACCTTTTTCTTAACGTCCAAAGTAGATAAGTACCAGGATCTTTCACGTTGAGTGGAATCTTAGAATTCTCTTTTTTTTCACTAAAACTTAAGCTCTCTGGCGACTGTGTTGAAAATGGTAGTCCGTTGTGGTCGCGCAATGAGGCATTTAATGCCTTTCATATAGATTGCCAGTGGACAGAGCGAGGGCGCATCTGCATTCAGATTAGCATCGCGCGACCAGTAGATATTTACGAGCCTGCTGGACACCCTGGCTACGGCAGAGTACGACCGGCTTTGCGGCAGGGCCGGTGCAGCATCTCTGGTCCTGCGACGGTCAGTCCTACCTACTGCCTACTGGCCACTTGGCTGACCATCGTGTTTCCACATAAAACTGCCCTTGACCCTTCACCCGCATAATGAGCCACGCCGATCCATTATTCATAGGATGCGTCTTGTCTCTCTGCTCCGAATCTCCGCTCGTAAGTTTTGCTGTTACATTGCGACGGGCTATGCAACCTTTTTTCCGGGACCTTTTTTTATTCGAATCTGAATTCGGTTCCTCGGGTCCCAAGGGAGAGAGTGAAGCAGATGAAGTAGGTTGAGAAGATAAACATTTTTGAAGGTATCTGCGGATAGGCAAAAGGTTGACATGTATCTGATCGCCAACCAAGGTCACAAGGACCCCGTAATGATAGGAAGGATGATCTTTTTTATTAATATTTACCTTGGACGGGTCCTGGCAAAGTCAGAAACGTCGCTGACCCTGATTCCTGGCAATTTCTTAATTTTTTTCCTAGCCCCCGCGATCTGGGTTTTATTTGGTACTTGGCACTGGTTTGCGACCACTGTACACCCCTGGAACGTGAGGTAGTTGATGATCATGAAGGAAGGGTCACCACTAGGAGAGACGACAATGAACGTGTCTCGCGAACCAAGTGTCTGGTCGCTCCTGTCCTCCACGACCCTTTACTCAGTTCCACCATTCTAACGTTCCACCAATCCTTCGTCCCAACCTTCCTCCTCCCTTCCTCAGCAAGACACATACCAGTGACCACCTTACCTCACCTACCCTCCACTCCGTCTTCCTTCTCCGTTCCGTCTTCTCATTCTGACCCATCCACGTTCATCGTGGACTCCTCTTTCTCGTTCCTTCGTTCTCTTGCCGGACGATCTCGGGAATCAATATAGCACTGCCCGACGGCTATTCGCAACCACTACGTACCAACCTGACGCTGAAGATGGTGCTCGTGCAGCTTCTACAGTCTTGTAATTAAACTCGTCCCTAATGTACCGGGCTAGACTATGGCTGTTACGCTCCTGGTAAAAAGCAATACGTACTTCGATACGCGTGTATCTACTTGGGAAATCGTGAAAGACGTTTTCCCGGTCCAAGATTAACCCGAGAGTACGAAGAATACCGTCCTTGAATACGTTTTGGTAGAACTGGTAAAAAAAAATAAAAAAAAAAGGATAAAGGGTAGCGCATGGGAATATAAAGTACCTGATCAATCTATAGGTCCACGACTGTGTCATGAATCGCACCTGAATAAGTTTGGCGCCTAAGGGATGAAGCAAGGGACCAAGGGATGAAAAGCGAAGGGTAGGCGGCCAAAGGTGCCGACGTTTACCCTTGCGGTCTTGCATAGTAAGAAGTTGTCGCCTGGAGTCTGGGGTACAGTAACCGAGTCTCGTCACAGAGTTGTCTGTGCATAGGGGATGACACGGTCTTCCTCGATCTCAGCCACCCTCATGAAACGTTAACTCAGCAACCCCTACCGCCAGCGTGCTCATCGAATAGCCAAAGACGGTAGCGCTGCGTCACGAGGGTGTTTCGAGAAAAGAAGTACCGCTTTAAATATTACAGGTAGAGGTACAGAGGGGGTTGGAATTATACAGGAGCAGTAAGCAGGCGTCGCGAAGGGGTGGAGGCGGTACAGGGGATGAACAAAGGTGGTACGTTCCGGACTCACTCGGTTCTGATGCGCTCTGTCGAGGGGTGAGAGAGCTAAAGCCGAAGTAGAGCCGGAGGAAGACCAAAGCGGCGACGGTACGAAGAGGGTTGCGGAGGAGGATGGCAAAGGCTGCGAAAGGATGGTTGCTCCTCCTCGAGGGTGGCTGAAAGGGTGGCCGAAGGGTGGCGAAACGGCAGGAACTAGGAAGCCAGGGTATTCACTAGACGGGTAAACGACTCCGGGTACCGTGAGCTGGTACGGATACACCAGGCAATTGAACTCCTTCCGTTTATTGCTTCTAATTAAACGACCGAGATATTTCTGCTACGTTTCATTAGCGTTGCTGAACGGTACGACGTTTGGTAATGCATTGCTGCTCTTACCGAAGCACATGCCGATGTCCATAAAATTCCCTGCTCGTCCCTTCACTTGCAAGAGATATTAATCCGTGTCGCCATCTGGTGGTATCTGCTAGCGACGGACAGTTGCTCAACTATAAATCTTGATGAATCCGTAGACGTACGATCGGGATACCGAGAGATTCCGATCTCGACCGATTTAGAGATCGCTGCTTACATGTTTAATACATATATATATGTATATATTTATACACACAGACACACACACATATATATATATATATATATATATATATATATAGTATAATTAAGCTTATATGCATACATTATTTTTGATTTTTCATTCGTTTCTTATTATTTTCACTACTCGCTTTCAATTGGGCCCGCGGATACGTAACGAGGAAGACATCGCGACGCCACGGCAAACGGTACCAGCGCCAATTCTAATTTTGCACTGGCTCGCTTAATATCGTCGCGGCGCGGAGCGCGCAATAAATCTCAAGATTCATTATCATAAATTGGCTCGACGGGCACCGTCAGCTCGTGATGCTGACGCGCAGCAACCACTCCGAAGGATGACAGATCAAAGAGGAACCGAAAGAACTTCGATTCGGCCTCATGAGAGCTCGTGCTCTCTATTTTCTCTTTATTTTTCTCTCTTCTCTTACTCGCCTCACACCTTAATCCTTTTTCTTTTTCTTTTTCTTTTCTACAACTCGTTCCGGAATTCGACGAGAGCCGCGATAAAACCGTCAGATCCACATTCTTCCATCATTCACCGAGCAGTCTGACAATTTTCACACCGTTACCACTAGACGTCTGGTCAGGAATCCGAATCGGAATGGAGAACGACAAATGCAAAGCTACTGTACCCAACCTAACAAACTCAGACGCGTCGTGTTCCACGTTATCAGAATATCGTTCAAAGGATGAATTTATAGTGAACCAAATATTTGAGAACGAAAATACTAAAAAAAAATTTATTAAAAAAAAAGTTAATCACTTTTTCAAACAATCTCGGCATAATCGAGAGTCTGTCAATTCTTGAAATTTCAGAATCAACTTTTTCTATTCAATTGTTCCAAGGTCGTCCAAGTGATACATCACGCGTATAACATACGTGTACCAAGATAAATCACAAATTCAAATACGTGTCCGAGAAATCATAAATGGTAACTTACGTCAATTTTGGTCACGATCTTGCTTGCGGTTTATCCACACCACAAGATATCCCAGGACAGATGGCCAATTGTTAAGCCGAGTACGCAATTCGCATAAATCCAAACTAAGGCTTTATTCTGACAATGTGTGGGAGAGCCGCGCAAGGAGGGTAAAACGAAATTGGCAATCGGTTTAGCAGAGCGGAAGTCAGCTGGTCGCGAATCGCGACCACTACATCTCGCATTGGAAGCACTGCCTTAAACGAGCCTTAGCCGCTAACACGGGAGTGATAAATTATCATTACAAGAGGGGCAGGAACAATCTGCATTAACCGTAATGGAAATAACTAAGTATTGTTCAGGTGCATGCCTTCTGTACGGAAATAATCCATCATGCCCGGATAATTAGTACAGCGGTGTTGCGTGTATAATCACTCAGAATAATAATGCAAGATGCCTCGCGAGGTGTGAACGATCCGTTCGAGCACAGCGGGCGCGCCAAGTGGCGTAAGAGCACGTGTGAGCAAGGCTTTAAGTAGCATAGAGGGCCTAGGTAAAAATTAGCCCAGATATATAAACGATGATCGCTAGCTAAAAGTGGCTTCCTTGTAAAAATTAACAAGTAGAAACAGATTGCGATAAATGATCGTGACCCAACGATTTGAAAATGTCAATTAAAAATTCAAGAAACAGGTTCGCGTATCCTACCGAGTTCCTTCTACGTCTTTGCGAATGAAGGTTGATCGCTCGACAGAAATTTTGAAATTGAATATCCCGCGCTTAAGAGACTCCTTCCGGTTGTCTGTCGTCGCGCTGCTTTACATCTGTGTCTCGCAGCTCGCGCGATACTTCGGTTGCTCGTTAGGTATTATTAACTGCTTATTAGATATGTATCGCGCGTACCATGAAAACGCTAGGAAGTTCGCGTAGCCTGTGTGAACGCACATTAGGTCATTACGGGTGAGGTAATGCATAAGATTTTTTGCTTAATTACGTAAATGAGAAATACCTGTCTTATTTCGTACCAGTGAAATTCCATGACGTTTTCTAAATCCTCCCTCCGTCGGATCCGTCGCGACGGCGATTCTTTGATAAGAGGAGTAAAAGTTTTTGGCCAAATGATATAGTGTCGCTATCGTGACTTTCAGCTCGGGTGCAGTTAATTTGCATGGAAATTGCAGGACGCCCAAGAGATGGCTGCAGTCTGTATCGATTAAGTGGACCGAAGAGTCCCGTCAGCTGCCTGTCTCGTCTTATCCTGGTCAGGAGGCACTTAAGCTCGCGCATGCGAGCTTTTATCTACCTCGATAAATCCTACCTCGTCCCCCTTCATCTTAACGGGACGGATGGACCCGTAAGACTCGAATTTCCGACACGACGGTTACGCAGGAGCACGTAAATTGTTTTTGAAATTTACGAAAAAGCGTTGCTCGTGTGTTTTATTTTTCCCAAGTCCGCGCATGCGCACTGGTCTTCTCAACGTCTGCCGGACCAGTGTCTCCCTCTGCACGGTTACTCCGTATCGTTCAAAATTACTTAAGAAAAGTTTCTAAGGAACGACCTAACCTCTATTTCGACCTCTTTCGCGAATGGATAGACCTTCTTACCTTCTCCGAGCATGCTCTTTATTTCTTCTTGTGTGCTAAAGGATACCTTCCCTCCCATTGGCTCGCGAGGCCAAGTCTTCGAATTACGAATACATGACTTTTAAAATAAGTCGGCGACTGAGAAGTTTGCGGTTAAGGGCTGCTGCTTCCCTAGCCGTATTCCACAGTCTGGTGTGTTATAGGGGAATAACGGTACGGCGCGAAGCTATCCCTCGTGGACAGTACGTAAAGACAATAAGCCAAAAAGTTCTTGGTGGCGAGCAGAGCCGTTACCCTTTATGAAGCTCAGGGGTGAACTCAAGATTGTAATTAGCCGGCGCTAAGTTTCGAGGTTTCCCAGTATTTGCATGCTACCAACCTCGCGCCACGAAATATCCTACGACTCCGTACACCTAACGCGTTGGTAAGCCTGCACCCGTGACGACCGTCCTTACCGCTAGGATTCGCCGAGAATGCTCGGCACGTATCAAAATTTCGTATTGTGCAACCACCCCGTGTGGACCGTCCACCCTCCTTTTCGTCCCCCTAATGGCGCAGATTCGCGTCGTATTTTCGACGCTTTTCCGCCACTTTAAAACTTTCTTGTATTACTATATCTCTCTATACATGTATATATTTTTTACAATTTCCCTAAAAACATAATAAAATCGTACACGTGCACCCGAGTATATGGCAAGGAGCGGAGGGTCGTTTTGGTTATCCCATGAGGATTATTGGACAAGGGTGGTGAGTTTCTATCCAGTAAAAATGAGATACGCAACATAACGAGAATCAGCAATGAAATAAATAAGGGCTGACCGTACCGGCTAGAGAACTACGGTCTCACGAAGTTCCCTGAGGATGGGATTGGGTCTGCGTTATAAGGGTGGTAGTGGGCTTGCGACTATCGATGCGACGGAGGATGGGCTAAGCGTTGGCAAAGGGGACGCCAGGGCGCCCTCTGTCTCTGTTAATGCATCGCCTCCGGAATGGCCGATTAATTCCAACTACGGGAAGGAAGCGACTATAACTCGTCTCCGTGGAAGCATTCTTAATCCGCGCACTCTTTATTCCCAGACTTTCTATACCCTGGCACTGCTACGGCTACGTGTATATCAGCCTTATACCTATCTGACTACGCCTCTACTTCTTCGGTTGTCTCCCTGAGAGGACCAAGTGTCTCCCTTCACGGTTTGCCACCCTGAAGAAAATCTCCCTCACTGTTGAAAACTACAATCCGGGTCCCGTTAGGCGATGAATCTGGCACTTTTATCTTTGTTTTGAGAATTTGGACAGCTATATTTATAGATGCTGTGTATGGATTCTTGATAATTAATTATATACTTCGTCCGCCATTTAAATTGTCATTATTTATCATTGTCCGATATTCCTGGAAAAAGTTCATTTTTACTATTTAATTAACCTTGAGACAGGATCTTGTCTCGTTACACTTTTGGATTCTATGGAATCGGTATAGTATGGACACGGCAAAATGTTCTTGCGGTATTGTTTCGGGGGTTCAGCCGAGTTCACACGGAGGCTATGGAATCACGTAGGGCAATTACCGAATATATCCGAGAATGGTCCAGCCGGATTGTAATCTGCGTGTGTTGTTTATTGATTTGTTATCTCGCCGCGGCCATGGTGCATCCGCACCGAAACACAGTCCCTGGTAATTGCCAAAGGCAAGAAGCGTTCGGCATCCCTCTGAAAGATTCGGATATGGAAAAATGAGATGTAAAATGGTTGTGAAAAAAAAATCTGTTTAAATAGTCATAAAATATGGATGCTGTATGGACCGCAATTTATATATTTTCTAAAATCCTTTATATTTTTCCTTTCTCAAGTCAATCGTCATCCTCGAGTTAGCTTATCGACGTGAATCTATCGCATCTCCTGCACTGGTCCGTACACTCAAGAACCACGTCATATATGGAACCTAAGGTATGATACGCAAGAAACGTGAACTTGTCGAACTTGGAACGACCTCCAGAGCTCTATCCAATTTTCCCATGATCTGTGTATGGTGCATATCGACTTAGGTCTCTCCTATCTATCGCAAATACAAACTGCTGGAACAGAAGGCGTTCCTTAGAGAAATCTTCGGCGCATTACATCATCGGCCAAGAAATTTCCTTCGGATCGCCGTAGCGTCTAGGGAACGTGAAAGAAGGGCGAGAGAGGGAGAACGAGAGAAAGCACAGTCACATTGGTATGGGTATCGGATAGCGTTGTGACTTTAAAAAAAAAGTACTGCCAACATGCGAAAAATGTAGACGATACGTCCGCGTCGCTAAGAAAACTGCTTTGACGAGCGATGAGAGGAGCCTTGATCGTTGGATTTAAATTTTCCCGCCCATAAACAGCAAAGCTCGCTCGATACGATATTCCAAATTTAGCAGTTTTCATTTCAATATCAATGCATCCCACGATCTCACCGGGTACAACGTTAACGCGCTGCCATTTTCTATAAGCCCGTTGCATCGATGACACTGATCGGGTATGACGTGTAGGCAAGCTGCTCGTAAAGTGTTTAGTTGAGGGGAAGCAGGTGGCTACACCGGGGACGTGGTCTGGGTTAAACTACACGAAGTCTGACGGTAATAATTGAGTGCTGCTCTGTCTGGTTAGCGGCATTTTGAAGCACTCGTCAAGTTATCGGTTAATTGACAGGGATGCGGAACAAATATGTCTTAAGTAATAAAGTCATGGAACCCCATAGACAAACTTGCTGAAATTGTCTAATTAACACGTAAACCAATGGATTGGACTTCTGAGAAAGTTACGTAATAAATTAAGAAGATTCAACGACTCGGATTTGTCTTACGAAGGTGCATCTTGAAGCGGGAAAGGAAAAAAAAAGTAAAAATTTGATCTTCCGGTTTCCACCCAAAAGGCTCGTTCCTTAAGTCGACGACCAAAAGCAGCTCAGCCAAGATCCGGCCTCTTGGCTTTCGAGTGAATAATTAAATTACGCGACCGAGAGCCCCCACGGGTTCAAAGTTGAAATTTCACGCGCCATTGTTCAATCCGGCGAAGGAATAGGAGTTAGAAGCATTTAGGAAGCGGCAGTCAGCCATGGGGCGGTGAATTACGGTTGTAGATACGCCGAGATGGAGCTCGCTTGTGCTCTCGCCTTCTACAGGGTGGGACCCTGAGACTTTAATTCCAGAGCTACACTCACTGGAAGGGATATATACATACAGGCTACACTTCTTTGCCCTAAACGACTTCGATTTCGCTGCCTACCAAGATGAGATTAATTACTTCTGTCTTCTTAGGACTCCTTTGTTTCCTGCTAATATTCCTTAACGCAGCGATAGTCGCATTCCGGTAAAATCCAAAGCACGATTTTACTTCACCATTTTCGAAAAAAAAAAAAAAAAAAAAAAACGGTATCGATAGGAAAATTGTAAGAAAAATATTGTTGGAAAACGGAAGAGGGAGAACAAATCTTTCTTTCTTTTCAAATCAAGGATCAATAGTGACTATGGGAATTTGGAATTTCTTCAGCTGCATGGGACCTTCTCGTCCCGTGACTGCGACCTGAAGTTGTCCCAGTAGCAACAGCAGCACGGCACATACTGCGGGTATCGAGGAACCCGGGATTTTGGCAATGCAAATGCGAGGGCGAAGTGTGCGTACGAGGAAGGCTCGAAGAAGAAGGGGCCGCATTCTCGGAGATTATCGTGCTCGCCATCAGCGTATCACGGCGTCACGGGACAAGATTTATATGTAGAGTTTATTGTCGCTGAGTCCGCCCTACTGCGTTTTATGGATGTTTTTCGAAGGAGCGCTGCCGCCCGCGTGATCTATCGCGGTACCCCCCCACCCCCTAGGCAGCCACCTTCTCAACCTTCTTTCTCAACCTCACCACCTTCTCAACCCTGCTCAACCTCCTCCAGAAGCGACTGCTTCTCCACTGCCACCCCCTCCCCCCTCCGCCCTTTCTATTTCTCTCGTCCTTCGTTTCCTTCGGCTGCTAGACAGTGCTTGGGAGAGAAAGAGAGAGAGAGAGAGAGAGAGAGAGTGAGATAGGGAGAGAGAGAGAGAGAGAGAGAGAGAGAGAACAGGAGAAAGGACGAGAAAGAGAGCAACCGAGGGAACCGGGAGAGGAAATTCCTAATGAACGTTCCCGACTCCCAACTCCGCACCCAGCGCCACGTCTCGGCGTTCCTACACATTAACACGAGATTTATAACCGCGGAATCGCGATCGCATTTACATTTTTGTCGCATCACTATAAAATATCCCAAAGCGGCCGCCACGCTGTACACCTATGCGCGACAGTATTTCATAATCGAATGAGCTTTGTTTCACATTTTATATTACCGAACGGTCCTGGAAAACCAGAACCGAAAATTACGACGTATCGGTTTCGGGTTAAATCGTAAAGTATTCAAAGTTTTTATGTATACGATCAAGCGTGCGCTTTTTTTTTTAAATTCATATGCCAATTATATTTTGAGATTCTTGCCTCCTTGTCCGATATCGACCACATACGTTACATACTTGTCAATTTTAGATCTGGAACTCACGTATCCTCGATCGTGCATGCCAAATGCACGAAGGAGGACCGAAATCTGTCGAATGGTCAGATCAGTACATATAGGGACCGGTTCGTATGTGCAAACTGCAAACACGATACAGTGCGACCACTAATGCTAGCTGCGGCGCACATAAACACGTGAGCGTTGGGAGATACATGGTGGCAGTATGTTACACGTGTTACCGGCCGGCACGTACGGGTTACGTCCGGCAGTCAATCGCTCTAATACTCGCGCTCCTCGTGCTCCTGCGCGCCCTCTGCATCGACTACATCACCAAGTGATTACCTCCACCTCACTCGGCTCAGAGCCACTTCATCCCCTTTCGCTCATCCCCTCTGTGTACCAGACCCACTAGACTCTGCATAGGGGCTCCATAAACTGTGCCCCGTTTCGCGATATTCTCTTTCGTTAGTTTATCCTTTATTTTTTAGTGTGCTCTTGGACCCTCTGTTTGAAGGATGATGAATCCTATATATATTGTTGTGATATTATCTCAAAATATGTCTTCGGGGATCAGGGAATATTCTATCTTTAAGTGATTCCTCGGTAGGTAAATCTTTTGGTAGTTTCGAAAACTCTATGGGTATCAATTTCCACGGTAAGTATTGAATAGAATTGTTTTGTTTGTTAATCTGATATTTTATCGCGTCTAGATCCTTCTGGCTCGTTGGTTTTGTTTGTTTTTGAGTTTATGATTTATCTAATTGTCTTAATAATTTATATACGTCAACTTTCTTACCATTTCGTTTAGGCACAAGTCTGTACTTACTCAGGTTCTGTGTTTCTACTATTCTCGAGTATCTACTGGTATGTGATTGAGTTTCAATTAGGTCGTTTTGGATGAATGACCAGTCTTATCCAAGTTCTGACGATGTTGATCGAAGTTTCGATTTTATATTAATGATATGGAGTTAAAGTGTCACATAAAAATGTGTTATTTCTGGATTATATGATTATATGATTAAGTGATTATGATTTGATTTGGCTATTAATAATTATAAGGCCTGAAACATAACAATATATTAGTCGTGAAAAAAAAAAATAAAAACCTTAAAACTTTCTCGTGGCGAACTGACCCTTTTTGGGTATCGAGGCTGGCCCTTGTTCTTCTGGATAATTTTTTCAGCCTTTTCAACCCTTTTCGTATCCTCGCCAACCCCCTTTGCCCATCGCCCTTCCTGGCCCTCTAATTAAGAGCCCTTTCATCGGCATTGGCTCTCGCGTGAATAATCCACGCGCCCAGTCTTATTATGCGTGTTTAACAAAGCTGAGCTGATTATATCAATAAATTAAAGGAGAGCTACAATCCCGCTACCCCTTACCCACCTAACCATCCATTTAACAGACGAAGAACCAAACCACCCAACCACCCTCGAACCATCCGCACGTCGCAGTCCTGGACTCCGCTTTACCGAGGCGTAGATCACGGCTGTCCAGGTCCAACTCCGCCCTGAGTTATGCTCGACAATTATACCTATCTACCCGCGGTGGGCGTTATTATCATATTATACCTCGTTACTCCTAGCATACTACCAACGTTATAGCATCCACTTTGCCTTCGGGTTGGCACACGTGAAATTTCGAGATCATGAAAATCATTGGTATCGATCGTCAAATAAATTCAAAATTTCAATGCACCCCGGAAGGTAGCACTCGTAAACATGCGGACTGATAATCAATAAATAAATTATTTAATACAGTAACAAGATACAGCGTGTGCAGGATATAACGAAATCAGGGACTGCTCAGCGATACGGCGGGAAATTCAAAATCGACTTGCGCGTTCATCCACTGTTTTAACTCGACGCAACGAATGACCGTGTCGTTAAAAAAAAGTGGCTGAATTATGATAATGGCGGTAACATAATGCGATCCAATGAGGCAATCAGGGGGCTGAAACTGTTAGTATGGGGTTGACGATATTGATGGCGCGTACCGTACTGGCTGATCGTATCCATATATACCATACATCCGGATCGTCTCTCCTGTATTAGTGTTATACCGTCACTGTGAATGAGCCAACCAGGCTCGATCTATGTACCGGACAATGCAGTGCGTGTAGTATAATTGCTAGTGGGCAGCCGCTGCTCTAGGAGGCCATTCCATCAATCAGCACGTTAAATGCCCGCTAGGATCGGTAACTAGAGAGAGAGAGAGAGAGAGAGAGAGAGAGAGAGAGAGAGAGAGAGAGAGAGAGAGAGAAAGAGCGAATAAGCGTTACTGTTCTACCTTACCGACCGGGATGAATGCGATTCGCTCGCTCGTGTAATTTCCTCTTAATGCCTCGGCCCTGGACAGGATTGAAAAGTTTCAGGACATGATTAACGATCGGTGGAATAATCGATAGATAAATATAGAGATGAAAAAAAAATAATTAAACGTTAAAAAAATAGAAAAGTTATACAGATGAATATTATTATTTACATTTTCAAATTTTTACGATTTTATTTAATAATTCTTGACAACGGAAGATCGTTCGTACAAAATGGCGTCGCATGATACATTTTAGTGTACAATGCGTGTGTGTACGCTAATGCATGTTGGATTTTGTACCTGTAAGCGGGTACGTATATAACGACGGCACGTATCCCGGCGCTTGATGGGATGGGACGCCATGCAGGGTAGTTATGGGACCACGAGGATGTTAATGACCATAAACAAGCAATCACTGTAATCCGCCATGAGTCACTCCAGCTGTCCGCCTGGTTACATAGATACGAGCTGCCATATGCCTATCCCGACCGAAACGTCCTGAATGCGTTTGATCGTTTTGGTATTGGGACATCGATTGTCTACATAGAATCCGAATGTACTATATGAGCCACTGTATGGTTTTTTCTATAAAATTTTGAAAAATATTTTATCTTTGAAAAAAAAAAATCCTTCGCCACTGTTTATTATATAGTATGGAATGCATATACCTATGCTTGTGCACGCTCTGTACTCGTATATCGATATCGTCTTGGCGAAGCCACGATCGAACTTACGAGCTCGTAAATACGTCGACGATATGAGCCTGGAGGTGAAGATATGCTGTGTAAGAGAGAGAGAGAGAGAGGTCTTGGAGAGCCAAAACATTTTACGAGTACCGATCTATGACGTAATGCGTCGCTATATATATATATACACACACACATATATATCTGCCAGAGGATAAAAGCATTACCCACTTCCGTACCTAGTACAGATCGGGCCCGACGTATCAGATATCAGTATTACTTTTGTAAAACGTTGAGGACTACGTCATATATATAGCATAGTATATACACATGTATAATATTTAATAGATTCATGAATATAAAGATATATATATACACACACGTATATAAGGTTCGAAATGGTAAAGGCTGACTCGTTGGAGCGGCAGTTAAAATGTAAAACGTCGCCCGGAAGAATGGAGCGTGACCGATCACGTAGTAGCGGATTGGCAGTACGTACTTAGCGAGTAGAAAGAAAGAAAGAAAAAAGAAAGAAAAAGGGATAGAAGATCGATTTCTGTTCTCGAGGAGTCGACATGCGCCGTGCCCGTTGCAAAAATTAATACAAATAAATAATCGCGCACGAGGTAAGCACGGAGCCACGTAAAGTTGGCGATGACGGCGGATGTTATTGGCAGGGTGGCCATTCGTCGCCATGATGGATGCTTGACAGGCGCTCCTCGGCGTTAGCTCGCGAGGCCAGGCAGTTATAATAAGTAATGGGCTCACTTCCGCCGCCATTGCTGCCTGACTGGCTGGCTTGCCTGACTACTTGCCTGACTGCTTGGCTCCATGCCTGGCCTGACTGGTTGCTCGACTCCCAATGCCTTGGCCTACGAATTGCTAAGCCTTCGTACCGCTAGCCGCTAACCTTGCTTCGGCTATCTTCGCCGGCACTCGGATATATACACGGAGTCAAGCCGAACGACTCTGCCACTCGTCTTCCTTGCTCGTTTTCCAGCCCCACTTCTCTTCGTAATAACTACAAATCTGTCACGCATTAATTCTACGTCGGACATAAATTCGAACGTGCGCGAGAAGCCTGGGAGAGAGAAAAAAAAGTTATTGCACAGAGGGTAAGGTAAGGCGTGAGAAAGACTTTGATACAGGTACATTAGGCATACTTTGGGTACATTAAGGGGTGTCAAATAAAGTTTTCGGAAAACTTCGGGATCGTTCGTGTTTCGTCGGACGAATGATAAGAGAAATGATAACGGAAAATAAATTTGGGGATGGTTCAATTTTAATTTTCCTTTTACAGGGGTTGCTTCTTTTTTGGGGGATGAAGTCAGGGGTTGGTTATTTCGTTTTACGAATTATCTTATATTTAGGCTTAGCTATTGTTATCCCTTTCACGGGCTTGTTTCGGTACTCGTCGATTTAACGATGCTCGGCCAGTTATTTGCAAGTGCCGTGAATTTATATGGGCTGATATGACAGGGGTAGCTTCCCTCACTCGATACCCCGTTGTTTATCGGGCCGGTATGCCACCGCGTCGAGCGTTCCACTTTCAGCTCTCTCTCTCTTTTACTCCACTTCGTTTCCTAGTGTGTCTCTCTTCGTCCCCCTCGCTACAGCCATATATGTACACCAGCCTTGCACCCATATTATCGTAAAGCTGCATCCGATTCACTACCGCGTCAAAGCTTTTTTATTCGGACTCGAATTGAACCGGGAACTGGATCGGTTCGCTAACACGTATCGCTTCTGCTACCGATCATCCCCTATTTGATTTCTAGAAAATTTTTCATAATCAAAATACATCGCCAGCATCGCTTTTATGTTATGTATCGTCCTGTACGTTCTGTTGGGTACAAGCAGGTGTATTGTTTAGGTACTACCAAATCCAGCTACACCTAGGCATTTCCGCTCGTTAACTTGTTAGGGGTTTGAGAGCGTTCTCATGTATCGGATGTAATAGACTCGTTACAAATAGCGGTTCAGCAGGGTTAAACAGGGTTCGGGGATGGTGGCGTTCAAGAAAACGCCATGAGGGTGAAATCGCGCCAGGCACAGGATCTCTACCGGAGACTAGTAAGATGCTGCGAGGGTGAGGATGAGAAAGGAAGAGGGTGAGAATAGGTAAGAGAGAAAGAGTAAGTAGGTGCGGGGGAGTGAGTGAGAGAGAGAGAGAGAGAGAGAGAGAGAGAGAGACTCCAACCACCGTGACAAATAACCCTCCTTCGTCGGGGTCTGCATCATTTAATTTTCCTTAGCCGAGCGACCGAAATCGATGATCTCGCGGGAACAGAGTATCTTCCTCGAAGACGAATGAGGCTTAGACGCCATTTCACCACCTTCAACGATCGATCAGCCGAGCAATTATTCTCGTGAAATTAACGTCGTTTGATTTACTCCGATCGATCCCGCATCGTCAGGACGACGACGATGACGACGAAAATGAAGTCGAGGAGAAGAAAGGGGATAGGGAGGACCATGACTTCGCGATTAATCTTGAAAATGGCTCCTGACGCATCCTGAAAAATTAGCATCAGATCTTTTTCCTATACGAAGTATACGAGACTGGCAGATTGGCAGCCATTTATTTCGGCAGAGTCAACTGGATCATTTAAAGTAGCCAATGGGACTGGTCTTTCAAGATCAAAGTAGTGTAATAAAGTAACGCTAGGGGGTTAGACGTCGGGACTAGACGCTCTAGACGTTGGGTGTCTAGAGTACAGTCTAATACTGTATAGGTGTTAAGACCTGGTATCCTTGGCGAGACGAAGAAAATTGAAACCCATAAGAGTTCTCGTTCAGAAGGTTCGCAGCCTGTACAAAAATTAGGAGCCCGAAACTCGAGCGACGGAAAGTCTAATTTTGGTAGCTACCATTTAGTGATCCCCCCGACATTTACAGCCTTCAATTTGCTCCTCCGAGTAAGGCGAGCGAGCAAGGAATGTTAATTAAAGCCGTTCGCTCCTCGATCTCGCGCCTTCGACTAATTAGTCGCGCACAATGCCACCGGAACGGCGAATCGGCTGAGGCCCCGACGGTGATGCTGCTGATGTGGGACATGGAAGTGTGGGAGGTGTGAACCCCAGACCAGGAGGAGGATCACATTCACTCCTGAACGTATAATTTTTCTTCAGGGTTACCAACGTCGAGAGACGTCACACTAGCAAATAAGAGGCATAATCGTTTGATGAAAAATGTTTAATTTAAAATATTTTCAAATCAACCAAATAACGCACTACGTTATTCCAAATCCCGACAAATAGTTAATCAATAATTTCGATATTTCGTATCGACGTATCGATCGGTCGTGAATAAACGTCCTATAGCTATAAATGAAAATGATCGTGATGATTTCTTTTGAACGTATAGCTTCGGTAGGTTCGGAAAGGATTTCATTGTAATCGTACGAGTCCTCGAATCAAACTTTTGTATCGTATTCGAGTATCAAGCACCGAAAGAAGGCAGGAAATCGTACTAGGTACGTAGAGGTATCTAGTAAGGTAGATACGTAGGGTAGGTAATAACGTTAAAGGGGGACGGCGAAGCCGGGAGCTCATCTAAAGTTACAAATCGCAATTCTTCCATGGCCGTGGTTCCGATTCTGTAAAGTTATGTTATGGCGCAAAGTAAGCGGGATTTATCAAGAAAGTTGGTATAACTCCGCTACGACTATTGATGCAATGAAACGATTGGCTCCGGCTCATTTGGCACCCTTTCTCTTAGGCAGACCCATACCAACCACCACGACCACCAGAAAGTCCTATAGCGTCAAGGTGGATACCCACGGCAAGTATTAGCTACAACGTGGATATAGCTGCCATGGGATTCTGTGTATTCTGAAAGAAGTCGAAAAAGGACCAACGACTATGGGAAAGGGATGAAGCAGTCTGAGAGAGGTTAGGCTGGCTTGTATCGACAAGGGGTAGAAAAATGTAGGCTTTCGCGAAGTGGAAACTTTCTTCCAATTCAAAAAGAGCTTCCCCAGTCATTGTTCACGATTCCTATGGAACACGTGGAATGGGTGTGACTGAAGGAATGGGAGGAAGGACAAGAAATGAAGAAAGTAGGTAAGGAAGGTAAGAGGTTAGACGGGATGAGAATCGTAAGGTTTATCTGAAAATATTATGATAGTGTCACGGGGGGCGGGGGGCAAGGGGTAGAAATGGCGACGGTCCGGTTTTGATACGTCCCAAGTGTGGCGTAGAGTTGCGGTGCCCGTATAGCCAGAGATATATGAACGGGATTGCAATCATGTCCGTGTTACTCGGAGTGTCCTGCAGGGATAATATAAATATTGTACGGTTGTCGGCTGGGTCCACGTAGAGGATCTTCAGGATAGAGGATGGCACCACTGTGGTGCAGTGATTCGGTAGAACCGTGTGTTACTTTATGGCGGAAGGTGGTACAAGGCTACCCTGTGTGCCGAAAAAGAGGAGACAGGCGGATGAAGAGAAGATCTCGGTAGCAGAAACGGCTCCCACAAGCCGGTCCGACATCTTAGAATATTAGCCGATATCCTTGGCTATCGAGTTCCCGTATTTATGAGGATGGCGCTGGGGTAGCTGGCCAGTGGAAAGAAGGTAGGAAGGACACTCGTTGGCGGATATGAAGAGCGTGGAGAATGTATAGTGTATAGTAAGGTAAAGGACCAGGGCTCGTCCCCTATCGGGAAGGATGGTTCGCCAGGGTAAGAAAAGAGAGTAAGCAGTCAGCCACGACCCCTGGATAAGATTGCAAAATTGCTGGCAGACTCCTGGTCTTGTCCCTGGTGTCCTTTAGCTCCTGACTCTGCAGATAATCTTCCAACTAGGAAACATCCGGATACCGGGACCTGGGTACAGCGTGGAGTTACGCTCGTGGACGCTCGTACTTCCTTGTTTGGGTTCGTAATCGGCGACCGAGTTCGGACTAAGCAGACCGGAAGGAAAAGGGCGAAGGAACAGCACGGGACGGATGGTGGCGAATCTAAGAAAGGAGGAACGTAAATTCCTACACGGTCAGGAATGTAGGTAGATACTGGGTGGAAGGTGGAAGGTTGGAAAGACTCGAGAAACTTTTCTAATACCGTCGCCTATCCGGGATTACGCGCTCGAGATCGAAACGTATGTATTTACGAAGAGCGGCTTTTTCGGATATTGCTCGGGGAATTGCGGACTCTCGTTATTGCGCCTTTGTCGCCTCCTGGGTTATTGGCCAGGACGAAATGGCCAAACGGCTGGAATGACTGAGATAGACAAAGATAAGAGTCATGGAGAAAGGCGTGATAGTGAAAATGAAGGAAAGACGATCTTGATGAAAAAGAATTTTTCAAATCAGCCCATGCTGCTCAAGGATCCTTGTTTTGAATAAATCGTCTTGTCGCGATAGTTGTGAAATAGGACGGAATTGCTTTGACTGGCTCGTCCATCGGACGCTCCAGGACGCCGCACTCTGACGAGCATAACCACAGGTTGTCTCCTAGGAGTGAGGAACTGCGACGCCGCATAGTTGTTACTCCAGAGTCTGTTGCGAAGGGGCGGTGCAGCCCCGACCGGCTCCCTACCCTAACCGACCTCAACCCCGGGTACCACTCAGCCACCCATAGACCACGTTACAAGGGCTAGTATTTATGCACATTGTTGACTGGCACATGGATTTATGCACGTCCGTTATATTATGCGTCCTGTCGTACCCCTGTAAAGCCGGTATGCCTGGTACCGTCTCAGGACTGCACGCAACGAATGCATTTCGGGTTATCATTCCCGGGTGGCAAATGACGAATCTTTCGTTAAGTTGGTAGCAGTGCGATATTGCGATATACCTAGTTGCAAAGTACGTTCACTGAATTTAGTAGTTCTTCGTCCGCCGCGATATCGTGAGGTCGGACGTAGCAGGTTTTAATTCAGCTGAGAAATTGTCAGGAACGAATCGGCGAGTCCTGGGCGATAATTAATGATCGCGCCTTAGGGCGGGTTTTCACGTCACTCAAAAGTCCTGCGACGTTACCAACCGTCGTTTGTTTGCTAGTCGTTCTTAGAACGTATTCCAGAGCACAAAGCTTGGCCACAGCCTGTGGCGTGTCCTGCTTCAGGTTAGGTCTGACGTGGCCCTTTCTACTTCTACTAGTCTATGGTATTGTGTTGGTCTTCCAGAGCGCCGTCTTACACTGCCTCCTGGTTCAGGACGAGCTGAATCGAGCATGTGGACAGGACAGCGAGGAAATCTCCTTCTTGCTCCGGACCCGTCAGCTTCCCTGCTCTCGTGCCAGCTCCAAATGTCCGTCTGGTGTCCACCCACTTGCCGTCTAGTTTCACTTTGAGGATGGTGGCTGCTATAGCTCTTGCTTGTTACTACCCAACCTGCCTGCACCTACCTACAATGCTTGGAAGCATCCGAATACAGATACGCGGTTGTTTATCTTCTGCTGGGATGAAAAACAGGATGCTATTCAAAGTGGACTTCAGCATCCTTTAAATAAGGATCCTCATTTCAGATTCCTTGACAGCCAGGATTATCTCTAGCTTCGAGATAACTTCGGAGCACGGAATGCAGATAGGTCCACGCGTAGATCAGCCGCAAGAATGAATTTCATATATATAATTATTAATTATCATCTAATCATTGGTTAGCCTCAAAATGATTCCCAGGGAGGATACAAGGGATGCAATGAGTACAAAGCTTCCTTACTGATAATGACGTTGTGGCTGTAGTATATGATGAGGAAAAACGGTCTCGAGTCGAAGGGTCCAGACTGTCCAGGGTTAGGAAGACATCCCCTAGGGTCTTCGGTAAGCAACGGAAAACAAGGTAGGTGGCAGCACTAGGTATGAGGTAGCCGAGGTCGTGTAGCCATACGGGGGTTTTAGTGTCTCGGGGAGTAATAACGTCTCGGGGTGTAGATTATGCGGTGTCCGGCCAGGAACGGCGAGTGCCCAGTTGGGTCCCCGATGATGCAAGGTCCCCCAGTGCCACCCTCGGCCGGACATATATTAGCATTCTAACCAACCATTATTATATGCCGGTGAGCCGCGTTGGGCCGAGCCTGCCCGAGCCCCGTGTTGCGTACTTGGACCAAGTTTACCAACAATTCACCGCGCCCGCTCTATAATGGCCCCCCTCCCCTGCTTAATTTATCGCAGTCATAATTAATAGCTTTGTAATTTTCATACAGCCGCAGTTATACCCCAGAATTTATGGATACGTTTGCACATTATCGATTTGGGTTTACATCGGACGGAAATAATGCGACGATTTTGAATGAGTTCAAACGAACGGCAGACGAGCAGTCAAAGATAATGGTGGGAGAAAAGCGGCGAGCGATCGCGGCGCCATCTGTCGGTTAAAAACATAAGCCTGAAACCCCCAACCAGAAACATGCCACTGTGTCAAAGCAAATTCACCAAACGTAAAAATGAATTGAAATTCTTCTCGGTATGTGAATCTCGTGGTAGGTAGAAGGTTATGGTGAAAGTCGAGCGGCTATAGAATTATTAAATATCCTTCCATCCTGTAAGTAGCTTGTTCTTTACGACGGTTAAATATAAAATAAGAGACGGGTGCAGTACGGAGCTTAGCACGATACCCGGCTGACTTGTGGCTCCATTAGCGCCCCCGCTTGGTAATGTATAGTATAATAAGACTTTATGTGTCAGGTTGATGCGCCAGAAGGCTACCAGACGAACTCCGAACCGTTAGGAACTGTTATATTTTCATTAGAGCCAGGTAATGAGGGAGCGTTCGATGAATCCTGAGAATATGACCAGTTCCAGGCGTAAAAGCGTTCGAGACAAAAATTCCCTATAAAAGCTCATAAGCGTTAGAATTTCTAGGGAGAAAAAAAGTAACCCAACTTTTTGTTTTCCTCAATAAAATTTCCCTATGTTTTTCTTTATAGCTTCGAAACTGTCGTACATCCGTACACGAAGTGACGTTATGCAATCTTCGTGGAACTTCTCACTTAGAGAGGACAGCGAGTTAATGCATTGTTGTCAACTCTGCAGAAGCAAAACTGGACTAGTCCATAACCTAAACCCCCTAGTCTTGCCAGTGGAAGGTTTCAGGGATGTATCCGGCACTCAGGTCAACCAACCTCATACCATAGCCTTGAGCAGTAGGGGCTAGGCCAGGACCCGGAGAGCGTCCTCCGCTTCATCCACCAGGATGGTCCAGCACTATAGACACTATAGTTGTGGCTAGTTGGCCGTCACCTCTGTGTCGACGCTCCCTTGTCTCTTCGACTGATTCAATTTGCCCGCCTCGTGGCTGTTTAATTACTGGCCGGAGTGGACCGAGGCGAGAGACCGGTCAGCCTCGGCCAGTCCTCGTCCTCGTCCTCGTCCTGGTGCTTGGTGGTGGTGCCGTTGATGGTACTGGTTACTGGTACTTGTACTGATGGCTGTATTGGTGCCTGTTCGCCCACCACCAAGACTCTAACGGAATAACGGGCCTCTGTGGTGGAGATTGTTGTTGATGCCAAAGTAACGGGTAGCCCTGAGGGGGTTAGAGCCAGGACCGGGATGGCTGGGTGGATTTTGGGGTGGTCACCCTACGACGTGTCTTGCAAACCAAACTCCTCGTCCTCCTAAAGTCTACCGAACCTGGAAGGACCTCGTGCATCCTGCTCCTACCGTGTCCTCTAACCCTATCGAATTCTCGATATCCTACGGGGACATAAAATTAAAGTGAATTTTCACCAATGATTAAATTAATTGGATCGACTAAATTTTTAATTAATACACGCGAATTTCGACCTCGTTCTAGATAACGAATCTTATCACGCGCATGACGACGTCAATGATACGCCAATGTCTTGTCGATTAAATGACAAGTTGATTCACTTTATTTATGTGGCGTCGGGAGCAGCCTGCATCGCAGCCGCCTTATCTTTATTATAAGACCTTTATAAATTCCGGATTTCATTATCATAAATTGGATCGGCCTTCGGCGTCGTCCACCATACGTCGCGTATCGTGGAGGCGGAATAAAATGTCGTTTTCTGCCGAGTGCCATCTAGCGATTTTTCCACGTAGCTAAAATTACTAAATGCTGCTTCTTGATCGTCAAACAAAAAAATTCATCACACGTAATATATTACATGGATCCGTTATGTCGTTGCTTTTCTATGCCGAGTCTTCTTGACGGTGTACAAGTTTCCTTTGCTACTGGCATCTCGCGCGAAAGTCGCAGCCTGAAGCAACGATTGATTTACGCGTCTGTACCACATTGCCATATTTACAAATGACTCGAACCGAGCGAACCGCTTCTGGACAGTTATGGCCGCACGAGCTGTCTTTCCTACGTGGCTCTCTCCACTCTGCCCGGTGACATTTATGACATACCAGAACAATAATTCTGTCTTACGTCGTAGCAAGCTGAAATAGGCCCTCCAACCACAGAAAAAAAAAGTTGTAGAAGCAGCAAGAAAAATGTCCCCGTGAAATTTACGAGATTTCGATTTAAAAAAAAAAAAACGATGAAAAGAATTCATATATATAAATTGCCCGCGAAATTTCAAACGGCCTTTATGCTTTTACCGCCGCTCGGACTCACCCGTGGAATTGTAAACGATACCGGTTTGTAATTCTACGTCAGGACCCATGTTGGTACACACAATGGCACTTGGGCATGTAAGAAAAATTAGCTCGCCACGTCACTTCGGCGAAAAAGACTGTCCCTGTGTTTTAAGAAGTTACCTAGAGTCGCGTATGCAAATACCACGCTACTCTGTCGTATGTACGTATGTGCACTTACGCCACGACCGGGCAAATCGGTATGGGTGTGCGCTTGATGCGAATCCTGGGCAATAAAGTGTGTCTCACAGCGAGAAAGCTCACGTGTTCGTGTTTAGCATTTATCGAAACGCGCGAGATCGTAACTCGAAAGTGCAGGCCTGGCTGCGTGTCATGGAGATAGGTTTAAAAGCCGAACGTGCCGCATTTACAAATGCGCTCGAGCTGCGCGACCGCCGCGCCGTTAAGATAGAGCCGACCCGAAGAGGCAGCTGGCACGTGCTCGGATGACGTGAATTATAAAATTTCATATTGTTTACGAAATTTTATATTTTTACAGTTATTTTGAAAAATGAGGTTAAGCCTTGTTTTTTTTTCATTTTTTTATTTGACAGTTATAGATCGACAGTTACGTCATATACGATTAGATCTTTGATCAAGTTGGCACTATGACTATCCGACTGGCCTTAGCTTCCAATAAGAGATCCTATATCAAGCGCCATCTTCTAGATGGGGATCAATCCGATCCACAAGAGGAAACATAAATTGAGTGGAATCCTTAGAAAAACAGATAGCTAGGTGGGAGATAGCGCGTTCTCACTGCCGACATGTATTTTCGGTCCGGGCGCCGAGGAATAAATCACTTTTTACTGGAACTTGTAAAACAGCCTGTTTCACTCACGAATTCATAACTCGGGACAGCCTCTTCCGCGGCGGCTACAAAATAGAGCAGCGTCGCGACCGTATTACTCACCTTAATCCTTGACGGGGCGGAGGGACGTTGGTGAGAGGAATTGGTATGACGTATCGGAAAAAAAAAAATTGAAACAAACATAGAAACAAAGTATGATAATAAATTAGCAATAAATCGTGATCCATACGAGGATCGTTATCGAGGAACGACCATTCTCTTACTTGAACCACTTGATCGGATTACTTGGCGTGGGTCGATACTGGACTTTTAATTTTTTTATTGTCCCTTTCAACCCACCTCCCTATTCTCAGCATCTTCCTGTCCTCTTCAGACGTCACTCCCGATCTCCTTCTCTCGAAGGAGGTGTCTCGCGTGTGCGAGGTGAGGGCGCCACACATCCGACAACAAAAAGGGATCAATCCGCTGCCGGAGGAAACATAAATTGTCCCAGCGAGACAGTTTTGGAGGGCAGACAGGCAGGCAACCGAGCAGGCAGGCAACAGAGCAAGCAAGCAAGTTGGTCCAGAGTGGCGGTGTGATACAAACAAGATCCACTCTGCGACAGAGGGCGGTAAATATACCGTGGTGCGCTCTGACATGTAGAAGAAGAAGAAGAAGAAGAAGAAGAAGAAGAAGAAGAAGAAGAAGAAGAAGAAGAAGAAGAAGAAGAAGAAGAAGTGGAGAAGAAAGAGTTTGCAGAGGAGGAGGAACGTGGTCTGGCAGATGCAGTAGAGCCAAACTCAGAGTCAAACTGAAAATTGGAATCAGAGGCCTCTGAAGAAGAGGCCTCCGGGCAGGTTTTATTTCGTAACACGACACGTGGACAAGTGACCACATCGAACTGTCGTATTTTCGGCTGTCACCTGTCCGGTCATCCACTGCCGTAGCAAAAATAGTACCGGCTTCAAACGCCGCCATAGCGAAGCCAACGACAGGAAGGCCACTAAGTGTGTCAAGAGTCGCTTGATGATTTCGTAGGAGCACGGCTCGTTGAAAACTTTACTCGGCTAATTGCCTCGATCTTGCCCCCAGTGAATCTCTTTGCACGGCGATGCCTCGCGTCCCGACGTCATGCGAAAGCAGACAATCGCGGATGTCACTTCATTATGCAGAGACTCGAGGGACCTGGTCCTTCTTCAAAGATCAATGAAAAGTCAGGAAATTGCTTGGTGGGTTTTATAGACTTGTCACAGTGGATTGGACCAGAGATCGGAGAGATGCCAGATAGTCTTCTCAGGGTTCGGGTTCATTATGACGTAACTTCCTTGAGATTGATTCTAAAAGGCCAAAAGAGTTCACCGAGCCCGATCCGCCAGGTTGTACCTCAAGACTGCGTAAGGCGATCACACACGAACATCTTGATTTTCGGTTGAACCTTGACACAGTGAAAAAGACGCTGGGCGCCAGGACGCTTCTGTATAATGGAGACACGTTCGCGCAAGCTGCTCGTGGCAAAGCCGATTTATCTGCGCCCACGTTCCCCCCCGGCCCTTTTGCCGAGCCAGACATCAGGAACTTTTCCTGGGACTCGTGTCTTACACGAAGGATATTTTACTTTTCCGCGTAAATTCTTAAAGGTTTGGTATTATCCTTCAGGTCTTGACCGGGAAGGTAAGAAGAGTCTCTGATGTCCCATCCTCCATCTTACAGGATAACAACAAAATAGCAAATTCCGTAGCAGGACTCACCAACGAAAAAGAATAACCTCGTAGAAGGTTCGCAAGAAGTTTTCGTTCAGGGTGCTAGATGGCTCGTCCTCGTAGCTCTGGAGGGCTGGGAAATAAAATCGTACATCACTCAAGGGGTAGGTACCGCCTTGAGTAAAGGGTGGACGTCGCACAGGACGTTCAAGTATATAAGCCAAGAACCCAAGGATATTCCTAAGAAGAGTGGGACTGTGAGAAGGAGGACAGAAGTGGTAAGGGAGATTAGAGTGAGGTCGACTATAAACTAAGGGTGAATGTCAGAGAGACAGACAGAGAGAGAGAGACAGAGAGATCGTGGAAAACGGACGCGTTTCCGCCACGAGGCAATGAAGTACGTCATAGAGAATGATGGACGTTTCCGCATAAAGCTGACGAGTGACTTGTGGCGCCTCTACCGGCAAAACTCGGAGTTGGCTGTCCTCTAGATCACTTTTATTACAAGGAACCCTCTCATTTTCATATCTCATAAAGAGAAGTGGCCTTGCGAATAGGGACTCGAGAAAAAAAATATCCAAAACGGTGACTTCCCTCCTTCGCTACAAAAACCATACGAAATTACTACTGTACCAAAAAAAAAAGAGTCAAAGAAATTTCGACAAATACTCCAAACCTTTTGGCCGTCCGCGAAATCAGCCGAACGGACCCAGAAACGCAAAGTAGCTCGAACCGCACGGGCTACCAGGGAAGAGAGTAGGTGTAGTAGGCAGTAGACTACGCTGCCGGCGACAGTGAATGACTGCGCTGCTCGTGACACGAGACTGACAGGTTTATGCGAACGCGCGTGTGGGAACATAAAAGGGAACACGTAGCTAGCTGCCTGCCTGCCCGTGATGTACGTCTGTTTGTGTAAGTGACACAGAGTGAGTGAGTGACATCTCTCCCTCTCGTAACTCCCTCTCTTTCCCACTTTCCGTCTCACTCCCACCCCCCTCCCCGCGCTCCTCTCCCACTAGTTCCCAGCCGTCCCTCTTCTTGGATCTCGCGTGGCTCTTTGTTGGCTGTCGCTGACGTCACGGCCTGCACTTGACACGACACATATGATGTACCTCGCTGCACCCCCCCCCCCTCTCTCTCTCTCTCTCTGCACCCTTCTTCTACCTTTGGGCCAGCTACTCTCCTTGCCATCCTGCCCATTGTCACTCCTGCTGAACTCATACGTGACCCTTCCAGTCGGCGCTAACTTCCACGTACTCAATCGGCCTGGTGTGCCACTCTTACGTATATACGTATACCTATATACATACTTGTATACACGTGCACGTCGTGTGGAGGCTCGCTCTTTGCAAGTGCCGCCCGAACAAACGCCGGCGTTTGCCTTTTCGCTTCCATGCGTGCCCACATGTGAATCGCTCTGTACTGATATTCCGACCTGTGAGCTTGATATTATCGACTCGATCGACTCTTCACGTATTTTATCTCCTTTTCTCGCGTTCTGTAATTGTACATATTTATCAAGTGTGATCATTATAAAATTGATCTGTCGATAGAATTTTCGTAGCACCAATCGATGTTCTCTTTGTAAGATTAATAGCAGTTTACCAGAACGCATGGTGTATGACACAGTGTATCTGGTCTCTACGAGTGTCGTCACGTGGTGGCGTCGATGATAAAGAATGTAAATTAGGTCGGATATCCAAAGCAAGAAAGCGATAGATTGACAGAGTGAGACAGTAAGATGAGGAAAAAGAGAGTAGAGCGAAGCTGGCTGAAGTACAGTGAAACAAGGTTAAGAGTGACGAGGAGTGAAATTCCAGAGGGTTTATAGCGATGTCGCTGATCCACCTCTCGTCGTTCTACATTGAAACACTCGGCGAGTCGAGCCGCGACGAATGGCCAGTTAACAATGACGTCGAGTCCATAAGTTGAGACGTTAAGTAGGAACGACTCGTCTGGTGCATTTAAATGTTGAAGATTAACATCGGACGCCTGGTATCGTAATTTATCTAAATTTGAAATTACCGCCGTTTCCCCGTTCGATCCACTTCCAATGGTAGAATCTTTAAGACTGTCCACATGAATTTTCCATCTATTGCATGTACAAGTACTCAGCAACCCCTATGTGCATTATATATATTATATTACGATATATATATATATATATATATATATCGTAATGTCCTAAGGGCTGCTGGCAGCTACCAGGAATATCCTCGTTCCTTCATGGCCGGTGAGTTGGGGGGTTGGTTTGAGATATCGCGAAGCAGTGGCCGCGTCCGCCCCCCCCCCTCCCGCCCCAACGAAAATTTATACAGCAACGCTCGGGACCTTTCTTACTTCGTCTAATTCAAAACTATAAATCGAGGGCGTCTGTTGTATGTATGATGGCGGGCTGGCGTGAAACCTGTGAGTGTAGCATGGAACATAGTGAACGTTGAAGAAGAGAGAGAGAGAGAGAGTAGAAGAGCGAACAGTACCGAACGAGAGGATAGAAGTAAGCGTGAAAGAGAGTAGGACAGCTCTTGGAAGCAGAGAGAGCAGAGAGTAACGTAACAGATGCTGCACAATAAACACCTCCCGTCACTTCGCTCCATAAATCGCGCGGCGGGCTGCTAGAAGAAACATTCAACCTCCATCTACTCCTCATACCATCAGCTGAACTCGTAGCAACCCTGCCCGGTTGCCTGGCTGCCCCGTCTATACCCATACTTCAAACCCTTACCCATATAGGTTCATCGTACCAGGTGAATTAGGATGCCTGAGTGCAACTTCAGAGACCCCACTTCGGCAGTCTGGATGAAGTCTTGGGTCAGTTATATGCTGGGACCCTGGTCCAGGTAGCTGATCGTGATCTTGATACTAGCAAGCTCGAGTCTGGAAGCCAGAACGTGATACAGGAGCATTCCGGAAATGTGTGCGCAGGTTGTCATCCGGAGGATGAGTTCATCGGGTTGACGTGCCCTTAGACTCTTGGCCGAGACACAGGGGGTTGTCGGCGGAGGAGAAGCTGCCAAGCGGGCAGGGTTGTCGGCCGGAAGATTTACAAGACCGGAGCCCTCGAGGGTTATGACTTGTTATTATATGCTTTAATTACAGCTTGCGGTAATGAACTATGTTTAACCGTAACGTGGTAGGCTTGGCAATAAATTAACGGCGCGGAAAATACTAAATCATAACTTTACCGATGCTGCCGAGTAGATAATCGGCTTGAAATAGGCTAACGTATACGGGAACGCTGCTGCCACGGCCAATCGAAATTCGATTGGATTTTCAAACGGTTGCAAGCTACATTGAAATTATAATTTTGCCAATTTTCATGAAAACCACCCATACGAATCGAGTACACACAATTATACCCAGTATCTACACGAGTCATGGCCAATGCCCTATATCGGGTTTGAGTCCCAACCTCCTTTATACAGGTTAGGATTGGGTCAACAGCATATGGTATATCTCTTCGACCATAAATTACATATTATCCTGGATGCTGGCTGTACCTATACAGACCGAAGACTCTAGCCAGATATCCGAGCACTTGGAAGCTCAAGATCTTCTCAGTCCCTGAGCCCAAAGACTTGGACACTGGTTACTCCTCCGCTTCTATCGTCTGCCTGGTCCAGGGTCGAGGGCGGCGTATCGTGTGATTATTTGGTATTATTTACGTTATTATTTAGGTCTACAAGCCTGGAAGGATAGCGCAGTGTTGCGCGGCCGTATTGATCTTATCCCCGACATGAGAAATGCCCGCCGGTTTAATAAACTCCCGGGACTTATGAAGCCCGTCAGGGTGATTCACGGCCGCCTCATTGAGTCGTATTTATACAACCGCGGCTGATAGATTTATGGGGGACAGCACAGCGTGGTCCCTCCTTCTCCTCCACCTCCGCCATCACCTCCCTCCTCTCCTACGAACCCCACCTCCCCGCACTCCTCCTCCTCCGCAGTCACCCCTCTTCATTCTTTCTTTTCTCTTCTCTTCCTCATCCGTGATCCTTCTTTATAGACACTCTCTTTACTTTACTTCACTTTTATTATCCTGCAGATCCATCAGATTATTTGCCAGATCGTTCCAATCCTTGGATGCATTAGGATCCGATTGATCAGCATGGAGGAGCGATTATTTACCGCAAAGAGGTTACCTCGATGGCGAATGAATGTACAGGAGGGTGTACAGAGCTCGGATGGAGGTGAATATATTTTAAATTATATTCGGGCGTCGGGACGCCGCTGGTAAGACAGTAGGAACGTGGTACCGAGATATCGAAGGGGTGCCAGGTTGTTGGTAGATGTGTGGAAGCGGCGTCGGTTAGAATATAATATGGCGGAGCGTCCGATGTCAGCCGGGCCCACGGCGTCACATGCTCCTCCGCGCGAGCAGCCTTATAAAGTAGCCGGGCTACGATTTAATCCGAAATTTATTTCCTCCATTAGTAAGGGCTTGTCTCGCCCGACCGTGAGTGAGAGGCTGACGGCGAGCGTCCTCGTGGGAGCGCCGGAATGCACCACTGCACCGCACTGGCACACCACTACATTATGACTCCTATATCGCCATCTTTATTATATCCGCGGCACGGCGCGTTTGACAAGCGTCTTTTTATTTTTTATTTTCCTTTTTTTTTTTACTTATTTGTATATACCTCCTTCTTTACTCCTCTCTCACTTTTCTTTTTATTTCCTTCCTACATCATTTTATTTCCTTAAACGCTACGCACAAGCGCTAAAAGGGAGGTTAACTCCAGATACCGCCATCGCTGTTGATCTTACCTCTGTCTTCTTTTATCTCGAGGATCCGCCATCTTGAAGATTTCTTCGGTTAACTTATCGGGTTGACTTCTGTATCACTGTACTGCTTAATAATTAACTTTTTTTAATTATGCCACATATTTGACATTTGCTTCGAGCTTATTGATCTTTCATTGGATCTTATTGTTAACCTAAATTACTTTGACCTAGGTTAGAGTCACCCTCAAAGTGAAATGCATCCACTTCGTGTCCGCCCTGGTGTGTGGATGAGGGATGCGAACGCATTACGTAGACCGTAGACGGAGGCGCGGCGTAAGATACGCATCGCATCCTCCGCTCTCTCGACAAATTGCCCTCCCTCTCGCGAGGATCCTCTGAACTCCCTAGGTAGGAGGGTTATGCTCACGGTGTACAGGCTTAGGGTGGGGAGTGACGTCTCAGTCAGCTAACGCAACGTCCACGGTACAGCTGCGACCTGTTCGGTTACTTTGCACGGCGCCTGGATGTATGCAACCTGTCAAGACATTTTAGGAAAGGAGGTCGCGAAATGGTTACTTCATTTATAAAAATATATATATATATATATACGTTTCTAACTGCTGAGAAACGTTAATTTTTATCGAATGAATTTAAATTAATTTTTTATCGCAACAAAATTTGAATGATTAAAATTGGAAACTTTTTTTTTGTAACAAATGAGAGTCCATTTTGTTTCTGTAAGTTGGCAATTGATGATTTCCGGTTTTTTTAAAAAGAAGTTTCAGCATAGAGATTAAAGCGTTGGGTATCTTCAACGTCGCGTGTCTGTCTCTCGTTATGCCACATTGATTCTCAAGGAGTTCCGAGTTTCTCGAGCTGTCCGAGAGATGGCGACTCTGAGGTTACTAGGTGACCGAGGGAGTTTGAGTCTGGCCGATCCGTCGTATTGGATCTACAAATTATTGAATTTATGGTATTGCGATCGTGAGATGTTATTTGGATCAGTGCAGACGAGGTTGGGTCGAGCGCAAACCTCGTTAACGTCCAACAGTCATCGGTTCATCGAGAGGCAGGAATGGCGAGTCGATTAATAAATTCATGCCCGACATAATTACGAGTATAGGTTATGGTTGCATGGGGGCCGATCGTGAATAACGTGCGAGTTAAAAAACCTAAAGAAACTTGATCATGAGTTTCCAGCAAGGAAAAGCTTAGGTCTATAATACGGTTCAATGATCTTTACACGTGAGCATGTGACCCGAATATTTTTGTATGTGAAAAAAAAGATGGTAAGTACAAATGTCAGAAATAATTTTTCTAACGTATATATATTTTTTTTCGTTACACGACAGAAACACCTGATTTCGCGGGTGTCTCCGTCGCGACGCCTCGTTTACCATCGCGAAAATTCCATCGTCAGCAACCAGTTATCCGCTACTTGAGAGTCGAAGGACTACAGGTAATTACAGCTGTTACCACGTACCTAAGTGTCGGTGTGCAGATACAGTGCACTTGCAACTATCGTGTCCGCATCACGAGGATGCTCATCAGGTGGAGCATCCGGTACAACACCAGAGGAGCAAAGGACCCGGTAAGTGTGCCAAGTCCGATGCTCCCGTGACGGTCAAACAGTGTGTTCTCGAAGCGTGCAGGGAAATGAATATCAGCGTGCGCCGGGGTCCCAGAAGGCCCGGTGGTCAACGAAGCCAACGATGAGGTGACGAGGAGGTCACCGACCTGGGGGCCTCTCTTGAGTAGCCTCCACTGAACCTCACAATGACACACGGCTGTCGCGATGCAACCGCTGGGCGCACGCCATTCGCCACTCTCTGACATTGAGCCAGGAACAGGGGAGTCAAGTATATAGACAACCCCACCACCTTCGACGTGGACGTGGTGGACCTGGACGTGGACGCAGACGAGGACGTACCGTTCGGTCCCCTCCGCTGAGGTATACACGGTCACTTGCCATAAATCAGATTCCCGTGAGATAGCAGCCGCTAGGCCGCTTCTCTCAGCTGAGTTTTATCGGGTGTACCGGCGCCGCGTGCTAATTAAACTGACGTGAAATAATCGCGCCCGACTCAGGATTGATCGTTGATCGAGTTTGCCATCTCTTGGGTAGAGCGTGAACTAGCCGGAAATCATCTATTGGAAAAAGCTTGTCCTGTTCAACGGTCATTGGAGGATTTAACAGACACCTGGGGAACCGACTGAATTCTCCTGGACGACAGGACGACTCTAAGGGCCGTCGCGACGTCACCCCTGAGGTTGCTTGTACGGTCCGGTTACTTTTTCGAATGGTATGCGTCATGGTATTTTCCAAGAGGGTGCGGACGGCTAGTTCACTCGCGTAGGAGAGGGTTCGGACCTGGGGGAGGCTACCGAGTCTGAATTTATGTTCACCTCGCCAAGTGAGGGAGGATACACCAGGCACGGTCACCTCCACTCTGCTCACACCGATCCCTCTGGTATGCACGATGCCGCTCTCCACGTTCCTCTATATACGATCTCCTGGACGCGGATAATTACAGACTCCGTTCAGGATGGATGTGTGTCGGGCGGGACCGCGTTATCTCACGTCCGCCCGCCTACGGATTGCCTCGACTTATTCCCTATTGTCCATGTCCGTGGGTATCGCGAGTTCTCTCCAAGTAAGCGATATTCACTATCTCTCCTATCTTGCACCTAACTTCAGTTCCTTGAATCATTTCAAATATCCCGCCTTTTATGTATGAACTTTAATCCGTTGGCTAATACGTAAGATCTGCCACACGTAGGTGCCGATATATGGATTACGTGCTTATTTAAACTCTAAACTGCATCCCGAGGCCAGGGCTGGTGAAGGTATTGCATAGTCGGTGACTCGTCGACCATAATTATTAAACTCTAACGATTAGCCAGCCGCTATGAGATCAGGCGATAAAACTTTATAACAAATTGCCCGCGCCATTGACACGAAGCGCTTCCCAGTCTGCTTGTGGAACTACATGGATTTCTCGGTAGAGCGCGCCACGGTCGCGCGGTTCATCATGTACGGACGAATTTCCAATCTGACTTTCCAGTGGGCGAGGGGGTTGGCTCGGGAGTACGAAGGCACCGGGAGGGGGGGGGGGGTCAAGGAGGTGGAGCAGGGAGTCGAGTTCGACAGGGCCCTATTTCAGGGAGGGTGGGATACGACGAGGGCAGCAATTAATGGAGAGATTAAAAATCTGTGGCGCGCGGAGCGATGGTAAGTCAGTCGAGTCAGGCAAGTCAGGCAATGTAAGGTAAGGTAAGGTAAGGGCGAGGAAAGATGCTGCGGTAATTAATGGGAGAGCGAGTTCGTCACAAATCACGCGGCCTGTCCTATAACTCACTGGTCTGACGTGTATTTAAATAGAGCCGATAGCGAGCGGACTCCTCGGAGCATGCGCAGTAACCCGTATGTACTCTTATGAAAGTGATGAGCGTTGCATATGCGCACTGGCAATCGCGCATGCGCATTAATGCTTTTTCCAAATATTTACGGCTTTTATATTATTCATAGCGGATATCATGGATGGTTGAGCGTTAATCGCGTTCGAAATGAATTAATGAATTCATTATAGTAACACGCAATTATGCGTATTGGCGGTTATATTAGTTTTTCATTCGTCACTATCTAGCTATAAATAAGAGTTACGTGATTTGTTGACTGTTAGCTTTTTATTTTTTTTGATAATTTTATCTAAGATTATATGATCCTAATTTTTTAATTGTAACGACCTCCATATCTAAGTAGAGCAGTGCAAGGCGTATTTGCATCGCAGAATCGACGCATCGACGAAAAATCAATACATCGAAATTGCGAACGACGCGAAGCGAGAAAGAAGAGGCGCCGGTGATTATACAGGCCGTTTATTTGATAAAGGTTCGAAGCCAGCGACGCGAAGCTCTACGTCACGGGGACAACGGGCACCTAGTGCACCGGCTTGGAGATCTATGGCCCTGTAATATTCTATGAGCAATATTTACGGGCAAGAAGATAAGTGCGAATGTTTGCGCTAGCGAAGCTTCTCCATACGAAGAAGGGTCCGTTGGATGAAGTTGCTGCAGGGGTTGATACCGATATCGGGCAATCCATAAAAATGATAATTTTGAAAATCTCCTTCAAAAAATTGGAAATCCGAAAATTGAAAAAAAAAATAAGAAGATTCACGGCTACAAAATCAAGTACAAAGGTACCAGAATAAAATTTCTGAATAGGATCAAAGTAAGAATATTTTCGCGGATCCTAGCTTTCATATCCGCAAATCCATATAGGTTAGGTTAGGTATCCACTAGGTACGAGAAAGCCGTATCCTCATCCTCCTATATCGAAAAGCTAGTATTTATAGCTCCATTAAGGCCAGGACTAAATCATCGCTGCAGCCACAACTTTGTTGTATCCATCCGCCTCCCCACGGTCCTTCCGAGCTCGAGCTACGCTGCCCATCCAATAGCTTCCCACCCGTAGACCTCTTGTCTAATATTTTGTTCCTATGGCGCAGTCTACCGCACACACTTCCACACTTGCCTGTATTTCAAGTATCGAGAGGAGCTGATATCGGGAGGAGAATGAAAATTTCCTGATTCGCCAACAGAGCGCGCAGCTACATCCTCCTCCGCGACGATTCCTTTGTTCTTTTTCATAATTTCCACCACCGCCATAAGGGGATGACTCTGAACTCCGTGCCGAGTGCCGAAGACTGCAAGGTACGTTTATACATGGTTAAGGGTGAATTTTTGTAAAAAAAAATAATTATTATTATGCTCAACCCATAGGAAACCAATTTCGGACCATTAGCCAAAGGAGCGAAGAAATTGTCCTGGTGACACGGCGGTGGCAGGATATCGCGGTCCATCAGGTTGTTTAGTGTTGGCGATGGCGTCGAGCAGGGCGGCCGTGTCAACGGCATACATTACGGCCTACATTTACTTCAAGGTATACTAACTAAACTCGAATGCCTGGCCGGCTGCTTGGTTCCCTCTGACTCCAGCCCTCCGGTAAGACTGAGACAAACAGCCACGCACTCACTCTGATTGTGAGTAGCCGAGGACACGTACGCACGCATACTGCAGTATTAAAATGTGAGGGTCAGAGAGAGAGAGAGAGAGAGAGAGAGAGAGAGAGAGAGAGAGAGAGAGAGAGAGAGAAGGGGGGGAGTTCGGGATCATTTCTCTCTCTCTCTCTTTCTCTTCTGGTCGGATCAGGGCGGCACGTCAGCATTCATTAGCCTCGGTCTTATCTCCTGGGCTCTTCTCCACGAGAGTTCCAACTCGCCTCCTTGTGATTTATAATTGTGTTTTCGTATTCCCCCATTGATTTCTAGTAAATGTAAATACCATTAGGTTCGAACGGATCATTACCATTAGGTGTGTCCGGGCCGTTTCGAACGACGATCCACCGATCCGAAGGCAGCGAGCAACGAACTGAGGTATCGGTGCGAGAGAGCGAGAGAGTCGAGCACAACCATCTTGCTGCCCTCGTCCCTATCCTACGTGTAAGGCTCTGCCTACGATCGACTTCAATCGGGGATCGTAACATAAAATGCTTATTTTATTTAAATGCTCCCCTCGGCGTGTATTTATCGTCGAGCATTCCGGCGGACATAAGTATGTCGAGCCGTATGGGTCCGCGATGCTGTTAATAATGTCCTTAATCCGTGGCGGTCCGTCCTTTTTGCATACCATACTTCGCGGGAATCATGGGGATACTTGACTCTCTTGGTTATCCAGTTATACAATTTTATTCAGCCGTACAGGCATTCGCCTAACCGTCGAGTTTCCTTAATTTACCGTCTTAACGTCCAGCTTGCACTTTGCGCGTCGTTCTGCATTACATGCAGCGCCCCTATCGCTATTTTTCTCTACTGACAATTCTTACTACCGCTGTCGATAAAGATCGTAGTACCGGATATCCGGTATTTGAATTTTGGAGTTATTTGGCAAATTTCGAACCACCCTGTACTCTGAATTTCATCATAAAAAAATCTAAAATCTCTCTCTCTCTCTCTCTCCCCCTCTCTCTCACTCTCTCTCACGAGCATAAAAACAAAGGCGTCGCCGCCGAGATGCATACAGAGATAAAAAGAGCTGGTGCTACTGAGACAATTTATACAAATTAATTAAAAGGCGGTAAAACGAGAAGCGGACCGTCTAATTACTCGACAGCAAACGTCTCCGTGGCATCGGTAGCTACAAAGGAGCATAATAAGAAGAAAAAGAAGGAACGCAAAGGGTGTATAAGGGGTGGTCCAGAAGGGCAGCAACCAGGACGGACACCCTGACGGGATGATGGTGAACGGTGATGGCAAGGAGGTTTAGGGGCTGAAGAAGGAAACGGGGGTTTGAGCGTAAGCGAGGTACACGAAGAGGGTAGATCTGGAAATGATGGTGAGGGGTGGGGGGTGGGTGAAAGGGGAAGAGTTTCAGGCCACACCGAGACAACCGGGGCTAAACAGCCATCTAAATGCATCCGAGGTGGCGCTCACTGCCATTACGGCTGATGGACGCTTATTGACGCACGCCCTGCCGCCTGCCAGCCGAGCCAGCCAGCCAGCCATCTAGTCAGCCAGCCAACCAGCCAGCCATCCAGCCAGCTTTCTCCGACTCTCTCTCTACATTTCACCCTCTTTCACTCTAACTTGCATCCCTTAGACCCTGCGTCCCCCTCAAGAGCCACACTCTCAAATGTTGCCGCAGAGGACAGTCCGAGGTCACATGAGCTTGTACATGGTTCTTCAAGTTCTTCAGATATCCATAGTCAAATCGGTCATTGGGATGGACGAATGGTTATCTAGCGTGAACTGGGTGTAAATTAAGGGTGACTAGTGGAAGCCGCTAGGCGGAGTATCCAGAGTCCTGGGTTCGCCTTTATACGTCCAGGGGGTAGGTAGGACTCCCGAGGAAGACTCCCTCCAGCAAAAGCGTACCCCATCGTGGCTGCAGGATTATCACGTTATTTATGCGGCAATAATAACGAGTTAGTGTATGCGCGGGATGTGCTTTATATCCTCGCGAGCCATTAGGGTTAATATAGTGGAGGGGCTCTGATGATGCACACTCCCTGAGACAAAGTTGACGCAGCCAGTTAACTCTAACTAGCGTTACCAACCTTCCATCCAGTCGTCGTTACTTCACCGGCTGCGCACCACGAATCTCTATATAGACGCGCAGCGCACCTGCTAAATGCCGATGCGCCTCATACGTACCAGAAGAGATAATAATCGTCGTGGCAGCGATCAGCCTGGATGAAATTATCTAGCGTGACTGTACCAAGGGATATCACGAAGGGGTACCACCGGTACAACTGACGTCATTGTCAAAAAAAAATTCCCCAGCATCAATCCACATCAAGCACAATCAGGTTATGTACCACCAGCCCAATTGCAAGTTCAGCAATAAATTACTCAAGACACCCGTAATCCCTACCCTGCAGCATCAGTGCTCGCGTGTGCCAAGTATCAACGGCTGCCATTTTGGAGAACTCAGCAGAGACGACATGGCCGGTTTGGCCATCGAAGCAAGTACCAAGTATTCCTGGCACTTGATTGGCTGGCATCAATCCTTGGACAGTCGGCACAGATCAGTCGGTACGCCATACTGGACTTCCCTTCCTCTCCTCAACTTTCCTCCTTGTCCCAGCAATGACTCTGAGGGACATGGAAGATGCAATACATTCCCAGTACCAAGTAGAGACGTAAGTGTATACCCGGTAAGGTATCTATAGGACCGTGGTACCAGATAGACTACGCAGACTAGCATACTCCAGATACAGAGGTACCTCGGTAGCTGCTCAGGACCTCAGAACTGAGGATCAGAGTGGCAGAGGTTTCAGATAGAGCTAGGTAGAGTATTCCTACCTACGTAAAAGAGCCAGAGAGTCTGCGATAACGTGAGATCCGGTGCGAAGGGGAGCAAGACGAAGGGATATACTGTGGAACGGTTGGGGGGGGGCGGGTGACTTGGCTGTGAAGTGGTAGGAGAAGAGTTTCCAGCGAGGAGGGGAGAGAAGAGCCAAGAGAGTAAAGTGAGTAGAGGAACGCGTCCTCGGCGCACCGCGCCCGCGGCCTCTAGCTGTTGTTCGATTCGGGCCGCGCGGCCGTCGAGAATACGAACGGCCAAATTATGAAAATGACTCTCTGTGACGCGGCAGCCACCCTCGCTAGAAGAGATAGCTTCGAGCAATAAACATACCCTCTCCCGGAAAGGGGTGTGGGTCCTCCCGTAGGAGCGTGTGGAGGCTATGGAGGAGTTTTGTGGATTGGATGGAGAGGGGGTGGCTGTAGCGTAGGAAGGAGACAGGAAGTGGCCAAGGCTCGATGGATCCCTCTGTGAGAGAATGAGGAGAGGGAGGGACTGGGTGGGGGTAGAGGGGATGGAGGGGAGGCAGGACTATCCGGAAGGGACTTACGATATTCTGATTCTTCTACCAGTTTTTAACCGGGATAACCGGGATGCGCTTCGAGGGACTTTCCGGAAAGGACATTCCATCCTTGTTAATTTATGGGGACTGACCGGATGTGCTTACAGCCGTTCCTGAAGAAGACGATTTTCTATTCTTGGGGGTGATAGAGATCGACGCCGACTTTCTTTCCTGTCCTGAGATAACTGAGACACTGGACGTTGTCTCCGGGGTTACCGGGTGTTATCGTAAATTTCCATGAAACCGATGTCCTTGCGCTTGTTCGGGGAAACGTGAATCTAGATGAGATTCTTGTGAGGTTGGGAGCGAGATGTTATTTCAATGATAACCGGAAGTTATTACGTTTTCGAATGATTTTTATTTTATGGTAATGCAGAACGTTGATATTGGATGATTGGAATGCTGAGATGAAACTTTTTTTTTTTATTTATATGCTTTTTATGTTGATGTGACTGGTGCGCTTTATTCGATGCCGAAGTGGCTAATTAAAATGATAAATATAATAATAACCGTACGGGCAGTTTATTATGTCACGTTTTCAATGCTTGCGAAATTATTTGAAATTACGCTACGCACAATCCAATATGGACTTCCGTGAATCGGATAACCATATAAATGATATCGGCGAGGACGTGACGTCATTCTGACGTATATGCCATGGATTAGCACCATGGATGCCTGATGCTCGCAATCACTCATCAACCCTTTGAAATGATTATCCGTCAATCCTCTTTTTCGTGTCAATCAATATCCAGCAATTTCAATGCTAAACCTTAACCATTGTTGACATATAATTAACACAGCTATTCATTTATGATGTATTTCTAAAAATAACCCAAACACCCAGATGATCTGATCAGCAGTTCCTAATTAAGAAAATCCATAAAATCTGCTAATACCTAAATATAAAAAATAAATTTGCATTGAAGCTAAATATAAAAAATCAAAAAAAATGTTATCGCTACACAATAATAGAATTTGCATATAAGTATCAATTAAAGCATTTTTCAATATGTATTTTTGATCATTTCCGGACAATCTCAATAATTCGTATCATATGAAAGTCATCAAAATACACAGATCGAGTTATCAATCCAACAACGTATTCCAGTGTCGTAGCAAGAGAATATTTTTCGATTCGGCTGACGGGACAGGTTTCATAAGCTAATTGCTGATTTTTTGGGAACAGAATTGGCCAACGTGGTTCAACAGGTGTCGCCGGGTCACGGCAAACTTTTATTTGCGCGCGCTAGAGTGAGTTCAAGGGTGAGTAAGAGAGACAGACAGACAGACAGACAGAGAGAGAGAGAGAGAGAGAGAGAGAGAGAGAGAGAGAGAGAGAGAGAGAGAGAGAG
>JARQSW010000008.1:1614799-1646049 GCA_030142375.1 Calameuta pallipes
GACAGACAGACAGACAGACAGAGAGAGAGAGAGAGAGAGAGAGAGAGAGAGAGAGAGAGAGAGAGAGAGAGAGAGAGGGCAAGAGAGTATATAAGAGAAAAAGAGAGAGCGAGAGAGAGAGAGAGAGAGAGGAGTCGGTAGAGCAAGGATGAGGTCAAGAGGAGGCAAGGGGGGTTGTACAAGTGCCGAGTTGAGAGAGCGAGTGGGAGTCTATTAGTTCACCCCGTAAAAACGTCCCGGCAGCCCCTACAGCAGTTGACGCGTTGGCATCGCCATTTTTTTCTCTCGCTAACAAAGCAGCATTTTTTCAAATTTCATTTTCGTCGGAAGATTACGTTTTTGTTTTTGAACGCCAAGCTAGTAATATATAAATGATTGCATTACGTGAGGATGAAACTGATCCCACGCCGTCGTCATTTAATGATCGCTATACTTGTTATAAAGGTATTGACAATTTCGTAAAAAAAAACGAAAAAAAATGATTTTACAAGTGACAGAAGACATTATTCTCAATCGGTCCGTCATTGTCACCAAATCCATTGGAGATCAATGATGCATAATGATTTTCAGCGCATGTACAATAACATAGTATATAGCTGTATGTAATATACGCGGCTCCAGGTTCATGAGAGGCTTGAGAGATCAGTTCGCTCGCGGCGACATCAAGGTACGCAGATGAACCGAAACAGCCCGGAACCTGCAAGTCATCCCAAAGCGGTTGAAAAAGAGAATAAGATGTGTACCCTAAGATAGGAGCGGAGCCTCATTGAGTGACGGTAATCAATATATTTCATTTCAGAGAACAATCAAGGATACAAGAGACGCCGCCGCCGTCATTGCTCCCATACTCGATAATTCGAATGTCCCATGATTTTTCGACTACCAGGGCTGCACCGTTCCCTTAAAAGATTATTTTTTATTCAAATCTACTTAAATTCAAATCTAACGTCAGTTAGATTCCCGCCACTTTTTCGAGCGCTCTCGATACCTCTAGTTCACAATTCCGCCGCATAATCGACGGGTCGCGCTGGTTAGGTATCGTCAACGGATGTTTACGATCGGACTTGGCGCGGCGGCCCTGAATTATATCGTATAGTGAACGGAGACATTGGAAAGACAGTGGACAAAAGACAGACAAGCGAAGAAGAGGTGGAAGAGACAAGGGAAAGGAGTAAATAGTCGAAGAGAGACCGAAAACGTACCAAAGGCATACGTAAATATACCAGTAGGGAAGAGAACGAAGACAGCGAGGAAAACTTTAAACATCGGAGACATAGCGATACGTAAGTAAGGATGAACGAATGAAGGTAAAGACAGACGTATGGATAGACAGACACGTAGTGGAGAACTGTAAAGTCCAAGAGAGGCCGAATGGTCACGCACGAATGGTCGCGTCTCGTATAACCAAGCAGAAGAGAATGACGTTTCGTATTCGGATTGTATTGTTGTGCTTCCATCCCTCAATGATATTTCATACAATATCATATAATACATTGGTTTACGTGTATATATGTATATGTGCATATATATGCATTACAGATTACATAGAAGCGGCTGAGATCCGTCGCGGGCGACGAGCGACGACCGAGCATTTATAAGTGTGCGTTGGAAACACGCCTGGCGGAGATAATAGCAAAGAGATAAAGCGATGCCTCGTTACATTCGGCCTGGCAGCTATGCGACCTTCTTGCCACTATGGTTATTCCGATTCTAGCCTTTACATCGAGGGACTTGGGTTTAGAAGTTGACCTAACCTAAAAGTGGACATTAACAGTCGTGAGTAATTGTAGATTGTATTAATGTGTGTTAGATGTAATTTATTATAATTATTTTTATAATTAGAAGCGGATGATATTTTGTGTGTCGTTTTCGATTTGTGCTTTTTTTGTCTCACTTTTTTTTTTTTTTAATGTTGTGACTTTTCAGATTTATGAAATCGCTCGTGCACCTGCGGGTCATGTCGAAGTGCCGGTATCATCGTATCGACATTAGCGTCGCGCGCATCGGTCCTATCTCTCCTGTTCTCATTTATTTATCGTACGGAAATTTTGCTGATTAGTATCGTGCGACCAGCACTAATGCGTTGCTTCGTAATTTATTGATTTTAACGCTCGCGTCGCGCCATTGAACATGCCGTGGATGCGTGCGTGGAAACTCGCGAGTGCAGCGGGATTGTCAACAGATGTGGAATGTTGGAAAAAGATAAAATGGAGGAATAGGAGAAGAGTCTATAAAAAAATTGTATAAAAATGATAAAATTCATTGATAAAAATTTATTGAAAATTTTTAGGTACCGACAAAAAAAAATGTGCGTACAGTTGCTTGTGTGAGTAAAAGAAAAAATTATCGGACAACCCCATCATATTATTCTATTGGGGTAGCGAGCAACCCCAAGTAATCGGGCAGAACTTGTCGGCTCTTAGTAGTAAATATCGCGAAAGATGGGCTTTAAGGCAAGGATGGAAATGGAGAAAGTTTTCACGGTGTGCTTGAGCCAGCACTGAGGAACCCTAGGCAGAGTCACTCTGGCTAGATAGAGAAGGAGCATACAGTAGTACCAGGAGCGTCGAGTCCTTCGACTCTCGGGTTGTCTCGGCTCCGAGGCAAGTAGTCGACTTGGTGCAATTCGGATGGCGCTTCGCATAAACTCGCCGCGCGATACACTTGGCGCTCGTCCTGAATCGCGCGACTCGCTTTCGGCCGGTGCAAGATAAAGTTAACTTCATTCCATAGGGGTTGGGTTAGGCTAGTCATCCCCTCCCTGCGACTCTCATGAGCTCGCACATACCAGCAGAACTAGCTAGAGCGGTAAAGTGCCGCCCGGTAATGGGGTGGGTTTAGCCAGTGTGCCTAGGGAGAGGAGTTGGGGCTTGGGGTGGAAGGAGTTGGATCACGGGGGATGAAGTGACGTAGTAAGGGAGTGAGACGGAGAGAATGAGGGGTGCCACCACCTAGCCGAGAGATTGGATCCCGGAAATGAGACAAACTGATGGTAGTTCGACCTGTTAAGAGGGTGAGAAGAAGGGTAGATGGTGTTGCTACCCTTTAGTTAGGGGAGATGTTATATCCTTCAGAGAAATTTCAGACATTCTGCAAACGTGCATAGGTAATTAAAGAGATGTATTTTTTTGCAGGGTACGCATGGTCCAGGTGACTTATGAGGATTCTGTCGCTGGTCAGCTACTTCCGGTACGATTACCGTTATATAACGCAATACGCGAAACCTCCATTAGAGTAACACTGGTGTTAATATGGCGTCTGAGTGGCCGAAGTGTCCTTTATCTTCATAAGAGTGAAGCTGTGCTTCTGGCGCGGTCAGGATGCTGAATGGAGTTCATCCCAGACTACCTGGGTGCTTCCGAATTTCTACGGAGGTCAAAGGTCATACCAGGGACCTTGGATAGTTGACAGTGGAGGAACGCGGTCATCTCTATCTGAGAGGGATGATGGTGAGAAACTGGTCTCGGCAGGGGAGTAGCTGCCGTCTCATGAAAACACGATGGATGCGCGGCTGTCGTCTTTTCCATCCCGCAGCGACCATCCGTCAACCCTTTCGAAAGTTGACGCGAAGTCAGATACACGTGGCTCTGGACAAGATCAGTGTAGTAACATAAGAACGAGAATACATTGCATTCGTAGTCGCGCTCCCACGAGGTGTCCGTGAACGAGCACGCACGCTTCCCTCATTGTGTGGCGCGCATTATGCAGTGGGTTGTAGCTCGACAACAGCGCAGTCTGGTAGTCAGGTGATAAATGGTTCGATCATCGGTTGATAGATGCACGCTACCGGTGTTGCAAGCTGGTGCTTGCACCTCCTGGTGCATTGTCGTCGACCCGACACTGCCTTAAGAAAAAGCTTTGACCGTAAGCGCAAAGAAATTACCAAACAAAGCTATATGTCGTATGAAAAAATAGTCTCCAATAAAGAAAAGTCATCCCTGAGAAAAAAGGGGTATTTTAAGCTGAAAAAGAGAGCTTCGGAATACGTAAAGTGCACGAGTGCATAAGGGTGGGTGGGCGCAGTTTGTATAAAAGGTGTCGGAGGGTGGGCCAAGTCTCTAGGTGTCGCTTGAGGGTCGAAGGTGATGTTTGGGAAGGTGAAGGTTGTCGAGGGCTGGAGTGGGGCAGCGTTTAATATATTCGAGGTCCGGGCATCTATCCATCACTGAACGTAGCGGTGGCTCGCATCATCCCCCGGGGCGGATAAATACTTATTTAACGCGCTTATGCATGCAGCCGCGGTAGCGATACGACCCGTAAATCTGTCCGAGGAAGCACAATGCTGCTAATTATATACATTCCCGTGACGCGGCCGCTAGCGAACGAGCGACCTCTGGTACACCCCAGCCCCAACACTGGCCTGCTGGAACCCCCGGCTCAAAAGACTCGCAGATTTATTGCCAAAGAGGACGGAAAATGTCGACCTAAGCTCATATGTACGGGCTTGGCAGTTTGTATGCCCGCGCACTCTCCGTCGAGAGGATGAGGAGAGAGCAAGAGAGAGAGAGAGAGAGAGAGAGAGAGAGAGAGAGAGAGAGAGAGAGAGAGAGAGAGAGAGAGAGAGAGAGAGAGAGGGAGAGAGAGAGAGAGAATGAAGAGTGCCAGAGGTATCGGTGGGGTGGGTATAGAGGCAGAGAGTGACTGAGAGGGTCAGAGTGAAGTCATGAGACTTGGTTAGAAGGAGAGAGAGACAAGAAGAGGGTGAGAGTGAGGACGACGCAGAGACGGTGACGGCGACGCCGACGCCTAGCGGTCAGGGGTCTCGGGGTCGGAGGCGGCTGGTTCCTAGGCCGGGGGATTGAAAGAGGGACGCCAAAGGAGTAGGGAGTACAGCGAGTGCGATAGGGAGGACGGAAGGGTGGGACGCAGGAAAGAGAACGAAGCTATAAATTCCATCCCTCTCCGTCTCCGCTCGTCGTGCTATATCGCTGATTTATAAATATGACTGTAGCGAAGTATAATAATACGTACGTACCCACCGAGCCGAGTCAGGGCGCCCTCTTTCCCAGCCCTCCTTGCCTACCATAACCTCCTTCACGTCCTCGGCCTCCTGGTGCTCCTCTCTCTCTGGGTCCAGCTCTCCTCACTCAAACTGCTTCGCTCCTTCATCTCGACTTCCTATACTCTCATCTTTCTCTACATCGGATATACAGGCATCTACCTAACCAGCGTACCTACCTTCCTACCTACCTACCTACCTACCCTCGCTACTATATACTAAAGCTGTAATTGAAAATTGATTTACGCGGTCCAGGCTGTCAGTCGCTCCGGTAAAGATGAGAGGAACGCGCTTTTGTGGAGGAGGAAGGACGGCTGCCCACCCCGACAGTCATGGGATAGAGAAAAGGAGGATCGTGCCTAGAACAAGGACGCGAACGGTACCGAGAGCATAGGAAAAGGAGGTCCTCGCAGATGAGGAAGAGGAAGATGAGGAGGGAAACAAAAACCAGACTTCAACCCGGCATCGCACCCCTACGGTATAACGTCACTTGCAGAGTATAATCAGGATTTGTAGCGAGCCGAGCAGGGGTTTGCCTCCGGGTACAAGAGGAGGGAGGCTGCTTGCTAGCTGCGACCGGCAAGGGTGGCGCTCTGGATCAGCATCCGCTTCGGTACTATATACGATGGCGGACCCGGGACGCACCAGAAGAGACGCCCGGCGTTATTAAGGCGCGACAAGAACTCTACCGTGATGAGCGAGCCGCCGCGCCAGAAGATACCGTCGTGATTTATACGATGGCATATCCACTGCCGTATCCTGGAGACCCGGTACACGTACCCGGGCAACCCAACGAGAGATCCAAATGGCATTACGGGGCCATCGTGAACTACGACTTCGGCACTGTTATTACTGTCTGCACTTTGTTCCACGTTATAGGGAGTTGACGATTGCGCCATTCCTCACTGTTAACTTCCTGCACATTATACCCTGGATTTCTGAATTGTATGCGCGTACTAGGTCACCTGGTGAAGCGGTACCTTGGCTTTGCTAACCTTTCACTAATCTCATTCCAATTTTTTTTTTAGATTCATTTAGACCATCCAAAATGAACGCTCGGCTCTCCACCGAAGGATGAAGTATCACAGCCGATTTGCTCACGAGGACGGATCATCCTTCTGGCAGTCGTACGTCATCCGGATGACGTTATTTATCGTGAGAGCAGCTGATACTCAGACCAGGCATGATCCCATTATACGTAACCTAACTATACCTCGTCACACGGTCTCCTCTCTTCCGGGTTCCTCTACAGAGATCCCTGCGCCACCAGTAACCATTCTATTCCGGACCAGATTCCTCCCTGCATCCCTTTCTATCCATCCTGGACCAGCAGGACCATCACTTTTCTCTCCTCTGCAGCTTGCCCGGCATCTCTATGCTTTTCCATGCTCCTCTACGTCTTTTCCTGTAGAACGTCGTTACTTTCTCACTTCTTTTTTACTTTCTCTCTTTCTCTTTTCTCCCCCCCCCTCCCACTCTTTTTCTTTCACTCCTCTCTCTTCTCACTATTTCGTTCCTCCCTTTACTCTTATACTCGTGCTCTCGCACTCTCCTCCTCTCTTCTCTCCTCTCCTGCTGTCACCAATAAGTCAAAGTTATCCCCGGCAGAGAAAAATGCCAGGCGTTTCCCAGAGCGGAGAAAGGCCGGCTTTCTCGACGTGATTTGTGGCGACCGCTCGCTCACTCGCCGCGGCAATGAGTCGGTCAGTCGTAAATATCCAGGCACTGCCTGACCGTCGGACAGACAGACAGACAGACGTACGGACGGATGGCTAGACAGAGAAACGTACGGAACCGAACCACCCTTAGCTGTTGGGGGATAGTCAATTCCTTCTAGGATTACCACTGGGGCGAGAATGAAGAAACTGTGAACCACGGATTCCCTTTATGGGTCTGTATTGTGAGTAACGATATTGAAGGGTAGGAACGAATGGAATTGGACAGAGTTACCAAACAAGGAACAAGGACTAGGATGTAACCGTTGATAAGACGTACAAGGGATGAGAAATGTACGTTGGAGTTGAATAATCTGGTTTTGGTTTAGGTAAAGCCTGAATTGCATAGCCACAAAGTGGTCCAGCGTCCTTAACGGATGCTGAGCCGGATAATGAGGTTGCGATTTTATGCGAACGAAGACGCCGATCAAATTCACGTTCGATTTTGTTTCTGAGTCTCAGGAGCGTCACATTCGGCAGGGGGGCCCTGGGTCTGGGTTCACCCTAAATCACTCATTCTTTAATAATAGACAGATCCCATTATAATACCCGAGATTTATATCCATAGCCCTCTTTTCTTTTTAAACGATAAATTTTATTTTTTACGGATTAGCGGAGCGTGGGGGCCAACGTGCTTCTCTAATAATATAACGGGCGTCGCTTCGTCAGGGTTAGTACAGCATTTCTTTCTGTTTCTTTTTTTGTAAATTCATTCGTCAGTCGCTTTTCTATGGGCCAATGGGATTACGCGTAACAGTCACGTTCGTCCGATTTTCGATATAGGGAACCGGACGTCGTGACGTTTACCGACGTAACGACGTATAGCGTCTTTGCTCCAAGGTGTCCAGCAGTGACAGAAACAGGCTTTGGATTTTGAGCCGCTGCGATGTCGCACACGCACGCGCTAACCGGACCTATAAATATGGTCGAAACGCGTCAAATAAATCTGAAGCTTTCCCAGGTAAAGGACAAAAAGAAACAGTGAGTGATGGCCCAATGGCCGACACAAGGGTGACCCCTATTTATTGCCGAATTAAACCGCGTCACCATTAATTTGCATAGCCCGTGTAGAGGAGTAACGTCCTGCGTCTGGACGTTTCACTGCGTGTGGAATGTTTTCACTGCGCAGGATGCACTTTATGAGCGCAGCATTCTCTATCCAGAATGAGACGAGACGGGATGCTGAACCGAAGAAAGATACGGGTCCATATGTTATAACGTATTTAACCTTGTAAAATAAAACCAATAAAACATACAGATTTTCAATTTTCAAAAAAAAAAAAACATCAGAAAAATATATTTTTTTAAATCATAGAATTTCGAGTCGTCGACGAAACATAAATGCCGCAACATTCTTTCTTCGGATTCACGTAGCACAGTCGGGTCGCGCAACCTCAATTTTTCTTCGCGCCTTGGGACAGCACGGCAACCTGCAGGCTCGCCGAACCTGACTGTTCTCCGCGCATGAGGTTGCGCGACCAGGTCGTCGTTGCTCCAGAGTTCCAGGCTTGGTATACCTATCGCATTATCGTGAAGGTGCTGAGGTCACGAAGTGTCAGGCCGAAAGCGACCGAGACACGAGGGTGCCGATTGAAATCATTAAGCGTAAATCAAGTTGGCGGCAGCGAAGGAGCTTTGGCGATGATCAAAAAAATGAGTAGAAGAAAGACAGAGTAACGTATAAGCCATCCAAGCCGTACAGAGAGCGAGAGAGACGGAGTAATTTGAAAAAGCAAATACCCTCGACGAAATATGCGCATGCGCAGAAGATAGAGAGAGAGACAAAGATAGTGTATAAAACGTTATCGCGCGTCGTGGCTGTTGTTCCTCTAAATTTAACGTTAGCATCGAGCCACGATCTGCGCCATAAATTAGCAATTATTTAATTTCGTAGGGCTCGGTCCTTAGACAGCTCTAAATCAGTCTCCGAGCAAAAAGCATAGATAACTATGACGCATGGCCTCGGAAAGAGACAGGGGTGCGCGCTGGGACGTGGTTCGGGCTTCGGGAGTTGGTGGGACTTCAGAGGGGGGGGGGGGGGGACTTCGAAGGGTACGGACTACTATAACGTAGGGTACGAGGTGGGGAGGGGGGGTTGGAAGTGGAGTCCTCCAGCCCTCTCCGGAGGTCTTGTAGGATGAGGATGGCGACCGGGAAGGATATGCCATAGATGCTGAGAGAGAGAGAGAGAGAGAGAGAGAGAGAGAGCTGCAAGGGGGTAAGAGGGACAGAGAGAATTAACTCCGAGGACGTTAACGGAGGAACGAGGACTGAAGGAGGAATCCGTGATAGGTCGCTCGTGGCGCAGCACGCTTGCTTCTGTTGCCAGTGATGGCGATGGTGGTGCTTGCTGCCGGTTGCCGCTGGTTGCTGCCGGTTGCTGCTGTGTGTATGTAAATGCAGAGACGATACTGGTAGCCGTGAGAAGGATGGAGAGAGAGCGCAACAATAAGAGAGAGAAAGAGAGAGAGAGAGCAATGCAAGGGCAAGAGGCGCAAGAGAGCGAGAGGGATGTGAACTGCTAGCGAGCGAGCACGGAGCTGGGCACAATGGCAACTAGTTTTAATTACAAAGTAAGGTGAAGCGATCAATCATAATGATGTACGTGAGGCAGGCGCGGCCTCTGGGGGTGGCTCGGGGTCGGTTGTGATGGGAGGGAAGGGGGGAGGGTCCTGGTGGGGCAGAGAATGGTGGGATCCAAAGGCAGGGACGGACCGAGGGGTTTGGGGGCCCTCGCGTACACTTTGCGTATAATTTACTGGCACTGGATATACCTGAAGTTATATACCGAAGCTGCCTTCAGCGAGCGGCAATAGAGCAGCGGGCCCTGTCTGCCTGTGAGACTCGCCGCCATAATTCTTAGTCGCTCCCTCCAAATATCTGATGCGCTATGCGGTCCGCGATTTACGATCCACGCCCCGGCGAAACACGCTGAAAGCTGACGCGGCTCTCGTCTTATCGCGTCGCGTCCTTCGTGCTTCTGTCTCTCGTCTTCTTTCTCTCATGCCGTATGCCTTGTCTCTTTCTCTCTCTCTCTCTCTGACTCTGTCTCCTGCTCGCTCCGTTTACCGGGATCGAGGTCCGAGATACTTTGCTTTCACCTTTTCTACCCCTGCCGTACACGTTGAAAGGTTCTGCCACTGAGTTTCAGCACCCTTTCATATTTCCACGATTTCTTTCATTCCTTCAATCATCCTTGTATACTTGAGGGTGAGTCTTTACGATTTCACGAACGGCATAGATCACGATTTTTTACGAAGCAACGCGCGAGAGATTCAATTTCTGAAATCGATACCTGATTTTGATTTTTTTTTACGACTGCCCAAACGGTTGTATCAAATTTTAGATTCCTTTTGTTCTTTTTATTGTACTTTTTTATTGTGATGCAATAGTTCTCTGCGCGAAAAGAATCGATCGGGCATCACTAATTCTTAATGCACCTAACGGATGGTTCGCAGTGGCTGCCGGTACCAGAAGACGCAAGAGTGATAGCGATCGCAGCGCCACGACGGCAAGTCACGAATATTGCAAATGACGGTATTTTGAGCCAGCGTGACGAGCACTGATGGAGATCCCCTCAAGTTCTCCCTGTGTGGTTCGCCACAAGAACTCGAGAGTCTCTTTTTCCGAGACGCTAGAGAGAGACCTGACCCAGGTCTCCACCCCATCAAGAGCGGCCATCCAGTAGACGCTCCATCTCCCTCGCACACTTGTCAGCCCTGTCATTCTTCTGCCTCCTTCACGTATGCTCGGAGACTCACGTGTGCTGGTAGCTCGCGTGACGAGCGAGTGTCCATCAGGTAATGGCGGCGCGGTCGCCGCCAAAACAAAACGTAATTATTTCACATGATTAGTCGACCATGTGGCTTCGCGTATGCAGCGCCATCTTCGTCAGGATCATCCAGCACAGCTGAAACCACAAGAAAGACTACGGTACGTTCAACCTACGTAAGCTTTGTCCATGTCATTAATGTAAATGACTTCGAGTCGTCTTCGGCTAATGATCCCGAGCGACCTCAGCGCCACTCCTACGGTACGGATCACACGTGAAACCAAATCGGTTCGACACGTATCTATGTACCTGGTACGACCAGTGCCTACTGACCAGAAACGATTTCAAAAGCAATTACCATCCTCGTAACTCCCTACTGTCTTCGTACACGTCCCGGTAGCAGTGTACCATATACCGCCTGGAGATTATGCGACAACGCGAGACCATATCGGGCAGGTCGGCTCCCTTCGACTTGGATCGGAACGATTCGACTTTGCTCGGCTCACGGCCGATTATGCACGCGTGACTACGGGGCAACGCGCACTGTTTGCCCTTTGTCCGTGCCATTAGGGTAAACGCCGACATTGTGGGAGGACGTGAAATATCGCTCCGCGATCAGCCTGCTGCTGCTCTTGGATACCGGAGTACCAGTGACGAGGTCCTTGAAATTTCCAAGAACTTTGGCTTTTTTTTATCATTCTTTTATCCGTTCCTCTTTTCGGCGAAAATCATGGGATTTTAATGATCGTAAGAAACTCGCGCTATGGCTGAGTTTAGCCATGTGGTCTATCTCTTCTTTGAGGTAGGTTACGCACGTGAACGACTCAGTGATCTTGCAGCTGCATTAACCAAGTAGGACTTGCGATCGTTAAATTGTACAAAGAACTTGCTTACGCGTTTAATTGATTTTACCGCGTTATTTAATTCATCGTGCATGCAGCACGCGAACTGTGCCGTTTTTAAATTTATTAATTCCACGTTATTCTCATTCCGGGTGAACTGCTACTGGATAATTGAATTATTAATTTCTTATCTTTTTTTTAGTATCCATGAAACCAAACTTTTCTTTCCTTTTAATTACTGTAGCTGTTAATTAAAAAAAAAATTCTCAAGTCTTTCGGGTATCATTTATATATGGCTGTTTTGACAAAAAGCGTTACTAATCGACTGTTTGGACATTACGAGACATTAATTGCCATTGTATTGGTTATAGAAATGTCTTGGGAAAATTACTCGCGCACCTTGGATTCGTGTAAACAGTGCTGGTGCATAGTTGAATGGTGTGCGAGAACGCGTGTAGATGTTCCCGTGCGAATAATTCCGCGAATTAATTAATCTCGTTAGCGGGCTGTTTGTCGTGGCTGGTGCCATAATGAAAGCGGAAAAAGGAGATAATTTTAAATACAAATCTGCGACTTATCGAGGCTCGGTCCAGCGAGTGATTAATTAAATTCTCGGGTAATCAAATATGTCACTCAGCCGTCAACTTTTAATTAAAGTTCGGATATTATCTATTTGCTTTATCATCGTAGAGTTGACTAGCTCACAAATCAGACAGGATGGAAGAAAGAGAGAAAGAGAAAGAGAGAGAGAGAGAGAGAGAGAGAGAGAGAGAGAGAGAGAGAGAGAGAGAGAGAGGGAGAGAGGGAGAGAGATAAAGAGGAATGCCATCGGAGAACGTAGAGGTATCAGTATCATGGGATGATTACCAAGGGATGAGAGCTGAGCGACAGCCGGGGGTAGCTCCTGTCAAGAGTCAATCGAAAAGTCTGTATAATCTGATTAATTATAATCCACCCATAACTCGTTCTCCGCCATATCGGATGGTAATCCGATCATCCCCTAGTTCCTGACATTTTTTCATCCCCCTATTCGCAACCCTTGAACTTGGAAAAAAAATCGCACGTTCAAACTCCTATACGTATACATAAAACGAATCTCTTCTGTCGGGATCGCATCAACTATTGCCGAATATTATTAATCGATGCTCGTTTGAATTTTCAGTCGACGCTGTCAAATACTGGTGAAATGAAGAACATGCAAATAAAAAAAAAAATATATGCGAATTTCATGTACCTGATGAATTTTTTGTCTTCTTTTTTTTTCAATCCTCGCAAATTTTTCTTCCACTCTACTCCACCTTTCCCCGATTCCTTTCGCACGCCTCGCACTAGCCACTCTGGAAATACACATATGTGCAGGGTGCTCCAATGCAGTAAGCACGTAGGTGGTTATATTATATACGAGGGTGGAACACTGGATGTGAAACATCCAGAAAATCCACGAGTCCCTCGAGGCGGATCGAGTCTCCTCCTTAGTGCCAATACTAATAATCCATACGTTCCTACGTATATCCGAATACATATGTGTATATATATACATATACGTCAATATATATATCAACCAGATTTCAAGGGTGATCCAGTAACGGTCACGTATCCGGATATCACCTTATGGAACCCCTAAAGCAGCTAGCAAGTCTGGATATAAGCTAGGAAGAAGGCTGAAGATAAAATCCCTAGAAACCTGAACGTAGCTACAAAACATTACTAGACGTACCCAACGTATCTAGGAAATTATTTTAATAAAATTTTCAGCGAACCCTCCTAGAAGAATTAGCCGCCGTAGTTACCCAAGATAACGACGATTCCCATTAAGCTCTTCGATTGGACCATTTTCGATGATAAGCAATAAGACAGTCTTGAGGTGTGACGCAGTGGAATGTTCGCCATCTTCAATTTTCTCACAGCGATGATTCCACGGTAATCAACCTCACTGTCCGCCTTGGATCTCGAGATCAAGTATGTACAGTCAGTGCCAACAGTAGCGCCATCTCTCAAAGCAACCAACAAAATACACATACGACTACCTCATCCTCATCTTCGCGGACCCTCAGTCTCGGTAATATCGCCGAGCGACGGGATGAGACTAGGAGGTCGAGAGCAGCTAGCGACACTTTTGTCAATAGGGGATGCTCAGCCGGCGGCGCGCTATAAAGACCACTCGTGTCATTTCGCAATGACGAAACTTTGCCCTGAATTCCCTGCCATTCTCGAGATAGCAAGTTTGTTAGTTCGAAGCAGCTTGGCGCTGGCCAACCCTTGATAAAGCCTCTGGTATACCATATCGCGCATCGCCGGCTCTTCTCGGACGTCTTCGTCCTCCATGGACTATCGGTAGTATCGTCAGGAGGAGAGCGGGTGGGTGGGTGGTATCGTCAGCCCTTACTTCTATCGCTATGTCTGGCTACTCCTATTCCGCTATTACTAGGGTCTACTGTACCCTGAGCTTGCTCTTCTTTCTCCTCTTACCTCCTTGTCCCTGGCACTCTCTCCTCGTCCCATGGCGCAATAACAAACAGCTCGCGAAAAGTATTGAGAAACAAAAGATATATGAGGGTCCCTAGAATTGGCGACACTGAGTGAACCCGACGATGGGGACGATATTACGTCCTATCCGGGTGCCACCAGCCCATACCCTGATCGACCCATCCTGAAGGAAGCACACCAGCGGTACCCTCTCCCCAATCCGTCCGATACTTCAACCTCCATCTGCCCCCTTGCCGGGTCACGTCGCTCAACGAAGAAGTTGGACCTGCAACTGAGTACCCAAGATGACGTTCGCTTAGGGCGGACGTCAACTGAAGTCCGGCTACCCGGAGTCAATGACGGCTACCCAGGAAGCGATAACGTGTCCGACCTCCTGTTCTTGAAACACGTTAATAACCGGACGGGAGAGTCGCTTCTAAGTTCCTGGACCATCAAAGACAGACCTCGTTATTGGGAGTGACGTCGGGAACGTCCTAGGATCAAGGTACGTTTCCAAGTGACGATACTTTCGTCGCTACCAGATGCTGACCTCTTCGCACCCACAACCTGGATAACGTGACCCAACGAACAGTTGTCAGGATCATCACTTCTTTTTTCTAACTAAAAAAAAAGAAGATTCGTCAGCAAGCTCAGACGGGAACTTCCACCCGTCGCACGTGGTTTCACCTGGTTGAGAATGAACTGCATACTGAATAGTGCACGCGTGCACGCATGCATGTATGCCACATAATGCAGGCCCACCCACAACGGACCACCGACATACTCGGCTTTGTTTCAACGTCATTCGTAATCATCGAATTCACTTGACGTACACGTAAAATCATTTCCAAGAGGGACTACTGACTTGGGCACGTGTGCATTCGTACATGCATCTACTTCGCACATGCACTCGTATCATGTCAATGTCAAAGATATTCCCATCGCGTAGCGCATGCATCTGATACATTGTCATTCGAATCATTTTTTATCTTGACCGGCAATGAATATCAAATGAATCACGATTAAAGTTAATCATTTTATAATGCTAACTACACGAAACAGTATACCTATTTGATATTTGTATGTACATATGTGAATACACGTGGGACAATACCTTAGGATGATCTTGCGTATGTCTACCTTGAACCTTGTTATCGCGAACCAGGACCGGTATCTACGACCAATCGAAAGGGCCACGTAAGGAACGTTCACAGTGGCCAGACCAAAAGACTATGGATACATTATGCGCGCGGCGCATTCTGCGGGTGAGCCTTAAGGGTAAGGCTGTGCTTCCAAGCTGGATCCAGTGGTAGTGGGACTCCCGGTGCAAGGGATGGGCGTCGAGGACTTGACTGCATTTGATATGGACCGAAGATAGCTGGTAACGTACGCGCGGACTCCCTGTCATGCTGTAAAGGTATATATGTATATATACAGGTATCAAAGCCTATATATGTATGCAGATAGTATATTTATATATAGCGCAGTCAGAATGGATACGGAACAGGTCTTACCTTAGGAACGTTCCTTGGTTCGTTCCTACGTCTAATCCTGAGAGCCCCGACCACTGGATATTATTTATATGGGCGGAGTACGAAGTGCGCCGAGTTTAACCGAACGTTCGCCAGGGGGTGCTGTACGCTCCCGGTCACGACTCGCGGCTCCCGTATTTGAATACAATGCATTATATTGTCCGTGTCATATCATATATCTCCCGCTAAATAAACGCCGTCTCAATATTTAGACTTTGGACGGCGCGGCTGCTTCTCCAGTTGAACGCGAGGCGCGCATGCGTCGTCGCCAATAAGTCAAGCAAAAGTCCGACCGAAGATCCGGACCTCCGGTTGCTGGATGAAGGGTTGAAAATTCAATGTCCATATACAGGTATGTATTTTCTTGAATTTTTAATAGATACTTTTTTTCTAATGCCAACCTGTACCGTCCGGAGTAATTCGCTTGGATATCTTTTTGAGGTTAGGTTGGAATCCAAAAGCCGTTAGATATCAAGGAGGCGCGGAAGAGTCGTAAAGCTTAACTCACGATCTTGATGATCTATAGTTATTGAATTCCCCGGAGGCTGCACTGCGATTGCCACATGTTCCTTGGCCGTAAGGATCCTGCGGAAGATGCTCACGGTCACTGATTTCTTCAGGTGGGGTACATGGACGAGCGTAGTTAACCATAGGGATTGGTCGGTTGGTTATATGGGTGGGTTAACCTATAAGGCACGATCTTATCGGTAAACGGGAAAGTGACGTGGGCAATCATCGGGTGGTCATCGGGCGAACTCTGGCGACCTCATCCCGCGGCTGGCCACCACCGAGGGAATCTGCGGAACCAGATCCTGACACGAACGTAACCACGTAGATGGGTAGACCGAGTGCCCGCCACTGTGGGGATCCCCTCATTTTCTGCTACGCTGGATATAATTGGGCCAATCATCTCTCATTGAGCGTTCAGACTAAACGTGCGTGCCTTTACTTCCACTAGACTCATCCGAGCTGACTTGGTCACTTACCTATTTACCTGGCCAGTCGAAAAATACCATGACCTCCGCATCGTTCCGCTCGACCTGACTTTTTGCATCAATTTTTTCGTCAGAATCCTACAGAGTTATATACAGTTGATATATATATATTTTTTTAATAAGGGTAGTTCTCAGGACTTTTTGCCTTGAGTATTGGCAGTTACGAGAACACTCGGTGTTTACCAGGACGGGCCTGATAGCATCTTCACACTTAAGGTGTACTGTCAGGACCATAAAGCGGCACAGACACCGAATTTTCCAAACAAAATATCATGCCAACACTCGGAGTTGCGATGGTCTAAGAAATGGTTTCGTTAGGTTAGATTAGGTTAGAACTCCAATGCCACATGTCTGAAGGCTTAGTTTCTTTTTAGAAAAAAACACATCGGCTTGCTGTTGTGAGTGCCACACGTTCTCATAACTACCCTTTTATTTAGGTTTATATATATATATATATATTTTTGCCATTAACTTCCTACAGTTTCGAAGTCGAATATTGCATCGGTATAGTACCCAGGATGAAGACTCGGAACAGAGGGCGCCACGAGCTCTCATAAGTGTCGGTTACGCGTTTCCAACGCAAAGCCGTGCCGACGATAAAAAGAGTTGAAATTGGAGGGAAAGTCGAGAACGAGGTAGAACTAAAAACTATTCCAATACCGAGCACACGCGAGACTCAAACTTCCTCTGTAAATCGTACCAGGCGGACATAGAGAATGCTAACAAAGTTAGGTTATGTTACCTCGATAACGACCATCGAGTTGAGCTTAATGTACCAGTAGAGTTCCTGCGGACCCTGAGCTCCTGCCGAAATTTCAAAACGGATAACCCCCTGTACCCATGTCCATGTCGTTCCAATATTCTCGTCTAACGTCATCGTCGTGGGTCCTAACACAGTTCACGAGGTCGCAACATCAGTTAGCAGACGCGCCCGACGCGACGCATAACTCGGTACGTCAGGATGACACCGATTGACATTTAACATGCATCCCGGCACTTGGGCTATATGGATCTGTTGGCGCAGTGTATCGCCGCGGGTTTATGATCTCATCAGACGATTGATTTATGTCGGCAATTATAGCATAGCTACGAGTGACGCACGGCTCCGTGTCCGGAATGAGTTATGGGTGTTAATCTCGGGAAAACCAATGAGAGCTCTCTCTCTCCTCTCCTATGTGACTTCTCTCTGTGTCACCGTCTCTCTCTCTCTCTCTCTCTCTCTCTTTCTCATTGACTATCAATCTGTCTCTATCTAACCCATAACTTCCTATCCTTCCACCTCCAGTACGAGAACCACATACGATCGACAGTCAACGCACGGATGATTGCGTCGCCCATAATACCAGCCACCTGATCAGCTCAGGCGCCATCGGGACATTTGGGCAGTCGCCAATACGCCTCAGCGGCCAAAATATTAATGTTCCTTAATGTACTATCTAGCGGGTACGGGTGGTGACGTTCCTGGACTAGGCATGGTCGGATAATATAAGGCTGTCAGATAAATAGTCGGTGGACGGTAGCGAATCAAAAGTCTGATAATTTTCAGTCTGGCTGCCAATCCTGTCTTTAAGATCCGCCATCAAGTCCAACGCCATCTTGGTATGTCTTCTATTGGACATTGAAAATGGCGTAGACTTTATATATACACATGTAGGATCAAAGAAAGTTTACGTAACCATGTGAGTGCCATTATTATAAATGATATACAGTTAGAATATAAGTCTGCGTCAACGGAGAGATATTAATTATTAGGGTTGTCGCGAGAGCGTATGAAGGATTCTGAGGATTTGCCCGTTGCCGAAGGAGATCGTTTAGCATAATTATTGGCGAACGGTGCGTCGCGACGCGAAGCGTCCATGTCACTATGGGTAATGTTCACGCATCGCGCTCACTGCACTTTTTTAAAGTCGTCATCGCACACGACTAATCGCGTTAAGCTCCGAGATGGGTTGCGCAGCGTCTCCCGAGCCAACACGAGAAGAGATCTCTCCTCGCACGCTGATAATAAAGTATCGGTAGTAAGAAACGGATGCTGGGCGTACTTGAGCACACGGTAAGGAACGAACCGGGACGAAGAAGAGACCGGAGTGAAATTGTTATTGGAAGCTGGACAGCGAGCCAGGATAATACGATTGCCTGTGCATGAGCGTAACTTGAAAAAAAAAAAAGAAGGTACCTTAAGGTATTACAGAAGTTATTACAGTGTCTACGTAAAACATAATTAGATGACGGTTGGTCGTCACGATGCTCTACTGGTCCATTGGGTCTGCGGCGTTCATGCGCAACTAATTATACATGGTTCTCATCCATTTCTTATGTTGTCGTAAACACAGCCGGAATTTCATCGGTTATCATTATTATTATTATTACTTTTTGAATGAGAAATTTCTCGAAATCTATGTAAACAATTTTTAATGATTTTTCAACTCTGTATCAACGTGGTCTTTTTATCTTCACATTTTCAAACTGGTCCATGATCTGATCAATGGCAAGTGCATAGGGTGTGTATATGTATATATAGGTAAGCGAATGTGGGATATCGGTAATTGGTAATGACTAATCAATACTTAGAATCAGTCCAATAATTTTCTTGGCAATGTACCCATTCGATCAATCTGTATACCATGTACTCGTGCTCCACATATGATACGTATGTAGACACAAGTAGATACGTATGTACCTAGCAGTGCGTCGCGTTTAGGTCGCGCTTCTGCGCGGCAACAAACTTTGAATTTATATGACTAAGACGATATAAACGTCATAAATCATTATTATAATAACGGTATAGGGATGTGTATACAGAGCCGTATCTACAGATATAGTAGGTAGGAGGATGGGTGATAAGGGGAGGTGGGGGGTAGACGCGAACGCAAGTCAAAACAGAAACGTTAAATCACGTCGTGTCCCCAGCAGCTAGCGTAGTGGTCCAGGGCACGATTCTCAGCGAGAGAGCTTCCTGGAGAGAGTGAGCGGAGCGGAGCGATGGGGATGAGAGGGATAGAGAGAGGGATGCTGACAGTAGGGGTAAAAGGGAAATGGAGAAAGGTGGGGTGAGAGAGAGAAAGAGAGAGAGAGAGAGGCTAGGCGGGGTATTTACATTGCTAATGTATCGCCGGCCTAACTTCTAATTAAACAAATTCGCACAACTCAGCGCGCCGCGCGGTTGCCGGTAGGATTGCTCGAGGGGTGGTCGGGGTTCTGGGCGAGGGGGGTCGAGGGGGTCGAGGGGGTCGAGGGGGACCAAGGAAGGATCTCTTGGACCGAGAGGGACGGAAAGTGGGAATAAGATGCGAAAGTTTGAAAAAGACGAAGAAGGGGAGAGTCGCTGGTTCCGAAGGATTCCGAAGGACACCGAAGGATCCCGAAGGATACCGACGGTTAGTAAAGGACGCCCTGGCGGTTTCCGTGATGTGGAAGGAGCTGGAGAAATTCGAGTATCTCCTTGAGGTAGGGTAGGTGGTGAAGGAGGAGGAGGATCAGGAATTGTAGAGGGCGTCGCGACGCTCCAGTCGACGGAGGGGTCGCTCGTTAGCGCTCTTAACGCGACTTACCGCCTGGAGCGCGAGCCTCGAGCCTCTGATTCATCGGGAAGAACGAATGAATATTTATAAGAAATTGCAAAATAGTTGTCTCTTTCTTTCTTTCTTTTTTATCTTTCTTACTCCTCCTCGTCTTCTTCCTTCTATCTTTTATTTCTGCATTCATCTTCCCTGCCCTTTTCAGATGCCTTGGAAACTTCGAGTTTGCTTCGTCGACGCTTCCGCGTACTGTCCCACTCCATTACGAACCTCGTTTACCCTACCTTGAACTTCTTCTTTGGTTAAGTATCCATGCCAGTCAATTATTGGCCACGAAAGGGCCGAGCTTTTCATGTCTCCTCACCCATTTTCAGCCCTGGCTTTCTTAACCGGGCTTTTCACGCTGAGGTCGTCATTTCGTCATATACACAGAGCGTATCAGTTAAGATGCACGTTTCCCGTTTGTGGTGCACGATTTTGAAAATCTAACGTGATAAACATTGAGTTATTTTTTGATTGCGCGTCGATCGAGAATATTATTATTGCTTGTTTAACTTTCGTTTGCAAACAAAAAAATTATTTCTGGCACTTCTAGTGTTATCGGAAAGAAAGTTAAATCTAAAAGTCGTAGATCAAGAGAAAAAAGAATAGAGATGATGTTAAAGTTCATAGGGATCGTATACATGATAGGGGAGATATTTACGTACGAAATTTGGTAACTTTTGACAGATTTTCGATACCGACTTCGTGCGGCAGCTTCACGCCGAATATGCGATTCTCATTTGTTTTTTGGTACGTGTCCAGTCAGACGTAAACCTATACACGGTGGTTTAAGCGTATCGCAACGCCATTCTTTTTATTAGAAATTAAAAGTCTACGTATTCCATTTTGAATTCTACATGTTAGAATTTCGAGTCTATCGAAAAATTTCGCTAAGGTGCGCGAAACGCAATTTCGATAAATTATCTCCTAAAATTGATAAATTGTCCATGATTGAAGTCACAATTTGATCGACAGCGATAATAAATAAATTAACGTCTTCCCTCATTAAATTTGTATGTCATATGTCCACGATATAATGTTAAATTACGAAGGTCGTAACAGTTATTATTACTATGTTGATTTTCGATTTTTATTACCTGATCGCGTGCAATGGGACCAGTGACGTCAGTGGAGACGCTCCAGTCACATGTGGTAATACGATTAATGACCACTGAACGGAATCTAGCAATGAGTAATAAAAGTTACATGGGACTCGTATGCGTGTAGGTGAGTTTAAGACGGCAAACAAGAGAATAGAATAAATCGGTCGATGGCGATCGGCGATCCGATCGGATCGGTAAAAAAAATCGTTTATATCGTCCCACGCGATACGACATCGTACATTCTCAAGAGCCGCGAATACAACGTGCCGAATACCTAAGAAGAATCGAAACTCCGTTGTGGCACCGCGCGCGTTTCTACGTTCCCCGTAACCCACGATTTAGCTGCAGCAACGCACACGTTCGTAGAGGCGGCCCCGAGACGCGCGTGAGCATATGTGAGATTGTCGTTCTGGGAATTAGCGAAGGACCTATAGTAAGAAACGAGCAGGAGGAGTCAAAGTACCAATTTGAATTTAGACCTCGTTACCGTGGGGAGTGTGCAACGACCTCATGAGAATTTTAATGTTGACTCGTACAAATTTCACATCTTTGTTTCGTACGTCCACGTATGATTGGACGAGATCGGAACCACGTAGGGGTAAAAATAATTTTAAAAAAATTTTACGATTTTTTTTTACTGAAATACAAAAATTTTACAAAAATTCATTTTTTTGGTTAAACTAGCTCGTGGAGTAGGAGGTCGAGGTCGACTTTCAATTTTTTTCTCAAGCTAGACTCCTTAAACGTTTACGTCCAAAACTGGATACACAAGGGAAAGCTTTCTTCGGTCTTAACGCCATATACAGGTAGAGATGCATACGTCTCGCTAACTGCCGGCATTTTTCTACGTCCCCTTGACTAATCGCCGCTGATCCACCAAGATATCCCGGGCACTTTTCTGGAATACTAAGTGTCCCTCTTGGTGGCTGTCGCCGCGGCTAATTACGACGTTAAAGCCGACATTAAGGCCGTCGTAGGTAAATGCCCGCTATGCTACCTGCTAGGAGGAAGATACCTCAGAGCGCGGATAGCTCTACAGTGCCGAGTAAACGTATCAAGGACGTCGACTATCGTAAATCATGAACCGTTAACATAGAAACGCGTCAATCAAGGTTTCCGGTAACGAGCCGGTAAAAACTCTAATTAATTCGCGAATTACTTCGTTCGCGACTGGCTGGTAGGTTAAATTTATTTTTTGCACGTTTCAACAGTGCCCGAGCGTTCGCAACTGCGCGACAAGCCAAGGTATAATTATGGACCTACCTGTTTCGGCTTGGGCTTGTAATCGCTCTGTGAGGTCTCACGGCCACTTCCGGTCCCTATCTCGGGCCACTTCCGGCCCGTAGGTCGACTCGATTGCACGGCTATAAAATACCATCCTGTCAGCTGCGCTCATGACGTCTGCCAGGACAGCGAGGCTGATAAGTCACAGTGCGTGGTACTGTTTAAATATTGCAAATTTGCAGGTGCGCCTTGAGCCTTGTCGCCCACGCTTCACCGCGGTTCGCGTATACGCGGATTTGGAGGTCGTACATAACCTTCAGGATATGCATGAGGATCATAGGAGAATTTATCACGTCGGCAACGGGAGACAATATCAGACTTGACTTCTAATCGTTTTCAAAGGAGCTGCCGACGACAAAAGTATACCGCTCGCCCGCGCAATAGTCGCAGTTCATATTTGCCAACGACTCTTCGTTCGGTTAACAAATCACGTAACACCAGGATTAAGGTGCTTTACAATACTCGTCGTGACTTTGTTGGCCTGCTTCTTTTTTTTTAATTACATCGTTATCGGTGTCTTCCGACAAGGCGCCTTTTCACTGCATTGCAGTTACGCAGGATACTTTCATATCTGCGTCATTCAATCCTTTCCTCGAATTTCTTCAATGATTTCACTCTCTAGCAAAGTCCTGCCGCGATCCTCAACCATAACCCGACAGGGCTAACCTTATGGGTAACCTGCATGTATAAAAAAGTAAAGGTAAAAAAAAATGTTTCCAACTAACGGCGTCAGTGAATTTAAGATAGAAAGACAATATCTAGAAGGCAAAGACGACTGTACCCGATCTCTGTGAAAATTACTCGGCGAAATCTTTAATTTGTGGTCCAGCCTGTCTTAAGGCACAAGAGCATTGTAAACTTTTGAATAATGGGGTTGCCGGGGCGACAGAATGACGTGTTTATAAGCGCTCGAGCGCGCGCGCGCGTGTGGGAGCGGGCGGCACTTTGTGGGGTCGTAAAACAGCGGCAGCCCTGTAAATCTGTACCCGAGTGTGGCAGCCCTGACAGATTCTGACTCTCTCACCCCCCCCCCTCACGCCCCTCGTGCGCTCGCTCACTCACTCGGGAATCCCCCTCTCCTCTCTTGAATCTTGATAACAATTTCTTTTTTTTTCTACTTTCTTCCCCATCAAACGTTTTGCTCCTCCCGTGTGTTCTTCTAAATTTCCATCAGCTCCATGTCCGACATCCTGCCCCTGAAATGCCTCTGCGCTGTCGTGGGACTCTTTCCTTTCGCGTCATCTACTTAAAGTCACGTGGATTTTTCAGGCCCACTTATACCGGGTCCACACCCACTCTCTGACCCATTAACGAGGCCGCCTCGTAACGTAAGCACAGACATACCATAATCCAACTTACAATAATTAGATATCCCTTTGTAATCCTTGGAAAAACAGATCGTCTCGTAAACATTGATATTTTATTTCCGAGAGGCGCGGCCCTGTTACAGCGAGACAGCGAGGATAGGTCGTGAGAGTCAAAGAGTCTTGGGTAAGTTTGTATAACTGGGCCCTTGGCGTTTTGGGTCTGGTGGGTGATAATTTTGAAAAAAAAATCTTTTCCGACCGAATTGAATTTTTGCAAAAATTTCATCGAAACAAGCTATCGCCCGAAATAGTAGGAACGAGAGATTTCAAAAATTACAACTATATCTCCCAAAATTATCGACCATATATCGCGCGTGGTATGACACTCCGAAACATATGCCTTTTAGTTCCTCACCGAATCTAAACAGGTTCGCGTTCACTGGGTGGGCACGGCGCTACCTTAGATCTCGAATCTATGGTTCGTTTACACGTTTGAAAAAGCGGCAGTAACTTTGTAGTCACAAAGCTTCCACGGGGTCATAAAAGTGAGGTTAATCTTGACCGTAAAGATTTAATGGGGTTTCGGTTATCGCGACGCCTCCGCAGGATCCAAAAAAAAAAAGAAGTTTCTAGATCATCCTTCATTAATTAAAATTCCGCCCGAAGAAACAATAATCCGAGTCATTCGTTTTAAGAAATCCAGTGCTGCCAACATAAAAAAAAAAATTAAGTCCCTAGTAAAAATTCCCCATAAAATTTTGTTACCCAAATTCAAAATTCATCGATCCCCTGCCGTCCCCTTCCCAAAGTAACCAGGGCCGCTTTCTCCCCCCCCCCCTCTCTCTTCCCCCCAGTAGTACCAATGCAACGAGAAAATATATGGGCTGAGACCGATAGAAAACTGACTGCCGGATATTAAGGATTGTATGTATTTTCTAGATGGCGAACGGCTACGTTACGTAGCCACGGCACGACATAGCCGCAGCATATCACAGCGGCTGCCCAAATAAAGGAGGAGAGCCGCGAGTTGTTTGTGTGCGCATGTCTCGTAACTCTGTCAGGGGCGCCCTCCGAGGAGGGTACCTCTGCCTCTGGTGTAACGTGCTCGTCGACGTGTAAGTTCCACGCAACAGATGTATCCGTTGCACCGGCAGTGAGCCGTCAGTGCTTCGCGAAGCTTCACGGAGATACGTCACGTTTTGCTCACGCAGCGACTGGGCAATGAGTGGCAGAGATGAAGGTTAGGATGAAAAAAATATCCCTAGGGACCTTGGACATACGAGGGACAGAAGAAAGGTGAAAAAAATTATTTTTCTAATATACGAAAACCAGATTTTTCTCGCAGATGGCGCCACTAGTTAGATCCGCTGAAACCTCTGTGTTTATACGCCGCTGGTCGACCACGTGATTTAAGCATATTTGTAATAAATTCATATCACAATGCCAAGGCAAATATTTAATGCCGGAGGAATGACGGCTGTCTAGGTATTTATTTATAATGAGCCAAGCTTCGCGCGATCAGGATCGGTCCGAGTTTAATTTGTTGATGGTACCGGAGATCTCCTTTGAATCTTTCATAGAAGAAGTAAAGCAGTAAGCATCGATATCGACGTTATTGATTTAACGATCTCGATCGATACGGCAATAAAGTATCGGGACGATGCTTAGATCCGATCTATCCGAAAAGCTGCGTATCCTAGCCGGTGCTTATATACGTGGAGTTTATGATGTTATGGTAACCCGAATATCGGACGAGGCGCCGCCGACAGGCAAAATACCTTGTTAGTCACTGGCTGCGATATCTTTACGCGAGCATAAATGACTCGGACGTTTATAACGGCCATGATGATTCGCTCTCGGTAAAATTTGACAATATACGTAGGCGACACTTGCTCTTACTGGCTTTCCGGTGGGATAACAATTTTTGTTAATCTATGTATATATATATAGCTATGCATAAATGCATATATGTATAATAAAGGTAGAAGTGTACTTACAGGATCGTCCGCCTGGGTTCAAAACATAAATAAGACGAAAGGTAGAATATCCATCAGCGGTTGTATCTCCATTGGCGATGTTGTCGTTGGCACTGAGCAACACGAAGGTGCAAACACCCACCTAGTGAGCGCCAGGATCTCCAGCTGGCTCTCCCACGCGTTCGCGGCCAACTGACATCTTCATCATACTCACGAGTAGGTACTACGCGTGTAGTATGTTCGTCAAGGGTACCCAGTAAAACCTGAGAGCGGTGAAGTAATTTTGTGAAATTAAAAAAAAAAGAGGAAAAATAAAGAAACAAGTGAAAAGTATGTGTAACCTGGTTCCGGTTGACCAGCAGCGTCCCTACCATGGCGCTTCTATCCTTTTTTCTAGTAGGCATTTGTACCGTAGCCCGGTCCGATCGGATTAAGCTTCGATGTCATCGATGGTCCAGCCATGAAGTAGGTATGTGAGCGCTCGCTACGGACAGCAGTTATCGGCGACCTGGACCCCCACAAATCTTGCCTATCTTCAGATCTTTGGGGTTTCTGGTGGCTCTAATACCTTGAAGTTGGCCTCACTGCTCCCGACTGCCTCAGCGCTGGCAGACTGGCCTTCCAGTTGGCCACTGGGTTCGTTATGTGATCGTGGTCCAGTCGGATGCTGGGAAGCTGGTGGACGTTAGCGTATAGATATACAGACTGGCCATTGGACGTATGTGCACATACGTGAAAGTACATTGGGAGACGGACTGCTGGTATAGATAGTAACTAGGCGTCCCATAGCTCTTTTGGTAGCACATAAAGAACAGGAACGCCCGGACGTGTCCAAGACGGACTGCCCTTGCCCGGACGCGGATTGTCCTGACTCCCGGAGAGGAGTCCACCTCGTCCTCGTCCACGGTGCGAACCCTCGTTTGGCGTGAAAGGACGAGAAGAGAAGGGGACGCAAGGACAAGTCGTAAGAGTCGCGGGTGGATCAGGAGATTTGTGTTCCTGAAGTTCGCATGGTACCCAGAGAGATCTTTAAGGAATTACAGAGGACAGATGGGCACGTGTGTGTACACATTGTAGATATCGGATGCACTTGGGAAAAGCGCATGACCGTATCAGATATATACCCAGTGTCCTCGAGGATGAGTATTACTTCTTATCCAGAAGCTGGTCGACCTCCTGAAACTACATTTTATATCAGACAGATCGGTACCCCCGTAACGCGCTAGACTACCTGGCTCAAGGTACTGCATACTTATGATACAAGCCTGCTGCTTCAAAGGCCCAGGGTTAGTTTAAGCGCCACTTTGAAAATCGGTAGCCTCTCCGGTGTTTTATTTTATCCCGGTACGCCCCATAAGATCGCATTCTTTACGACCCATTAGACGAATTCATTACCAGCCTCCGGCAATGCTATTACGCCTATAGGTAAACCCTCTTGTCTCTTTTCTTTCTGATTCTCCTCTTTCTTTTTTCTTTCTTTCTTCTCTATGGCACGCGGCTTCTCACGCAGCCAATCGTTCCACTTCACTCCACTTTATTCTCCCTCAATCCACATTGCCTCTTACGATATCCGTAGCATGTGGTCCTGGACTTACATGGCTGGTCCACTGGGTCCGGTCTCTGTCTCCGGGTCTTGTCTGTCCAGGCTTAATAGTCCCTCCGTCTGTAGTCACGTCGATGACCGCTTAATAATTATTCAAATAGTCAATTAAACGTGTTCGGCTCAAATATATCGACGCTATTTACGATAATATTATGCCGGCTGATGTACAGCGATTTAGATAACAAAGTGAGAGCTCTTGGAGACTCTGGATATTGGTCCTTGATCTTCTCTCTCTCTCCCCCCCCCCCTTTGACTCTCTTACCCACCCGTCCACATAGGCATCACTCCAAGTCTCTCTCATAAATGATTGGAAACGACTACGAGTGATCTTAGGAAACCGGTGGCTCCTGGTCCAGCCATCTCTTCGTACCCACCATCTGGATTTGATCGTGCGATTACGCATCGTTAAAACCTTTTATTCCTGACATTAGTGCCGATTGGCATCAATTTATCAGGTATCGATCCCAAGACGCTTCCTTCCAGAAGAAAACCAGCGACGTATCGCCCCAACGAATTACCCTTGGTTACTCAGTGCTTCTGGTACCGGATATCCAACTCCAGGCCCCACTTCCGTCTATCTCAGCCACACCCGGTTCTCGGCCACCATTCTTTCTTAGCCTTCATCCCCTTACGCCTTCATCCTCTTCATCCAGCAGGAACGAAGGCTCAGGCATCTCCCATTGTATAATTTCATCCCAGGAGCGAATACCATATCCTAGCTTAAGCCTTAACGTTTAACGAGCGTCCCGACGCTCGGTCCTAGGACCCGTCGTGACATTCCACCTCGTGTACTGGAAACTCCAAACTATAATACTTCGAGATATTTATTGCGTTGGTAGATATACATATGTATACGATAACGATACACATTAAATGCAATAACAATAATAATAACAATAATAATAATTTGATACTCCCATAGGGCAAAGACAGCTATAGATTGGTCTTTCCGGTGGGATTGTGTGGAGGGGAAGGAGGGGAGATATGCGAGATTAAACAAAAGTAAAAGTAGTGAATAAAAATGGAGAAGCACTGAGTGAGCAAAGAGATAGGGAGGGACTAAAGGAGTACCAGGGAACCCAAGGAGCTTCTCAGCGCTGTATCAATTCATTAGCGCATTACGGTTAAAATAAAAGTATCCGCGTATCTGCGGCATGCGGCGTATCTCTTATGAAGTGGACATGGAGCGACCGGTTTCTGCGCTGCATTGCGCTTACACTCGGCTCGACGCGACCCTCTGGTCCCCGCCTGACCCCTCTGAGCAAACCACCACAGACCCCCTCTTTGCCCTCCTCTACCTTCTATCACTCCGGTTCCATGGTCGACGATACCCCGATACACCCTGAAGAACATTCTCAGCATCTGCCGTCTGGTCCATTAGTCCCTATACTCTAGTGACTTTTTTTTAAAATGTAAAACTACCTTAAACGTTACTCCCTATTCTAGGTGTCAGACCACCCACTGCTACTGACCCTGACGAATACTCGTTATCCGTCACCAGAAGTTTTGCAAGCGTCCTCCATGTGAAATTGACTTCGTTGTTGGTATCAGTGTTTCAATTTTTAGCTAGGGAATTTTTTTTACTAGGGGATTCTCGGACAGTATGTATATGGAGTGGTTGGTGTGTATGATGAATATTACCTGGTATCAGACTGTGCAGCGTCTATGAGGTGGACTGCCTGGTGCAGATTCCAGTTAGCCAAGGTTGTTCCAGGGGTTATGAGGTGAGCGAAGGGAAGGTCACGTTAGGTTCCTTGGGTCTATGGTGGATCTTACGATTTCCTGGGATTCTAGAAAAGCACCAGGGTCTACCTGGAGAAGTGCTGTGTGTAGACGGCGTGATCGTAGTCTGATAAGAGTTTCCTTGAGTCTGCCTATTAGCAGAGTCCCAGGCTCGTGTCGTGATGCAGAAGAGTGCTGAGGCGAATTCGCGATAGCCGAACCACCTCCTCGCCACCTTGCCCCTTGTCCACCTTGTTATACCCCATTCGTATACTTTTTCGTTTACCCTGTCTCTAGAGCCTTCTGGTGGAATCGGAGACGAATTTAAAGAATTCTACGGAGTCCGTTGAAATTATCGAGATAGCTTGCGCACGCGCACTAGATCCAGATTAAGAGTCCGTAGGTACTTGGTACTCGCTGGTTATTTACTTATCTATGTTTTTTTTTTGGCTTTTTAGGTAATCCACTCATACGCTCAGCCAATGGACGGCCATTGAGTCTTAGATATACATTTGGTATTTGTCCAGAGGGTCAGGAGGGTTATGGGGATGTTGAATGGTTTTCTTAAGAATCAAGAATATTTTTGTGATAAGGACAAATTGATAAGGGCCCTTGACATGTGGATAAATTGATTATATAGGAAACAGGGGTGATATCGCTTTGATAAAAATTGGCACAAGTCGCAGACGTAGTTTATAACATATATATTTATTTGAGCTTTAATTGCATTTTAAAATACAACCGAAATAATTAAATAATGACAAATCTGGTAAAATGGTTTCAAGAGTCGCGTATACATGATGCATTATTTTGTGGGTTTTTTTTTGCGTGTCGTGAGGGGATGTGTTCGGTATCTCGTGTATCGGTGTCGGAGTGTTTTCATCTTGTGTCTTCGTTCCCTTTGTGTTCCTCATTCATCACACTCTCAGCAGTCGTATATAATTACAATAATAATATTAATATTATTATTATGTTGATAAATACTTTTTAAAGTCCGCGATGGAAGAATTAGAGTTTACAAGAAATACGTATACAAGTGTGTGTGTGTTCTCTCTCTCTCTCTCTCTCCCTCTCAGGGGACAACGACGCTACTCTCAATTCTCTCTTAACATTTTTCCATATCAATCTCATACTCATTGCACATACGCTCAAAGATGCACAATGCACATATTCTCTCTCTCTCTCTCTCTCTCTCTCTCTCTCTCTCTCTCTCTCTCTCTCTCAGGCGCTCCCACACTCACCATTACAGTACCCTCGATAAAATCAGCGTACCGCGGCCCTACGCCTTTTCAAATATCACCCTTCCCCATTTTGTTTCTCTCTCCCCTCATACAATAATATAATAATATACACAATATCGTAATAATAACTCGAATGACAATAATGACAATATTTTACACGCAATGTGACGCATGGCTTGAAAATCGGCGCAATAAATATTTTTTTTAAACAAATAAAATTTACAATGGTTTACACAATTGTTTTTTTTTTTACTCTCGCATGTACCTATGTATAGTATAATCGCAATAATAAACTTCGAATATTGCACCGTCGTGCACACTATACTCTCCCTATCCCCTCCTCCCCACTCTTGCCCAATTGTTCTCGTTCTATCATCCTTTCACCCCTCTCCTCTCCCTCTCCCTCTCTCTCTCTCTCTCTCTCTCACACACACACACACTCCGTTCCTCACATTCCCTCTAGCATTCTCTCACTCTCGCGCACTGACCGTCCTCTTTTCTGTCTTAACACTAACCTATCATTTTCATTCTCTTTCCTTTGCTTCTACCTCTCTCTTTCACCGGTTTTTGCGGAACGTCATCTACTCAACGGGACGTAAAGACGTATGTTGCTTGGTACGTAGCTACGTAGCCGAGATACACGGTACCCCAGGTACCAGTTCCCTGCTATAAGTATCAACAAAGAGATTCCTTTACAGAGGCCCTAACCTAACCTAACCTATATCTAGTGGCTTATAACCTAGAAGGTATACATGCTGACGATCGATCGACGTGTGTTGTGTTGTGTGATAGTTTCAAAGCCTTTTCTTCTAGTCGAATTCAATGTTTTTTTTTTATTTTTTTAACTCCTTAAGAATTATTATAAAATCACAAACTTGGCGTGTGCCGAGCCCCGTGACTCAGCAGTGCCGCGAGATATGGTGGCATCACAATTAATTAATGTTTCTCTGTCTCTAACTCTTTCTCTCTCTCTCTCTCTCTCTCTCTCTCTCTCTCTCTCTCTCTCGCTCACGTTCTGTCGCGCTCTCTTCGTGTCTCACCATTTCTTCACTCATGCACTCTCTCTCTCTCTCTCTCTCTCTCTCTCTCTCTCTCTCTCTCTCTCTCTCTCTCTCTCTCTCTCTCTCTCTCTC